>CM055026.1:9723939-10245489 GCA_029204005.1 Salix udensis
CAGTTTGCTACATATAAAAAGCCCGGCGCAACGCGCGGGCTACCCAACTCGTAGAATCTAAAAACCAAAAGAGAGAAAATATAAAAACAATTCTTGGAAAGCAATTGAATAACCTCTAACATATGGAAAATAACAAGACACGATCACCAAAAGGGGTCGTGCTTCCCACTCTAAATCAATGATTGATTGTTTTAGAGTGCTTAACACTCTAGAAAAGGAATGGCGTGCTTAATAATTTCTCTAATAGAATCTTGTTTTTAAATAATGTTAAAATTGTTTTCTAAAGTATTTTTTTAAAATTATTTTTAATATCATTATATTCAAAAATATTTTTAAAATGTAGTGTAAACTAAATATATTTTTTAAAAAAATTCAGCAAAAAAGAAAAGAAATACAAGGATATAAGATCTTCCAAGTCTCCTTTTCTTGTCTTTAAAACAAAAGCTACCAACTACTATACATGACAAAGCTAGCCATTGATTCGAAAGACATCACGCATCTCCTCCTTGCACTTTTGAAATGGAGCCCCCACCTAGATTACACAAATATTTTTTTGTGTTTAATAATAATAATATGAAGTAAATTAATTTTATAGAAATAAGATAAAAAAACAAAAGACAACTACATCAACATATTTATGAGCAGATAATTGACAAAAATTTATTAAAAAAAAGTTATTTGTTTTTTTGCAACAAAGTGATTGATTGATAGATTTGTTTTAATTGTTTGGCTAAATATTTAATTGACATATAATAAAACTGCAATTAATAAAATTCACTAAAGATGAGCTATTTGTTTTTGCAGCAAACTGATTGATTGTTTAAATTTCCAAATCCAAATTTCTTATTGTTATTATTTATGATTGAAGGCAAAATTAAAACAAATATTAGCAGCGTAATTTTTTCCCCTAAGACATTTAGAAAAAAATAGTATTAATATGGCCAAAATAAAACATAACAACTAATTTTTTAATTAATTATGGTGTTTGTGGAGTTTTAAATAAAATTTATAAAGATTTTTATTTTTTATATTATTTTATTATATTAATATTAAACAAATATCATCCACATACACCGTTCAATAATTACATCATGTTCATCCCACAATAATTTGATTATAAATAAAAGTCAAAAGAGTAATACATTCACTCCATACACTTATATTTTGAATTATAAAAAGTGATATGGTTGACTAATTCTAAAACTTATTGCAATCTCGAGAAATGTCTCTATTATATACTTATACATCTCGAAAATAAAATAAAATAAAATATAATCTTGTAAATGTAAATGAATAATAATGACAGAAGAACATGATATAAAAATAAATATTACACAAGAAGGCAAAGACAAAAGTAAAATATATAAAATCGTATTGAAGACTTGCCTGAAAACCCAGGTATATAAAAAGACAGATTCCTTACCCTACTTCCTATATTTTGTTTGCAGAAGAATCTTTAGTTTGCACGTTAGATTAAACTACTGTCCTCCATACGTGCGTCCTAAGGTGCTGTTGATGCCTGTTTGGCTAAGCGATTTAAATCGTGGTTTGACTAAATTTTGAATTTTTATTATTAATATTATAAGTGATTTTTTTATATTTTTTTAGATTATTTTGATATGTTAATGTCAAAAATAATTTTAAAAAAATAAAAAAAATATCATTTTAATATATTTTTAAATAAAAAATACTTTAAAAAACAATCGAAACTACATCTCGCAGAGTACTTCTGCAGTAATATAATTTACTGTCTTTCAAGTTTCAACATCTACAAACAGAACGCTCACCATTGTTTTCTGTCTGTGTGAAGGAGAAGAAATATGGACAGAGAGATGAGAAGAGAGTGCCATCCTTTGTTGAGAGGAGGGAGAACAGGAGAGAGCAAATACAACCATGGGCTCTCTGCAGCTGAGATGGATTCGCTTTCTAGTCTATGTGAGGCCATTTTGCCTCCTCTGCCACCACCAGCTACTACGGCGGACGGAGAACAAAACCAACCTTCCAAGGCTGTTGAGGCCCTGTACAGAGCTTCTGGTTCTCAAACGCCTGTGCCTGATGAGGTTTAGAAACAATATGTTCTCTCCTTCTTAATTTCTCTTGTCTCACACAACTATAGGTGCACACAAACAAAGCAGACAAACTTGTATCGGTTATGGTTTCATGTTATTTCATGGATTGAATAGTTTCTGATCCAGAAAAAGAAATTGTTAAAACTATTCAATTGGCCATGAGAATTTATTGAAATTTGAAACCCCCCGTACAGGTTGCAGAGCTTTTAAGGAAGAGGGGTTTGCCAGATTCTGTGTTCCTGGTGAGATTGGTTCTGTGGCTTCTATCTACCAGGTTGGGTACATTTTTGCTTTGCGGGTCTCTTTGTTTTGGGGAGAAAGGGCTCTGCATTAAGAAATATTCAAGCATCACTTTGGACAAGAGGGAGAAGGTTTTGCAGAAATGGTTCAAACATAGTTATTTTACAGCTATCAGATCTGCCTTCGTTTTTATCAAGGTCTTGTGCGTCTTCGTTTTCTTCTCTCGGGTAATGTTCCCATCACTTTGCAGGATTCAATGCTCCGTATTCTTTGGTATTTTCATCTACTTCTATGCAAGTGAAAAATATTTATCAGAAATACATCTAATAATTTACTCCAGCCATAAAACATAGAAGTCCAAGATAATCTTTGAGTTAGTAGTAATTAACAACTATCCTTTTACACTATTCTGGGGATCACCACAAGCATTGGTCTTCGGTTTCTCATCATTTATCTATTTTATGTTTATATGTACAGGTATAAATGACTAGTTCAAGATCTAATCAAGAGGAAGCTAAATATAACTAAAATTAACCAGAAAATATATTTACATTTAAAACTGAAGAAAAGAGAGTCTAAACTTGAATGAGTCTAACGGCAAACTTGGAGAAAATTTATCAGTAAATTTTAACTGTTTGCTATTTTACTTACGGTCTTTCATTTTTTTGCAATCTTGGATATGATCAGAGGATGTAATGAAGATTTTCTGCTGTGATTTTGTTTAGGCAGTCCTGATAGCAAGAGTCCATTTCCTCTCCCTGCTAATTTATGCCGAAATGTACCGTGACTCTGATCCATTAATTCATCAGTAATAGTATTAGTTTGTTTTTTGATCACTTCCTTTAGTTCTTTCTTATCAGATTTTTTGAGCACTTTCTACGACAGCTTGAATTGGAAACTTATCAATCACCATTAATTCGACCAAACAACATGACACTGACATCTCAGATGCCCCATTTAATCATTATGACCATGGTCCAAAAAGAATGAAAACTGATGCTCCAACCATCTCCATCCAAACAACCAATTAATCATGCACTGCACTCGCATCTTGCTTGGTTAAATCATAGATGAAAAGGTTACACATACAATAGTAGTTATTTAAAGTCTTGAAGTTCTCGAACTTAATTTACTTCTACAGGTTGACCAAAATGGTGACAACCCAGCATGGGAAGCCATGGAATATTATTTAGGCACTGATGAAAATCCAGACCAAGTTCCGAAAGAGAGGCCCCTTCAAAAGGGATTGATAGATACTAATCAAGAAACTGACTCCACCCTTCTCCATCTTCTTAAAGAAAAAGGCCTAGAAGTGACGCAAGATCCTCGAAAGAACCTTTGTAAAATCAAATGTGATGTTGTCATTATTGGCTCTGGTTGTGGTGGAGGAGTCGCTGCAGCTGTTCTTGCAGCTTCCGGGCAAAAGGTTCTTGTTCTCGAGAAAGGGAACTACTTTATTGCTTCAGATTATTCCGGTCTGGAAGGCCCTTCCATGGCTCAACTATATGAATCTGGAGGACTTCTTGCAAGTATTGATGGAAAAATGCTAATTATGGCAGGATCAGCAGTTGGAGGAGGTTCTGTTGTTAATTGGTCAGCATCCATCAAAACACCAAGTTCTGTGCTTCAGGAATGGAGTAAGAATCAGAAAATCGCACTTTTTGGTAGCCATGAATATCTTTCTGCCATGGACACTGTTTGTGAGAGAATAGGAGTCACAGAGAACTGTATAGAGGAAGGACTTCAAAATCAAGTACTTCGGAAAGGGTGCGAGCGCCTTGGTGTTCCCGTCAAAACCGTCCCACGAAATTCCTCAGAGAGACATTATTGTGGCTCTTGTGGTTATGGTTGTCGAAAAGGAGAGAAGAAAGGGACTGATAGTACATGGCTGGTTGATGCTGTTGATCATGGGGCAGTGATCTTGACCGGATGCAAAGCAGAGAGATTCATATTGGAAAAGAACAAGGGCTTAGGTAAACGAAAAAAGAAGTGCTTGGGAGTGATTGCAAAAATTTTAAGCAACAATATCATAACAAGATTGCAAGTTGAGGCCAAGGTAACAATCTCAGCATGTGGAGCTCTCTTGACACCGCCTTTAATGATCTCTAGTGGATTGAAGAATCAGAATATAGGCCGAAACCTTCATCTACACCCTGTCCTAATGGCCTGGGGATACTTTCCCGAGTCAAATTCAGAGTTCAAGGGTAAAGTATATGATGGCGGGATAATCACGTCAGTTCATGAAGTGGTAGCAGGAGACTCCAATGTAAGGGCAATTGTAGAAACTCCTACATTAGGGCCTGCTGCATTTTCTGTACTATGCCCCTGGGTGTCTGGACATGACATGAAGAACAGAGTTATGAAGTATGCAAGAACTGCTCACCTCATAACAATAATAAGGGATAGCGGGTCTGGAAAAGTTATGACAGAGGGAAGGATATCCTATCACTTAGATGCATCAGACAAAGAGAATCTCAAGGTAGGGCTGCGACAAGCGTTGAGGATTTTAGTAGCAGCAGGAGCTGTCGAAGTCGGCACGCATAGAAGCGATGGGCAGATGATCAAATGTGAAGGGATCAAAGAAGAGGATCTGGAGGAGTTTCTGAGCACAGTTTATGCTTCCAGGGGTGCACTGTCACGGGAAGAGGACTGGGTGTTTTACTCCTCAGCCCATCAAATGGGGAGCTGTAGGATGGGGATTGATGAAAAAGAAGGTGCTGTTGATGAGAATGGAGAAAGTTGGGAAGCAGAAGGCCTGTTCGTTTGTGATGCTAGTGTTTTGCCAAGTGCTGTGGGTGTTAACCCAATGATCACAATCCAGTCCACTGCTTATTGTCTCTCGAAAAGGATTGCAGAGACCTTCTGCAAAGATTAAAGAACAATCCTTTTCGAGAGAATTAAATAATAAGATTTGATAAATAATGGTCTCAATTGCCAGAAAATTGTAATAATATTGTATTATTATTAATAATAAACACACGTTTTTCTCTAACCCAGGCCTCTTCTTGAAAAATGCTCTTGATCTTCAATTTGCTTCAAACTCATTTGGGCAGTCTTTCCATTTCATTCAACTCAACACAACCATTTTAGTAAAAGAGATGTGGGCTGCCTTAATCTTTTTCAAAATTTATACTACTCAACATATAAGACTAGTCATGGGGATATTGTAGCTGCCAGTGGATGTTCTTCAAGTCATCACCACAGGAAATGAAAATTTGGTCGAAGAAATCAGTTTCGTTCATACCATCAAATTGAAGTTAGAATTCCCAATATTGTACAATATGATAATTACAATCATCGAATCAATTGGATGTGTGAAGAATGACAAGAAGGCTCACACATCTTTTTTTTATAAGATGTGGATCCCAAATGGCCCATTCATGTCAATCTTCTCTGGGAATGAACTTCTAAGAAAATTCTATAAATTCTGATGGCTAGAACATCTCAGCCATCAGAATCAGTCTCGCGGAATGGCAACGGGAACTGCTTTCACCGCCCTGAACTTGCCAACATTATTCAGATGCTCATTCTCCAGTCTGTTTCAACACATTTCTGACAGAATATTAGAAGATAGATATTTTGCTTCTATAGACCACAAAGCTCTTCTCATAGAACTTTTTTAAGTAAAGATCGAAATAAAATGTACCTGTAAAAATTCCAGTGGCCACGTCGAATTACCTCCAAAGAAGCCAATAAAAAATCTAACATTCGTGACTCAATCATATTGAATCGGAACCCCATGACAGTCTCCACCCAAGCAACTCTAAGAACTACGTTCAAGACCTGCAATTCAATTTCTCAATCCGTTAAGAGCTTCCATATTTAACGCTTGACTGGAAGGACGTGGAGGATTTAAATGGAGGGAGAACTCACAATGGACATGTAGTAGATGCTTTTGTTTTTTAGTATCAAATCATCTCTTAGCCATAGATTCTTGGATTTAGAGTTCAGAAGGCCCCAGTCCTTGACAAAATCCCAGTACAATTGATAGACTGTGGCAACCACAGAAGTAATCAGGACTATGAAAAACCATAGGTGGCTCTCCTGCCTACTGTAAGTTAACCTCGCACCAGCTGCCACCATGGCAGAAACATACTTCCCCATGTTGGCCAAATGGTTGAGGTCATTTTCATCAAACCATCTTCTTGCACACTTGAATTGACAAGAAAATATATTAATTGGAGATAAAGAAGTTGGCATTGAGTGATGAAAAAATAAAAGATCATATAATTTTGAAAGAAAAGTGCATAGTTGTCGTCAAGGGGAATCATACTTGCATAGCACGCCAATAGTAAGGCAAAAACGAAATGACATAAGCAAGCTCCCTATATAGCCTTCCGGATTTGCAGGTTTCATATCCGTGTGTCTTGAAACTCCCGGCTAGAAAGTAGCAAGTTGTTGATTCCATGTGCCTCAGCAATGGAATCTGTATGAAAATCGAGAGGAAGATTAGCCAAGCCACAAACTAATTGAAATCAAGAGAAACAATACAAAGAACTTCAATGCTTTAAGCAGTAATCACCTGGCTAGTAAGTTGGTCTGCCATGAAAAAGTCGACCATCAAAACCTGCCAATATAGTGTTGTAATCAAGAAATCAAAAAAACAGAATTTTGGGCTATTACACTGACAAATTCTTATAATGTTGAACAAAATAAAGAGGTAAGATATATATACCTTGTAAAAAGGAGAGCAGAGTATGTTTCGGATAATTCGGATGAAGCAATAACGTGTTGGACGATAGAAGATGTCAAAAGGGCAAACGAGCACGAAAATAAAAATCTGAAAAATATATGGATATCAGCACCAGTCTCTAGTTTAATATGAGGTTAAATTGCAGTTCTACATGAGCAAATATTCAAATCCTGGGCTTGCTACTAACAGGAACCAGTAACACTTACTACGAGGAGAATCCCAGGAATGACATCAACATGGTTTGGTGAAAAACCGCTAGCCCTCAGGAGAAGATGAATCACCATTGCTGCAACCACCGAGGTCATGAAAGTGGTGCAGATGAGAAAGGCATCTCTGTACTTGAGGGTTGTGCTGGGTTGGAATTCAAAAATAAAATTGTAGTTGATCCGTGTAGCCTTCCACATGAAGAGATTGCACCCATACGTAAACAAATGCAAACTTAACAAGGTGAAGACACTGCATAACATCACAGTTAGTTCATCAATTGCAGATTCAAATCATCCGTTAAGGTATATATTAAGTTCTTCCAATCTTTTTGTTTATATATATAAAAGAAGATTCTATAAATCAATAGTTAAAAATCATGTAGAATTTATGTGAAGAACTACTTAGTGAATTGAGGATAATGTTCATAATAAGCACCTGAAAACAGGGTAGACAATTTCCACGTATGATCTTTCAGAATTTGGCTTAAATATACCAGCCAAGTGTGCCAAGATTGCGTATACACTGAACAGTGATACAAAACAACCAGTGAGCAATCCTGTAATAAGGAACAAGAAAAAGAAAAAAAAAAACATCAATAAATAATAAAAACCATGAATTTTCCCGACACAGTACCAACAACACTGATTTGGCGGGTCGAATTTTAATTACACTAGGGTTATTTCCACTAATGGGATTAGTGGTCACTGCTAGGACTATTTCTTGTCCATGGAAGATTTCTGCGCGGCATATTTTGACCTTAAATGCTAATCAAATATGATTTTTTTTCTAAAAAATGTTTTTTTTATTTGATAAAAAAATCATTAAAAATTACACAAAAAAATACTTTTCATAGAACCCTGAGTTCAAATCTCACCGCTCAGTGACCTTTTTTTCTCCTCTAGTATGTCTACCAAAAATGGATCTGCCTTCCAATGAACTTAACTAAACGAAGAGATGAAAGTTGGTAAAGATTATTGGGAAAGAGGAATTACCAACAAAAAACGTAACCATGTGAGACTCTTTTTGTTGCTGGGGTCTCAGGAACTTCATCGCCTTTTTCCTGTCATTGTTGGCGAAGTGCTTTGTGAAGATGGACTCCACTTCATCTATTAGTCTAACCACCTTATCAGTCAAGTATAATATTACTCAGAGTGCTTATTAGAAAACCATTAATCCCATAAACAAAATGCAAATTACATATTTGTGGAGAGACAACCAGAAGTCATGAAAAAATAATGACAGTACTGTCTTGTTATATACCTTATCAGAGCTAATAAAGTGGGATCTCTTCACTACTTTTAAATAACTTGCCGATGCTTGCTGATTAGATACCTGTTTATGTGTGAGAAATCTCAGTTTCAATTATTTTATAAACACTAACTGAAGTTTATGCAGATGACATATGCATAATTTATAAAAAAATGACTCGAATATATATATATATTAGAGGGCTAGGATGAAGAAGGCACGAGTGAAGATTAGAATTGTTAGCCAACATAGGCAGCGCTGTATAATTGAGGAAATAATTTGATGACATTCTTGCTTCTTTTTTATTTTTTAGAAAATAAATTAATGCTTTTGTCTTTCTCTTTTCCATTTCTCAAACTACTAAATAACCTATATATTCTCAAATGTTAATTGGACATCAAAAGTATAACGAGCTATAATTTTGCTCACATGTCTTTCTTATTCCAAGCTAGCATACATGAACATGTATACTGAAAAACGCTGAGATAAGACCACCTTACCTTGTCGAATTTCTTCAATATTTTCGTGAAGGCCACCATATTCAATGAGCTGCCAAAGATAGGTAAACTTATCAACGCACGCAAGGTCATAAAATAAATTATCTGCACGTCCATATTCCCAAGAGACGTAACATGATCAGGAATTATATTCAGGCCTTACTATGTCTCTAAGTAGTAAACTGCGTCATGCCGTCCATGCACGAGGAGTATTTTTAGGTGGTAAGCGACATGCCGTTCTCTCTTGAGAGATTGGATATTATAAGAAAAAATAATTAATTTCGAATCAGGAATTATATTGGTGTGGAAATGAACCTGTAAGTTTTAAGCAGACCAAGGCCTCTGTAGAGCTCCACAAATGCACCTCTAATCATCTTCTCGGCACACTGGATCTTCTTTCTACTGATGAAATCCCCGGCGCCTTCTTTCTTGGGATTCTTAACCAAATCTTCCCACAACATTGATGTTACAGCCGTGATTGTTCGTGTTGGTGTGGTGGCCGGAACTTCCATCCTCACCGCCATCTTAGGTTTCCCTTTCTTTGGTTTTTTTCTTGCGCCCGAGCTGATGAGATTGATACCCTTTTTCTCGAGTGATGCTATGATTTCATCAATCTGTGAATCTGTAGAGGTCTCATTTGCACTACTTTCTGCGTAATAATCATGTATAACATCAGGGAAATGTCATATATACAAATTAAAAACATAGTAAATTTCTGTTTAGTATGATTGCTCGTGTTGGCGTAACGAGCTGATGGTCTCAACTGGTCGTGGCGTGATGACAAAAAACTTAAGATCTGCACAATAAGTCTTGAGTTCGAGTTAAGACATGTATTTCTTGTAAGATCTTAGAACAATCGGGATTTTACTCGATCACCTGGATCCACAAAATATACTTTTCGGGATGGGTTCTTTTGACGTGCGTATATATATGCAAGATTAATTTCAGGCCTAATTGAAATTAAATTTTCATTTCAGTCCCTCTCATATGTTTGAGATACAAATTCAAGTGTAAACGGTCTAATGATTATCGGATTCTGACGGACCCGAATTAATTTGTGAAGAAGTGATGGGTTGATAAAATTAATTAGGGACACGAGAACCTCTCATCGCATGGACAGCAAGAAAACTGCTGTGCGTGTATGCCATATCCCTAGCCATCCACATTTATATGCATCAGAGCTAGCCAAAAACAACACATGAATATATCTAGCAAACCGGATTTTCTATAATTATCAATAAATATATTAAAATGTTATTTTTTGTAAAAAACGACATTTTAATTAATATTCCGTGGAAAATATTTATACGAAATTCGAGTGAATTACTGGCATCTTACTCGCTTCTTTCCATATCTGGAGAGTATCCTGTTGGCCATAAATTGTCATAATAGAAAGCAGTGATTGATTCAATCTGCTCACAATTTATCTTTTAGCCACGTCTATATATTTCCCACCTACTCAGCTAAAGTACCCAAGTTTCATGAGTTTCCACGTACTTTCATACCATCCAAGGACCAAATTGTTTAAAATAATTAATTAATTATACAGAGTGTCAAATAACCATATCATTTAAAAGCTTACGCTGTTAAATGAGGTTCTAAAATATAATTTATATTATTTTTTAACACACACCTTCAAATGAAAGTTTTTTGTCCTTGAAACTTGCACAAATTTACACTACTTTGTGCTTGATTTTTATCAAATAGAATAGAGGTGGTAAGATTTGAACTCGTGATCGATAGATCAACAAGGCTCTTATATTATATTAAAGAATCATCTCATCTAAAAATTTAAGTTATTAGATGAGATCTTAAAATATGATTTATATTATTCTATAACGGCTCTAAAAAGTCTATATATTTAGGATCAGGGAAATTCCTAAATAGAGGAGTAATATTTGAGAGAAGTTCATGTAAGTTTTTGTACTCATTTCCATGAGCTGCGTGCATGGAGTATTTCTCTACGAAATTGTTTCTGTCAATTTGTACTGCATGTATAGATATGGAAGCTATAAAATCAGCACGATGAAACACTTGGACGAGCAAAAACTCCACGTAACACAGCTAGAATCAACCCATCTCTACATGAAATCAATCACATGATCATGCCATGGAAAAATAATCATAGAATTTTACTCCAATTAAATCTATTAGTTTTGTGTTAAAGGAAAAAGAAGCGTTACCAGAACATAAGGAGCTCCGAGCAGGTGAAGATGACCAAGAAAGAGAAAGTGCCGGCCCGGCATTGGGCTTGCGACGGTGCTCGTTGAGAACCCGTTTGAGGTCCAGCAAAATCCCTAGCTGCTTGTTAAGGATCTCTCCTCTTTCAAGAAATTCGCTCTCTTTATTCTTGTAAAACTGGTTCACTTTGTTTAGCTCTCCATCCAAGCTCTCAAAGAATACCCTCACCTAATTAAAATATGAATCGCAAGGATACAAAAACAAAGAAATCATAACCTGTAAAAACGCCTCCCTCCCTCTCATAATTGTTAAGAAATCATCTCAACTAAAAATTTTAGTTGTTAGGTGAATCCCTGTAATGTTATTTATATTATTCTATAACACACTCTTTTCAAGTGAAAATCTTTTGGACTTGAAACTTGTTTTATGCTTGATTTTTATCAAATAGAATAAAAGTGATGAGATATTTGAACTTGAAACCGCTAAATAAACAAGGATCTAATCATACTATGTTAAGGAACCATCTCACCTACAAAAGCTTAAGCTAATAAAGTGAGGTCTCAGAATATGATTTATATTATTTTCTAAAAATAACAGCAACAAGGAACATCATGCATCGAATCTATATAATTGATCACTCATAATTAACTTTCAAAAATATTAATTTTGATAAAACAAGTTATTTTTTTGGCAAACTACTTGATTGTGCTTGCCAAAAAAGGAAATGGCAAAGAAAGAAAGTAAACTGATTTAAAGAATATAATTAATTTAAATACATGTACAAACTTAGGAAGCTATATAAAACCTTAATCTTGGGCCATGCGACTAGTTAATATATATACCTCATCTTCTTCAGAGAACAATTGAACAAGCTCAGTTTGGTACACTTCTTCATCACCATCCTCCATGCTTTTGCTCCTCACCTATAGCCACCGAGAAATTGATGTTTAGAGATATTATTCAACAACACCATTGCCTTTGGGTGAGCTTTTTCATTGATTCTTTTCTTTTCTTTTTCCTTTTTCGTTTTTATTCACAATGATATCGTGACGACAAGCACCCTATATAACCGTCTCCTTGATTTCGTAAGAGAATTGGAAAAATAACAAAAATGGGTGAAAAAAAAAAACCCAAAAGGAACCGCACTTGCTGGATTATGACACCATTTCCTCGAGTACCTTACCAACCAATAGTAACACCATTACCGATTTTTAGTTGAGGTTGGAGAAAAAGAAGTGCTGCCACTTACGCAAAAGAGAAACTAATTGATTAAATTATACATATGTAATAAAACAAGCAATATGAAAATGATTGTTTGTTTGTATTTGGTTGATATTTTAGAGTAAAAAAATATATTTTTATAATAATTTTGAATTTTAAAATAGATTTTTATGATTTCAGAATAAAAAGCATAGAAAAACATGTTACTTATATTCCGTTATTTTATTTTTTATATCTCGAAACCATGATAAAATGCCTACCTATGTGACTTCAAAGCAACGGTGAGAGATGCTGTACTAAAGAGCGGGACCCGTTAATTGACCGTTGGATGATGATTATAGCGAACTCTAAAAACGGGGGAGTAAAAAGAATACTTAAATAAAAGCAAAAACCACCTGAAATGTCGTAGAGAAAGCAACTATTTTCTGGCTCGATGGTAAGCCGAGACCGACAGAGGACGAGGGAACAAAACTCGAGGACACCCACAAATCATGAAAACCAAAAAACTAAGGAGAGGAGGGATTATATCTCGGCGCATGTGTTTTCATTTTCGAAAAATTGATATTTTTGGCTGCAATATTGATGTATTTTTTTTTTGACGAATAGTTTAATTCCACTTTGCTTTATTATAAATAGTATGGGTTCCAAAAAAAAGAGAATAAAAAACAAAAACACTCCGATCTCTCCGTTTGTGAACCGGAAAAACCCATCAATGGCCGGAAACCCCACTTTCTTATACATTAATGAGCTTACGTCGAAAGCCCAAGTTAACTACTTATGAAAATCCCAAGGTAACCCGAATGGAGATACAAGATTTCACATGAACACGTACGTATAATTAAACACACAGCAATATACACATGATATCCGTGCGTCTGCTTAAGTTGTCAAATACCTGAATGATTTCGGTTTTGGAATCGGAGTGGAAGAGCTTGTTGGATATATTTCTGGCGAGGGAGCGAATGGGATAAAAAATGGAAAGACCAAATTCATGGTCAAGAACTTGGTGGGGCTGTTTGGATTTTTGTGAGAGTTTGATCTTCTTTATCTGCTTCTTGAGCTGCCAGTAGTTTACAAAGGCTTCCTTCCATTCTGGGATTAGCTGAGCTTCAAGCTCCTTTGAGAACTTCACCATTTTCTTCTCTTTGAATGGCAAGGAAGTAGAGAGAGAGAGAGAAGGAAGAGAGAGAAGAGAACCTTAGAGGGTGTGGGATGGATTAGGGAGGTTTATGTGTATATATATAGAAGGAGCGAACGACAGAATCGTCGGGGAAAATGAAGTGTGATTGTTTTATAGTTAGTGGTGGAACTTGAAAAATAAAAAAGGTAAAACTAAGTTTTATTCCGACTATCATGATATTTTTTTCTGGTTATATCGACGAGGAATTGAACCCTAACCTGTTTACTATTTTTTTTTATGTGAGAAAACTTTGTTAAAGAACCATCTCATCTAAAAACTTGAGTTATTAGGCAAGGTCCTAAAATATGATTTATATTATTCTCTAACACATCTTCTCAAGCCATTTGAGCTTGAAACTTGCACAAACTCACATTATCTTGTACTTGATTTTTATCAAATAGAATGAGGATGGTGAATTTTGAACTCGTGACCACTGGGTCAACAAAGTTCTGATATCATGTTAAGGAATCATTTTACCTAAAAGCTTAACCTGTTAGGTAAAGTCCTAGAATATGATTTATATTATTCTCTAACAAACTCCACCTCCTAGAAAATATATTTTGTGGACTCGGGTGAGTAGATAAAATTCTGACTATCTCAGACTCTTATAAAAGATACACACCTTTACTCGAGACTTACTATATATACATATTATCACCACTTGCCATCACGTTATTCTCCGTAACCTTCAAACTTCTTCTTTATATATATATATATATATATAATTTCTCATGAATGATCGAAATTCCAATGTGAATAATTTTTCTAAGATTAGATAGAGTTAAAAAGATTAATTTTGATATATAAAAAATTAGATTAAATAGTTTAACCATTCTAGATCAGAAAGGTTGAACTAAAGCTAAAAGAAATAATTAAATTATTCCTAAACCTTGATTATTTATTTATTTTTATATGTCCGACTCCTGTAAATCAAAGGTTGGTCTTAGTTTTCCCCTTGCTTCCTGGTGCATGCCTACTCACATGCCCATTAATGGCCCCGTGCGAAGTGGAATCATGGTGCTCTTCCTTTCATTTTCATAAATCAATATTAATTGGCCTTTTGTGCTGCAATTTAATTTCCTTCATTTTCCACTTTTTCGCTTTTCTATCGTCATTCTTGTGATCTTTTTTAATTTTAGCTCTTTTTCGTAAGCCTCTTTCTTTTCTGACCCTCGTCGTTAATCTCGAACAGGTATTACATGCTTCCTTATTTTTGTTTTGCTCTTCACTTATAAATCGAAAGACTGATCCAATGGATCTGGATCAGCTGGTACTCGTCCGTCCTGATCAATCTTCTTCCCTGTCTGGTTTGGTTGATCAGGATAGTTTAGCTCTCGTTCGTCTAACAATGGAAATCCACTGTGTTAGTGTCTAACCTCTGCTAGCTCCTGGAGACCTGCGCGACTCCATTTGTACCTCTGCTTTACATTATAAAATGATATAAATTATATTATTTAGCCTGATTTAACAATTTAAATATTTAGATGAGATGATTATTTATCATGACATCATAGTTTTGTTAATCCAACAGTCATAAGTTTAAATTTCACTACTCTCATTCTATATGATGAAAAACTAAGCACAAGGTAGTGCGAATCTGTGCAAGTTTTAAACTCAAAAAATTTTCATTTGAAAGTGTATGTTAAAAAATAATATAAATCATAATTTTAAGACTTCACCAAACAACTTAAACTTTTTAGATAAAATGATTTCTTAACACGTACTAGAAGCTTTGAATTTTTTTGTGGATGGCCATTGTCATTCTATCAGCTAATTAATTTTTTTTAAAAAAAATAGAGAAGGGTTCGGACTGTTGTCTACTGATGCATCCAGCTGCATCAAGAACCATAATTAGCAGAAGGTCTTCTTGATCTCTAATATAGTTAATTAGCTAGTTTCTGAATCTTTCTTTACGAGGATCGAAGAAATTTGGTTTACTGGTATTTACAAAACATTTCTGCCTCGCAGACAAGTAATTAGTGTCCCGTGATTAGGGAGACTAGTATCATTTAGCACTAATTAATCCAAAGTCTCTAACTTTCTGAATCACATCTGCTGTAAGAGTAGCAACCCAACCAGTGGCTATTTTGGTGCGTTTAGAACACGTGGATATATTCTTTGCCAGAATATATATACTCTCAGATAGAATTGAGGGGCTAGCTCCATTGGATCTGATGAGCAGTACTGTTGAGAAGTTGTTCAGTACAGTATATATTAGAAGGGACAAATACACTGGTTCTAGTGGGATTTGCCGATGAAAAATATAAACTTGGTGCCACATTTGCAGGCACTTTTCTCCCTTCGAGTGTTTCGTGACGTTGGAACATTGCCTCCCTTTTGTGTTCTCCCACTAAGACAAGTCCCCGCATTTTCATCAGATCAGTGGACTGTATACGGGAGGCTCTTTTCGGTGAAGATAACATATTCAAGGGTCCTTAGCCTTAAAAGATTGCCCATAACTCGGGTCATGCAGTCCTAGAATAAGATTCCTGGGATACTTTTACATACCCTTTTAACGGTAGTGTGAGATGATTTTTTAATATGGTATAGTCTTGTTGACCCAGCGGTCACGAGTTCGAATCTCATCATCCCCATTATATTTGATAAAAATCAAGCATAAATAGTGTGAACATATTCAAGTTTCAAGCTCAAAAACTTTTAGTTAAGGTGATGTGTTAAAGAATAATATATATCTTTAACCTTAATTAACAACGGTTACATAACTTTTAACAGCTGTAGATAACGGTCGGGCTCAGAAATTGGATGGCACATTAGGTCAAAAACTTGTGAGAATGTCCTGAAATTGTAGAGACATCTCGGGTCTCAGAACAATGCGCTTTTCTTGTGTTGGAATGAGAGTATATATTTTCTATCGAGACCAGAGATTTATTTTGAAGTTTTCTTTTTTGCCCTAAGCCGAGCTAGGGAAACAGTATAAAGTTGCAGAAATGCCAGCAACATGGACAGGGAAAATTATGAAAATACCCGCTGCAAAATACAATATATGCAGCCATAACAGGAATAAATCAAGGTCCATGAGAGACTCGAGCTCTCGATCGAGTGCTCATCTTGATTGAGAGATTGGCCCTATCCTGCCATAAGAGCCAGAGATCTGTTTTTAACACCTCCACTAACAAGGTACGTACAGTAAAACTACGCAGGAAAAAGAATAGAAAACAATGCCTCTCTTTCTTCTGGTTTACAGTGCTCCTGACCAAGGCTGTATAGAAAAAAATAGTTTATTTTTAAAGTATCAGGAGACCTTTCTTGGTCACCTTTCCATTCATCAAGTGCGTGCTTTTTTGTAAGAAAAAAAAATGATGCATATCCACCTAATCCCAAATGTTTTTTTTTAATTTTTAATTTCATATTTCGTTTTGTGTTATAAGTGGCTTGTTCTCTTCTGGGACCTCTCGTTTTTGTGATTCGAATCCATATAATCATATATAATTATCCAGTAATTGCTATATATATTCACGAAGTGCAGGATGCATGGATATGGTGGGTGCTAGTCAAACTGATGAACTCTCATGAACAACGTCTCTGATCTGGCTCGCAGACAAAATTCCACGAGCCAGCGTTCGTAAATCGTGAGGGGAAGTGGGTTAGATGGAGCAGCATTTGATCTTCGTGAATAAAGAGATGCAAATTTCAGTACGAATTGTATTTGTAAAATCAATAGAGGATTGAGCATGCTCACGTTCACGCCAAATATTCCACTTTATCGGAACCTTTTCTTCATCTTCATCATCATAAAGATGGCCGCATCAAGAACGCAGATCGATTACTTTAATCAGACAAGCAATCTTTTCTTGATTAAACGTGGATTAATTTGGTCTCTACCTTTCTGTTAGAGAATAATATAAATCATATTATGGGACATCACTTACAAGCTTGAGCTTTTAGGTGAGATGATTTCTTAACATGGTATCAGAGCCTTGTTGACCTAGCGGTCACGAGTTCAAATCTCACCACCCCCATTCGATTTGATAAAAATCAAGCACAAGGTGATGTGAGCCTGTGCAAGTTTCAAGCCCAAAAGGTTTTCACTTGAGGAGGTGTGTTAGAGAATAATATAAATCATATTATGGGGCCTCACTTACAAGCTTGAGCTTTTAGGTGAGATCCTTAACACTTTCAGTCATCTCCATCATGTTTATCTATTTCTTCTTTACAATAATAAGTATACGTTATCTAAAACTCCTGTCCACCTGGATGCGAGACTCCTCTCGTTTCTCATATGCTAATTAGGTCAGTTTCCTTAATTTTTTAGCTAATCAGGTTGCTCGGACAATATATATATAGACGGAACTACTTTTGTTTCATGGAGGATGCGCACTTGCTTCGCCTCAGTGTATATATATGATCGATCACAGCTTGTTATATAAAAAAATATTTTATGGAACTTTATTTAATGGGTTATAGATCTTGGATTTAGTGGGATTTTAACAATTAAAAGGTCCACAAAATGAATGATTAGGAGTCCTTTGATTCAATTTTAAGATTTTAGTACATGAAATAGCTTTATAGTCTTAGTTTTTGATGTATTTGTGTTATTTTTAAAGGTTATCTCAAATGAGTTCGAATTTTAAATATCTTTTCAATGTGTTTATTTTTTAACGCATTATTTTTAAAATAATTGATTTTTTCCCTTTGATCTGACTTTGATATTTTTTTCTACTTTAAAAAGAACATATTTTTATTAAAACAATATCTAAACACTTAATAAGACATCTGCATGAATCTTTTTTCAAAAAAAAATATTTTTAGACACACGAGCTCATAAGTAAAATTCAAAAATTCAAATTTATTTACATGAATAAATCACACCCATCAAAGTTTTTAACTGCATCAAATTGCACAATAGAACTTATCTCAAAGTAGGATACTCTAAGAGTACTAATACCTTTTCTAGCCATAATTTGCCCCTTTACCCTTGCATCCCTAACAAAACCAATACAACCAACAATCCTGAACCAAACAACTAGATGACGACTCCAACAATTCCCTAACATCACGAAGAGTCGTGCAACAAACCTAGTTTATAGCTCACAAGGATGAATAAATATATAGCTAGCTTAACATAGCTATAAATTAAAATGGTATTAATTGTTTAAACTTGTTACCCATAAAGATAGAAGAAGAGGGATTGCTGCACATTACTTAGAATTGGGACTTAGATTCGTGATATCACTAATTCTTATCCTATAATTAATATCAATTGTTAAAATCGAGTTGTTTACCTTGATATTAGAGAAGTCTTGATAATTTTATTTCTTGTACCCTTCCGATTAAAATTAAATATATATCAAATTATCTGGTTGAGATTGTTTTTAAAAGTATTTTTCATTCAGAAATGTATAAAAATAATATTTTTATTTTAATTTAATTTTTTTTAATATCAATACATGAAAACAATTTAAAAACACCATTTTTTTTAATTTTAAATGAAAGATATAATAATTTTTTTTTAAAAAAAATACTTTTGAAATGCAATACTTAACATATTTTTAATATAGCCATGATGGCAGCCGCACGGGTTAATTAAATACCTTTTCAAAATAAAATATATTTTTAAAAAAAATGTCATAATAACACCAAAAACACAATTAAAACACCCAATGAAGAGGAAAAAGGTAAATTAATTGAGTCCTCACCTTTGAGTGGGAAACATAGAAATATTAACGTGTTGGGACTAATTAGGTGAAGCCAAGACCACTCGCGTGTTCTAGTGGAGGTTTTGTATAACATTTGAAAGAGACTACACCACTGAATCAAGCTGTCATAAAAAAAATAAAAAAAAAGGGATCTATCAATACACTAAGAAAATATATTATTTTTAGATATTTTTTATTTAAAAATAAATTAAAATAATATATTTTTATTTTTTAAAAAATTATTTTTTGACATTAATACATCAAAATAGTCTAAAAACACTAAAATAATTTCACTTAAAACAATTGTTATTTAAAAAAAACACTTTTAAAGTGTTTCCCTAAGTTAATATATAAGCTATGTTATTAACACAGAAGCAGAGCATGCTCTCAGCTCTCTATGTTATTATGAGATTAACATATTTTTTTTTAAAAAAATGATTTTTGTTTAAATGATTTTATTTTTATTTTTAACATGGAATATCAAAATTATCATAAAAATCTAATAAAAAAATAGAGACAAAAAAATACCATAATAGAATTGTTAAGGTAAAAAAAAATCTTCCAAACCATTTATTTGATGTGAAATCGATCGAGTGTCTGTAACGCAATAAGAAATCTATGAATTAACAAGTCTATGTTCAGTAAGAAAAGAACCCTTTAATTATAGAACTCACATTATTTCCTCACGGCAGGATCAATAAATAAAACAATGCGATGTAGTACTAGTATTAAGAATTTTGAGACTAAAAAAATTGTTTTTCTTGTAATTTTATATTCGAGTCATATGGTTGCTAATATAATAGTTATTAGAGACTTATATAATTATTATTAACTTCAGAACTCGTGTGATTTAGTCGAATTACACGTAAACTAACCCGATATTCAAATTAATAAAAAGATAATGATCATACATTTGTATAAAAAAAATATGATAATAATGTTATATGATACTCTCTCTCTCTCGATAGAAAATAATGCCTCTTGTTCCATAACACAAGGAATTAGGGTTGTTAAAGCTGGTGTAATTTGTTTTCCAGCGTGGTTGTGTTTTTTTTTTAAAGATATTGACTTTACAGATATTGTTTTTATTTAAGGAAACTACATTTTCTTTGGGGTATTTTTTTTTCAAGTCAAGTGACAAAAACTCCTGTTGTCCTAGATTTTTATAAGATGAGCACACCCTAACTTGAAATCGAGTCCTGTAAAATAGAACTCAAGTTTTTTGTTACCATGTCATGCCACTTGAAGACTACTTTAAAGATATTAAAGATTACTTAAAAAGAAAAGGGATTGTTATTTTTCAATCAATATATTATTTTTTTCATAAATATTAAGCAAAAAGATCTAATTAATTTATCTATAATTAAATTGGATTAAATATAACCATTGTTATGAATGAATGATGTATTGAATATGTTTGATAAAAAAAAAATCATCCTTTAATTTGTGTAGAGAAAAAAATTGTGAAACACTTGAGTTATTTTCAGCTCGTTTTGGTTTATTTAGTATAAAAAAAAGAAGATTTAAAACAATTTAAAATTGATGAAGTTTTTTTCTATTTACAAAATATTCTGAATATACTTGATTATTAATTATAGTTTATAATTGTAGTTGTGTTTTTTTTTATCTATTTTAAAAGTATATTTTACTTAAAAATACATTATATTAAAAGTAATTTTTTTTGTGTTTTCTTAATAATCTTAATATACTAATATAAAAAAATATTTAAAATATTTTTTATAAAAAACATTTAATAATAAAAATAAAAATAAAAATAAAAATTAGATACTATGAGTCTTTAGCATGCACAAAATGAAAGACAAAGTAATTACATTTCAAAAGTAGTGTTTTTGAAAAAAAATAAAAATATTTTATTTTTATTTTTTATAAAAAATAATATTTTTTTTGTTATTTTTAAATATTTTCATATATTATTATCAAAAAAAATTTTATATAAAAAAATATTTTTAAAAACATGCTCTATCTCGAAACGGTCATGAAGATGCAAACATACCGGTTCCGCAATCCGCCGTGAAAAGGCTAATTATTTGGGCCGCCACCTAGATTCCTCTTTTGGCCCATCGAGCGATCAAGGGAAAGCATGCTATTCGAACTGCCTCCTGGAATTAGCCCAACCAAGCTCTAGTTGGGCTTCGTTTGTAGTGTTAAGCTAGTGATCTTGTGTAGGGTGAATCTCGGATTGGGTTAAAGCTACAAATTGTTTTTTTCCTCTAAGAGAAAAGATAAAGAAAGACAATTTATTGATTTGTTTTTTTAAAAAAAAATATCAGTGAAATAACACAATTTAATAATTGGGGAAATATAAAGTAATTTACACATGTTGAGAATGAAAAACGTGACATTTATAACTTGCTGGCTTTCTTTATGTTTTCAGGTTTTTTATTTTATTTTATTAGATATAGTTTGAATATGTCAATCACGAGTGTATCTGCAGGCATTAACTTCTGGGGTTGTGGCTGCGTTGGGTGAAGCTCTTGCTCAGAAGATTTCTGGTGTCAAAAAGATAGAGCTAAGAAAAGTGCTTCTTTTCAGTGTAAGTACTGGACCTTTTCTTTTCCTCTGCCATTTTTCCACACCTAGGTTTCTTGTCGTGGCGTTGAAGATAAGATAATGTAAGATTACTAGTTGACTGGTCAACAAATGAGCTCGGTTTATCGCAGGTTTTTGGCTTTGCATATGGAGGGCCCTTTGGGCACTATCTTCACAAGTTGATGAGCATTATTTTCAAGGGAAAAAACGACACCAGAACTGTTGCTAAGATGGTAAGCCTCGTGTATAGTTTCTGATTCTGATGCTGATACCATGTTTTTTAAAGATTAAGGAGCGGAAGCTCTTCAACTTTCTCAGGTTTTGTTCGAACAATTGACTTCCTCTCCCTGCAACAACCTGCTTTTCATGCTCTACTATGGCCTGGTAATTGAAGGTATGTGCCTCTTGTCACTTGAACGGTTAGAAAACTTACCTAACAGTTTAAGTTTGTAGGTGAGATGGTTTTTTAATATGGTATCAGAGTCTTATTCACCTAGCGGTCACGAGTTCGAATCTCATCACTCTTATTCTATTTAATAAAAATCAAGCAAAATTAGTGTGAGTATGTGCAAGTTTCAAGCCCAAAATGCTTTTACTTGAGGGTGTATGTTACAAAAATAATATAAATCATATTCTGAAGTTTCAATTAATAACTTAACCGTTAAGGTGAGATGGTTTCTTTAATATTAACTTCTGATCGAGGAAATAACATATCCTGAGCTGAATCCAAGCTCTTTTCATGTAATTTTGCCTGGTGATGCAGGAAGAACATGGGCTCTCGTCAAGAACAAGATAAAGAAAGACTTCACTCCTGTACAATTGGCAGCATGGAAGGTGCAGAAAAATAAACACGAGCTTTGAGTAGTATTTGGCAGACACACCGGTGAAAAAAACAGCAAGCAGAAGCACTAATTAATTAGAAAATTAATTATGATTCTTTGGCATGCACTTACAGGTCGGCCCCATGGTTGCTTGGGTGAATAACCAGTTCGTGCCTTTGGAGCTCCGAGTTATCTTCCAATGCTTTGTGGGTTTATGCTGGTATCTCCTCACTCTATTTATTCAGATTTATTTTTATTTATTTACAAGCATTTTAAATAAAACATTTTAAAAAAAACAATACCTTTGAACTACATGCCTTGGCAATTGCATCGGATCTAAGAGCACCGGAGGCTGTTTAAATTGTTAATTATTTATCTAATTTAATAATAATGAGGTTTTCTTTTGTGTTTGCTTGAGTTCAGGACAATCTTTTTGAATCTCAAAGCACGCTCAGCTGTGATTAAGGACCCGTAAAATGGAGTGACTTGACATCCCCTGCATTTTCCCTTATGAGTTTGTAGTGTGACACTCGCTTGTTTTGTTTAAATTAAAAATAAATAAATTAAGTGCAATAGGTATTAGTGTTTTCGGTTTCTTATTAAATCCGAAGAAACTGTGTTTAATTACTTCGTAAAAATAAAAATGCCAAACAATATCTTGCGCAGTGATAATTTCTTGTGTGGGGATGAATGACGACTATATATATATACATTAAAGAAGGGTAAGATTGAAAAAACTATATAATTTTATGGATTATTCTAAATAAAATAAAAATACTTTTCTTTTTTAAATACCATTTCTTTTAATCATAACCTGTTTTCCCATCAACCAACTCTCTTTAACATGATGAATATTAAAAGGTGAGGGAAATAATTTTTAATGGGAAAAAAACGGGGTGAAAAGTCAAAGAGGCGGTTCATCATTTTTAAATTCTCGGCAAAATCCATTCGTCACGAGTCTTGTGTACCTTCAACCTAATTAAAAAGGCGCACATTTAGCAACACTTGGATCCCTCTTTCGTAGATAGTAATTAGGAATCAGCTACAAGTGTCACGCTGTCATGCTATTTAAAAAGATTGCATTATATTAATCAATTAAAATATAATTAATCGAGCGCATTTAGGAAATAATAAAGTATAGAAACTTAAATAAGATTTTAATTTTATGCATATAATAGGAGCACATGCTCTTAATGAATACATAGTCGACGGCCAATTATTCAAGCATGCACATGAACGTGGGGACATTTGGATGTAGCCAGCTGGCATATAATTAGAAAAGAAAAAAAAGAGGATAATTTATTATTGATTAATAGTTTATCTGATTGGAGCTGACTGTGATTGAAAATGAAATAGCTTTTTAATTCACGCATTAAATATTTCATCTACCAAGCACATGATTCGGCGCTTAAAGATTTTCTTTTTTTTTCTTTTTTTTTCCTTGTCATTTACAGCACAAAAGGTTTGACCATCCAAGAGCAACACAGAGTTTCAATGACTGGATATAGTAAGCAATTACATGAGAATTCTAAACCCTAGCTAGTTAGTTCCACATATTCTTTCCCGAATTGATTGCGAGTAAAATCTCTCGTTATATATAATTCTGGCAGCAGCTCTGTACGAGTTGAGAAAAGCAATTCTCCACGTCAATTCTTGGTGTTGAGCTTGCTTAATTTTGATTAATTTTATTTTTTTCAAACCAACAATACACTATATATATATATAAACGGTCCAAAATACTTAATATATTCATAAAAAGAAAAGAAAAGGATAGCTAATCGGTTGAAGTGCATGGTGATACATGCAGCTCACATTAACTTTACTTCAAGAACTACGTACGTAGTGAAGTAATTAAATGTGTGCAAAAAGCAGCATTTACAGATTGAGCAGGAAGATTAATTAATTAATTAATTAGGTTCTCGATAATTAATGCATGCTAATATTGTTTGACGGCTCACTTCGAAAACGAGAGTCTTGTCGTTTTACAGCTGCAGCAGGCGCGTGATGATAATTAAGGGGGTATTTATGAATTAATGTGGCGAACAGTTAGCGGTTGAAACAATTTAATGCAGGATCAAACCGATAGGGGCTATAAGACCCCTGCTCACATCCACAACTCTCTCATCAACCACCGACATCACTCTCGTGATCAAATCACAGGCGAAATGATACGTCTTTCAAGGGAAGCTGTTTTGTTATCTTTGCTCTGCCTTGACGTGCTAGTAGTGAGCGTGCTTGCTAGAGATGTAGCGGCTGTTCAGAATAAGGACGAGAAGTTTCTAAAGGATGGCGGAGGTGGCTTTGGAGGCGGTGCTGGTGGTGGCTTTGGCGGAGGAGGCGGTGCTGGTGGTGGCTTTCGGAGGCGGAGCCGGTGGGGGCGGTGGGTTTGGTGGCGGAGCCGGTGGGGGAGGTGGCTTTGGGGGCGGAGCTGGTGGTGGAGTGCTGGTGGTGGAGGTGGATTTGGAGGTGGGGGCGGGATCGGCAAGGGTGGTGGACTTGGTGGCGGCATTGGAAAGGGTGGAGGAGTAGGTGGTGGCATTGGAAAGGGTGGTGGACTTGGTGGAGGGATTGGGAAAGGTGGCGGACTTGGTGGCGGCATTGGAAAAGGTGGAGGAGTAGGGTGGTGGGATTGGTAAAGGTGGCGGACTTGGTGGCGGCATTGGAAAAGGTGGAGGGTTAGGTGGTGGGTCCGGAAAAGGTGGAGGCTTAGGTGGAGGGATTGGAAAGGGTGGTGGCATTGGGAAAGGTGGAGGAGTAGGTGGTGGTGGTGGTTTTGGAGGTGGATCTGGCGATGGGATTGGCAAAGGAGGAGGTCTAGGTGGAGGGATCGGAAAGGGTGGTGGAATTGGTGGTGGAATTGGGAAAGGAGGTGGTGTTGGTGGAGGTATTGGGAAAGGTGGAGGAGCAGGTGGTGGTGGTGGTTTTGGAGGTGGATCTGGTGGTGGCATTGGCAAAGGTGGAGGTCTAGGTGGAGGGATTGGAAAGGGTGGCGGCATTGGTGGAGGTAATGGGAAAGGTGGAGGAGTAGGTGGTGGTGGCGGTTTGGGAGGTGGATCTGGTGGTGGTATCGGCAAAGGAGGAGGTCTAGGTGGAGGGATTGGAAAGGGTGGTGGCATTGGTGGTGGCATTAGGGAAAGGTGGAGGAGTAGGTGGCGGTGGCGGTTTGGGAGGTGGATCTGGTGGTGGTATCGGCAAAGGAGGAGGTCTAGGTGGAGGGATTGGAAAGGGTGGTGGCATTGGTGGTGGGATTGGGAAAGGTGGAGGAGTAGGTGGCGGTGGTGGTTTGGGAGGTGGATCTGGTGGTGGTATCGGTAAAGGAGGAGGTCTAGGTGGAGGGATTGGAAAGGGTGGTGGCATTGGTGGTGGGATTGGGAAAGGAGGTGGCGTTGGTGGAGGAGTAGGTGGTGGTGGTGGTTTTGGAGGTGGATCTGGTGGTGGGATTGGCAAAGGTGGAGGTGTTGGAGGCGGTTATGGAGGAGGGATTTGGTGGAGGGGGTGGCGGTGGAGGTGGGTATGGAGGCGGTGGAGGGTTTGGTGGAGGGGGTGGTAGTGGAGGTGGGTTTGGAGGCGGTGGAGGGTTTGGTGGTGGTGGTGGAGGTGGTGGAATTGGACACCACTAGATTTTATACGTCGCATGCATGCAATCTCATATAAAGAAAAAAAGAAAAAAAATGTCTTTAAAAAATATATTAATCATGCAATATGTTTTTATTGTACTTGAATGATATATATCGTTATCATAATAATTGATTTCTCACTTAAATGTTGTTACTCCGAGCATGTTTTATAGTTGTTACACTCGCTACCAAGAATTCTACAAGCACATCCACTACTGCTTTCTCTTTACTCGGTGTCAAACTCAAATGTGAACTCATAATTATGAGCTACGGCTATACATTAGATGAAGGGGTGACTCATCATCTAACAGCTCCTACTTTTATTCAACAATAGCAACTCCAACAAAGCGAGGAGTTAGAGCAGCTAGGCCTACCAAATAATTATTTTGTTGAGTAGAGAGGAAAGCTATGGGTCCATGGGCTATTTCCTAAATAATCATAGAATAGATTGGGCCTGCCGTCAATTCAAAGGGCCCAAACACTCGCCTTTGTATCTTTCCTTCGGGGGCTAAAGTAAATCAAAACATTTAATGGGCTTTTGTAAATGTAAAAGCAAACTCACTGATTAATCGACTCTAATAGAGTCATTGGGCTCGCGTCGAGTCATCATTATGAGACGCTAATGGATCATGGGCCTTGTTATACCCAAGATCAGTAATAAGACTTGGCCCAGCAGGTCAATTCCAGGCAGACCTCGGATCGGTCGGATAAGTGAAAAACTTGATTTTCTGTTTTGTTTTTTTTTTATAAATCTATTCAGCTTGTAATTGAAAGTTTAGACTGAATTAATCCACAATTTCTTATAACAATCTATCATGGTGGGTTGAGTTTTTCTTGTTCTTGGTTTTTAATATTTTTATTAAAATATATTTTTATTCTTTATTTCAAACTATTCTTTATATATTTTAATGTGTTAAAATTAAAAATAAAATTTGAAAAATAAAAATATATATTATTTTGATATATTTAAATAAAAAATTATTTATTGGTATTAAACAGGATTTTAATCAGCACAAGTTACAAGCACGCAAAAAAAAAAAGGCTTATTGGTGCTCTTTAATATTCGTGCTCGATGCGTGAAAGATATGGCAATTTCTGTCAATGATTTTTATTTTATTTTAAGAATCAAGTTACACATCCATAGAAAAGAACATGCGTTTGTTTTGTTAGAATAAAAATAGAGAAAAATTGACTTTTCAACTAATTTTTTAATAACCATTGTGATGATATATTTATTTTTTTCCATGTATATAGTTTAACTATGGAGCTGTAAATGCAAGGTTAGCGTGTAATATAGTGCCTGTTTGGGACGATAGTTGTACCGTCATTTTCTAATTTTTTTCATTTTAAATAAAAAAAATTGGTGTTTTTAAATCATTTTGATGTGCTGATATTAAAAATGATTTTTAAAAAATAAAAAAATATATTATTTTGATGTATTTCTAAATGAAAAGTACTTTCAAAAGCAACCGCAACCACCCTCCCAGACATACTAATAGTTTGTATACTCCCGATATGATAAAATGTAATATATATATATGAAATTTGTCGTTATTATCATTAAACTTGAAAAATATAGCATAATATAGTTTTATTTTTATTAATATACCCCTTGTTTATCGTGGTCACCATAATATTTTTTAATAAAATTATTGTTTTTATTTTTTAAGATATTTTATAACTGTTAAAGGAACTTAACAAACAATTTTAAAATAACGTATTCATGAAAAACTAAAAGAAACCATAAATCTAATAAAATTATATTCAAAATCAATATACAAATTTTAATAGTGATTTTTTCAATAATAATTTTTTTGCTAGCACTGTTATTTTCATATCATATATAGTACTCGGAAATTGTTTTTTTTTAAAATAAAATTTACAATAATATTTAAGAATAATGTCAAAAATATAAAAAATAAATGAATCTAGTAATTGTTTCTTGGAATGTAAAAAAAAAAAAAAAAAAAAAAACAGCTAAGAGTTACATAGCCCTTACATGCTTTCAGGTCAACCTTTTGACTCTTTATTTATTTTATCAAGCCTTATATTTTTTCAAAAAATATATCACCTAACCTACAAGACTAATTTTCAAAAATAATTTTTTCAAGTCGGGGCTGAGATTTGTTTTAAAATAATTTTAAAAAATACATATTAAAGTGGTTTATATGAATAATAAAACATCATAAGAACCCTAATTACCTTAGTGTCATGAGCAAATCTTTTCTCTTTCCTTTTTAATCCTTGTATCTCAAGAGAATCGCAATCACGCGACAGCTGGCACTGGAAAATGGAGCGATAAAAACATACCCACTCACTGGAGCCCAGCCGCTTGGCTTAGCCGCCTCTATTAAAAAAACAAGCTTATCTGGCTCTGTCTATGCTCCTAGAAGGCTTGTTGGCTCTGCAAATCCTTTATTAAAAAAAGAAGAAGCTTATTTGGCTTTGTCTCTGTTCCTGAAAGGCTTGTTGGCTTTGCCAGTTGCATGACGTATCTGCTACTGCAAGCAAAATACAGCAGAGGAAAGTTGTGTGTGAAAGAGAGGACTGCGGGGCGGGACTGCAGTTGACCAGTGCGAGGGGTAGATTTCAAACTGGGTCCCATGTTCATTTCTTTCACCGGTAACATGAGCTGTGTAATAAAGTTTTTTTTTTTGACATTAATGCATACTTTAATAGCAAGCGTGTAATTATGATCCAAAACTCCCCTGTTCACACCTTTGGAATAAACTCTGATCCCACAATGTAATGCTCATTCATGCTTCCTGTAATGTTTGAAACTTCAGTAATTCCACTGAAAAATGAAAATGGCTCTCGAGATAAATTAACTTTAAGGAAATTGAAGTCCACACTTGAGAGGGAAGGAAAGGGACTCTTGGCTGGAGCCTTGGATTCTTGGCTGAATTGTGGAGATGTGCTGTGAAAGGTTTTATGTGTTGTGGGCTCAGTCAATACTTTTTTTCCCATGAAAGGTACTTTCTTTTGGATGTTTATTCTGATCCCAGCTGTTTTCTTTGTCTATATGGTAAAGGGTTTATTTTACTTCCCCACTTTACCTTCGTTACAATCATGTTCTTTTGTTGATTTTCAGTTGCAAATAAGTCATCTGGGTGGTTTAGCTGGGCCTTTCTTGTTTTTTGAGCTTTCTACTCCTTTTTCAATTTTCTTTAGCCTGCAGGGTGCTGACGTCTGGGTGGTTTATTCATGTGGTGGGCTTTGGTGAGGTAGAATTCAGATTTATTGGCTGGTTTTGCATTTCAAGTGATAATTTGGATGCTCGAATTCTCATTTTTTGTGGTTTCAAGGGCTTGAAATGTGTAAAGCGAATATTAAGACTTTTTAGCCATGGTTGATTAGGATGACAATGTAGATTTCATTTGACTGTCAAGAAAAACCTATTGGTTCAATATATTTGAGAGTTCACAGGTTCTGGTTCTTCCATGTTGTCCATGATCATAGATTACACGGCGCATAGTTAATTTGCTGTTTAAGTTTCTCAAGGAGTTCTGATTTTGTGTGTTGCTTTTGATTCTGTTTTGGAACAATATCAAGGGTAATGAAACGTTATGAGACTTAAGAGTTGGATAAAAAGGTGGGGACCTGGCATCAAAGGGAGATTTTGGAAGATGATGAAGTGTATACGTTCTGGGGAGCAGCTACGATTAGAAGACATGGCTTCTTCTTCAGAGTCCTTGGCAACTCGGGACTATTCGGCCAGTTATTCATCACGAGCTGCTGAGGCAGATATGAAGGTCGAGAATAGCAACATTGAAGAAGCAGAGTCATCCCTTCGTGAGAGTGGTTATCTCAACTATGAGGTGAAGAAACGAGGCTTTGTTATCACTTTTTTTTTGCTCTGCCAAAATTTAAAGCCAATAAACTTGATAAAATTCTATTTTTTTTCATATTTAATCTGTGAAGAAATTGAAAAAAACTGTGCAATGAACTGTATCTGTAAACAGGATTTAGCTGTTATGCACCTTTTATGTGTGGATAATCGGGATGCCTTGATATGTCAGGGTGATAAAAACACTTCCATTTTGCAGTGAATGAAACCACAGCATAATCATTTTGGGGCAGCATTGTGTGGTGTGTGTGTGTTTTGAAATGTAGCATATAATTTTTAACTCGTGATGTTATTTGAGATGGTCCGATCCCATTCAAGGTCAAACTAATGGATGCATCAATAAGAAAAAAATTATCGAATTAAATTATTAGAACAAAAGAAAGGGAAAGTGTATTTGAAGCATTCACCTGATGCTTGCATTTCTTTTCTTTGGGCTCATTTGTAAGATTTGTCGCACCTTACTGCATCTCCTCATCAGTGAAATTGGTGTTTTTGTTGAATTTTATAATGTAACCTCAAATACTTCATGAGGCTAAGAGGCCATCTAATTTTTTAGGAAGCAAGAGCATTATTGGGAAGGCTCGAGTTTCAAAAAGGAAATATAGAAGCAGCACTTCATGTGTTTGAAGGAATTGACATAACTTCTGTGACTTCTAAGATTAAAATCTCCCTCTCTAGAAGATGTGAACAAAACCGGCGCCGTTCTCAAAGTGATGCTGTACCACCCATGTCTATGCATGCTATTAGTTTACTACTCGAAGCTATTTATCTCAAAGTAAAATCATTGCAGGGTCTGGGACGGTTTGAAGGTATATTCTGATCTCATTTTCGTTTTCCATTTTATATTTTCTGTAATTTAGTGCAGTGAAACTTTGGGATCCAAATGCTGTGGTTTGGTTTTGGAGAACCACTGGTTTGTAAGACCCTGCAGTAGCAGGACTGTCAGTGGGCAGCAAGCTTCTCTTAGTATAGTTTGCTTGGATATTTCAAGTCTTGAATGGGTCCAAATATAAAAAATAAATAAATTATAGAGGCACTTATATTTGTTTTAAGAAGAAAAAAAATGAATATATCAAGGAGTCATGTTTGGTTTTTACAACTATTGTACCTAAGTTTTCTCTATGGTTTATGGTGTATGCAGCAAGCTATTTAATATATATATATATGTTTAGATGTACTTATATCATGAATACATGCCCACACAGATGCAAATGATGAAAGGACTCTAGATTGCTGTTTGTGATGTATATATTATTTTCTCCTTATGGCTAACTTTCCTTCCTGCTTATGTTTGCAGAAGCTGCTCAGTCATGCAAAGTGATTTTGGACACTCTTGAGTCTGCATTGCCAGAAGGCATACCAGAAAGTGTCTCTGCAGATTGGAAACTACAGGATATTCTAAACAAAGCTGTTGAACTGCTGCCTGAGTTATGGAAACTTGCTGGGTCTCTCCAAGAAGTTATCTTGTCATACCGGCGGGCTCTCCTATATAATTGGAATCTGAATATGGAGACCACAGCTAAGATAGAAAAGGAATTTGCTGTTTTTCTGTTGTATAGCGGTAGCGATGCAAGTCCTCCTAATCTCCGCTCACAGGTGGATGGATCTTTTGTACCAAGAAACAATATAGAAGAGGCTATTCTTCTGCTGTTAGTTCTATTAAGAAAATTTGCTGCTAAAAAGATCGAATGGGACCCGACAATCATGTATCACCTTTCTTTTGCACTATCTGTTTCAGGGGAACAGAGAGCACTGGCCCATCAGGTGGAAGAGTTGCTTCCAGGGATCATGGAAAGGAGAGAAAGATATAGCATTCTCGCTCTCTGTTACCATGGAGAGGGTGAGGAAATAATTGCTTTAAATCTTTTGAGGAATTTGCTGAATAACAGAGAGAACCCAGACTGTGTTTTGGAATTATTATTAGCTTCAAAAATTTGCGCAACGAATATGATTTGTGTGGACGAAGGGATAACTTATGCTTGCAAAGCGCTTTCTCAATTGCGTGGAAGATGCAAACAGATGGCAAGTGTTGCAAACTGCTTACAGGGCATTTTACTGTCAGCTCAGGCCAGATCAGTTGCTTCTGATTCAGAGAGAATTTCAAAACAAACTGAAGTGCTTGAGGTGCTGGAAAGTGCCGAAACAATGATGAGAGAAAGAGACCCATCTATCATATTCTATCTCAGTCTAGAAAATGCTGAGCAAAGAAAGTTGGATGCTGCCCTTTATCATGCAAAGCAGCTCTTAAAACTTGAGGCTGGGTCTAATGTTAGAAGTTATGTCCTTATGGCGCGAATATTGTCAGCTCAAAAACGGTATGTTGATGCAGAGGATGTAATTAACGCTGCTCTAGATCAAACTGGGAAGTGGGATCAAGGGGAGCTGTTGCGGACAAAAGCTAAACTCCAAATTGCACAGGGGCAATTACAGAATGCCATAGATACATACATTAATCTGCTTGCTATTGTCCAAGTTCGAACTAAAAGCTTATGTTCTGGCAAGAAGCTTCCAAAGGTACGAATGACTTACATACCCATCATGCCTATTATGGCGACACTGAAAAAAATATGTTAGGATGTTTAAATTGTAAATTTTTCACTAACCAGAAAAGTCAGCAGCATTAAAAAAAATGGGAGCTTGTCTTAATCTTTGAGCATAATGTTTTGAAAGAATATACAATTTATTTTCTTCTAATTTGGATATGCATCATGGAATTATTTTAATGAAGACAAGGGTTCACTCATTTTCTGATAGGATTTTTAATATTTTAACTCTCATGAAATGCTTTCTTGAAATCTGGCATTCCCTATGTGTAACTCTCTGGAGCCCATCATATAGTTGTTTGAATGTGATATCACCAGGAACATAGTTGTTTATCTTTTCCAATGAAGAGAATAAATTTGAATTTGAGAATAAGAACTTTATGCTTCATATTTTGTTGTAATTAGTTGTAATGCGCAAAATATAAATATCTATAGCCTTCGAAAGACAAAAATATCTTTCAATGTCAATGCAAATGTTTCTTTTTTCTATATTAAAATTTGTCAAATTTCCCAAAAGTAATCTTTGTTTAATTAGATCATGAAACTAGAAATAGATTATGGTATCGTGAGCAGTGCTTACTACTAAATTTATGTTTTTCAACTTTGAGGTGAGAGTTAGACTTGTCACGTTTTATAACGTTTTCATGGCAAATATTTCTTGAAATTTTTGTCTAGTGAATAACGAAATTCTCATCATCTCTCCATGGACAACTATTCTCATCCCAAAGTACTGTATGAATCTGAGAAAGCTTGTGGGTTCTGTCGATGCTTGAGAGGTGAAAAAAATGGAGTTTTAGTTTGAACCCAATGAAGTCTGTGCTGATGCAGAAATAGTAGTGTAAAATATCAAAAACATGTTTCTCAAAATCTTTTTTTTTATAAATATTATATATAATTTTACAGAATTGGAGAAACAGTGATCGGAGTTTGGAAATGGAAACATGGCATGATCTGGCTAATGTATACACAAGTTTGTCAAAGTGGCGGGATGCTGAGGCCTGTCTTTCAAAATCCAAGATTATCAGTCCTTATTCTGCTTCAAGATGGCATTCAACAGGTGATTAGATGTTCATAGATGATGCACTCTCATTATGTCTTTGATATACTGGCTGCAGCTACAGATAACATACAGGCTGTCTGGTTTGTGCAAGATTTGATTCCTTTTCTGCTTATTAGCTCCTCTCAAGCCAAATTCTTAAATCATGAAACCTGTGGCATTTCATATGTTAAAAGCTGTGTCTCTTAACTCCAAATTAAAGACTTCAACTGCCACCAGAATAGTTCCTAGAACCTTTCTCAGAAGTCCGTTTCTTGTTTGGAAAGTATATAAACTCACCAACATACCACTTTCATCCTCGACCGCCAAAACAATTGAAGCTAGGCTTTGCAATGTCTGGTAAGCCTGTGGAATGATGTTAGGAAATGGCTCCAAAACATAAAATTTGCTTAAAACCATGGAATTGTTCTGTAATGGGGAAAAATCATATTGGAAGTTCAGTTTTAGTCGTCTATGTTGTTTGTGGCATATTATGTCATTTTTCATGTATAAAGTTTTTAGGTTTAGGGTACCAAGTTAAATCAAGTTGCTTATTATAGATAAGTCAGTTCTGCAGCAAAATGTAAATTAATGTTCTGCCAGATGTTTCTAATACATTAAAATATTAACAAAAGAACTGATGATTATGCTAGGTTTACTATATGAGGCAAAGGGCTTGCATCAAGAAGCTCTGAAAGCATTCAGGGAAGCATTAGATGTGGAACCCAACCATGTCCCAAGCTTGGTATCCACTGCCTGTGTCCTCAGACGACTAGGAAGCCAATCAATACCGATCATCAGAAGCTTTCTCACCGATGCTATTCGACTTGACAAAACAAACCATTCTGCATGGTACAACCTCGGACTACTCTACAAGGCTGATGTCAGTGCATCGGCACTTGAGGCTGTCGAATGCTTCGAGGCTGCGGTGTTTCTTGAAGATTCTGCGCCGGTTGAGTCCTTCAGATTACAACCTGATCTTGAAGCACATTCTGCTCTGTAAGCCCACATGTAGATATGTATTAGTACTCAAAAAAAACCTGTTTGACTTACTTTAGTTGAATGAAGTGTTGTAAAAGTTGATTTTATTTCCTTTTCTTGTAAGTTTGAATCCCCATTTTTCTTTTAATATTTAACCTCAAATTAATTCAGCTTATAGTAAATGAAGGGAGTAATTATATTTTATCAAACATGTTTCTGGACTCGAGGGATTCAATCCAAGAGAAAATATATTGAGTTTGAACTTGGGGGGGTCATGAAATTGGTTGAAGCAAACCATGCAGGTGGAAACTCATTCATTCTCCGAGCTATATTGATTCCAAGCAACACTCCTCCCCCTAATGCTGCTGTAGCTATCGCCTTGCTTTGGCTTCTTGCTTGCTATGTGTTTTTGGGGGGGTTGTATTGTAAATGTGTTTTAAAAGTGTTATTAAAAACAAATAAAAAAAATTATTTTTATTTTTTATATCTTAGTGTTTATAAATTATTTTGATGTATTAATATTAAAATTTAAAAATAAAAAATAAAAAAAATTATTCTAATATATTTTTAAACAAAAAAAGATTTTAAAAAAATCATCTCAAGTTTTCAACCACATTTTTTTCCAAACAGTAACTTCGTCTCTCGACTTTGCAGAAGCATGGCCGGCAGCACAGTACTGCAATTGGGCCCCCTTGTTTTGACGGGGTTTGTCAGTGCAATGACTTGGGCTGGGTTGGGTTGGGGATCATATAACCTACTCGCCTGGGCTGGTTTTACTAAGGCCTGTGGCCCAAAGGTGCGACCTGTTATAAAATAAATTCACTGGTAACTGGTAAGTCAATGTTAAATATTTATCACAAGACAATTCATTAAAAAAATTAAAAGACGAAAAAAATAAAAGAGTATAAACACGGTGTTATTCGGTATCTTTTTTTCTTTTAAATATATATATATATATATACTAAACTATTTTGAAATTTATTTATTTTTCTTGAATGGTTTTACCTTCGTAAACAACAAAAAGTTTTTTATTTTTATTTATTTATAAAATATTAATCTACAGACATTACCGTTACATTCCCACCCGTAGAATCCTCAATATCATCATCGTAACACAATCAATTACTTTCATCACAGTTTCCTTACCACAATCATTTTATTTAATTAATCTAATAAAAAAATCAAAGATTTATAAAATAAAGATTCAGAACAAATCATTTGTATTTTTAAGGGTTATTTTAAAAATAATAGTTTGAGGTTTTTTTCATAAAAATAAGAAAAACCTGTAAATGCCAAGAGAATTTCATTAAGTCCACCATTAATATACATACATACATACATTATCAAAAGATATGCTATTGCATGGCGCAAGTATTATTAAAGTTTAAATACGGTTTTAACAATCTCACAGAATAAAAAGAAAGGGAGAAAACAGGTTTGGAAAAATAACACCGAGTGATTTGGAAGCCTTTCTCATATCAGAGCCAGGTTTCGATCCTGGGACCTGTGGGTTATGGGCCCACCACGCTTCCGCTGCGCCACTCTGATTTTGATTTTTAGGGGCCATATTTTATTATATATTCAAATCATTCCCCCCTGCTCCAGACCTCCAGTACAGAGCAGACCAGGAGGCATTTATTTATTTATTTATGGGTAACGTACCTCTCTTTCTATCAGCTCATTATACAGACACCGTAGGCTTCCACCACTGTTGTTTTTTGAGGACAAGTTCACGATCGAAAAACATGTCTGTTTTGCTCAACACTTCAAGTAGCAGTTCTCTTTCTTCTTCGCATGTAGTCCTCTCAGCATGAACCGTTTAGTTATAGTCCCCTCTCATCAAACAATTTATTGAGCATTACAAAGCCTGAACTTTGATATCGATCAAGGTTCTGTTTTTGGTTCAAAACCGAAGCAACAACATAAATAACTTTTGTTTTTGACCTTTTCTTTTAAAGAAATAAGAAAACTGGGATCGACTAGCTACATAATTACAGACTTCATAAACCTTCAGAAAAACTGTCTTTGCCCCGCCCTTGTTCACTGTAATCTAATTTCATATTGTCACCCCAAAAAATTAACTGATTTTTCAAAGCTAACGAAAGTGGCTCCTAAAAGTTTTGGCAACGAGTTCAGACCAGCCAGAACCCTGAAAATCCAAGCTCCAGCCAGTTACAATGATTTTGGCATTTGCAGGCTCTCATTACATTCCAAAAAAATGTTACATGTCATATAGGAATGATAGCAGACAATTTCAATACTGCTCTGGCATGTTAAACGGTAGGGTTATTTTATGAGGCATGAACAGCGGATTCGGTAATCCAGAACTGCATGCAGGTGGTTTTCCCAATTAGTTCATGGCAACTACAAAACAATCAATCATTTTTGGAATCTGGCCAAGTAAAGATCAAGAGGAACATATTCCACCACTACAGCACGGTCACCAAATAACCTTCCATGTAAACAGTGTGCGGCCATGCATGAGGCTTCTGCTCTTCTGAACTCGACAAAAACACAGCCTGGCTCAAAAATGCATCCAAGATTACAATCATGTTCCTTGCCATCACCCTTCTCAATAGAAATCGGTCCTGTTCTCGTACTCCCGTTCAGAAAAGGTTTTTCAACATCTCCACTGACTTCCTCCAAATTCAACTCTTCCCTGCCTGTCGATTTGTTTCCACTAACCTGCTCCAAATTGAAAACATCCCCAGCTGTCGATTTGTTTTCTCCACGGGCTTCCTCTATTTGAATGTCATCATCAGCGACCTTGTCAACATTGCTGTCCAATTCATCTTGAGGTGGTTCTTGAGAGTCGGACAAACTCTTGCATACCAAGTCTTGAACAACCATATCATCATCAACCTCATCTGGCTGGCATGGCTCTTCCATGGCATCATCACTTCCTGGTTTATTCTCACCAGTGCTGTCACCTTCCATAACTATCTGGTCAATAAGTTCTCTGATGTTCCTTGTTTTAGAATTTGTTTCATCACAATCTACGCTTTGTGTAACTTTAGCAGATGCCATATCATTATTGAATTCACATAATTCTGAATTGGAGATGGGAATTGCATCGTACTTGACAACATTAACAGATTTAACAGAGCCAAACCTGCAGGTTTTTTAAGAGGTGAACATACATTCCACACGACGATTTAAAAGTATGATAAAAGTAGAATGCAAGCAAAGAATAGCTCTTTTGATAGTACCTGGCACACTCTAAACGTACATCTTCCAGTACATCTTCAACTTCCATATTGGACATGGAGGAAAGTTTTTCTAAATCAAACTATCCAAAATTGAGGAAACGACAAGGATAAAAAGGATGGTTAAAAATATTTCAATCCAAAATTAAGTGTAAATATACCAAAACATGATAAGAGTTACCAAAATAACATTTATCATACCACATTTTTAAGCTTTAAGACTTCTGTAGGCTTTCCAATAAGTGCCTTTGCATGCTGCGGAATCTGGCAAAATGGTGGATTTCCATCAATTTCCTAAATTTTGTTTGTCTGAGTTAGTTCCCATCATCATGTAATGCATAGCGTAGATATCAAGAGAGTAATTTTTCAGCAGAATAATTATAGTGAGGAAATACCGCAGAGGATGCATTTGGAACAGCTTGAATAACAGTTATTACTTGCCCTCCTAGCTTCATGCCATTGAGACCCGCACAAGCCTTGAAAGCAACCGATTGGTCTGCGTACTGATAATGAGAGTATACATTAGGTCTTTGACACTCAAGGTAAGGAGAAATGGAGGATTAAGTTACAAGGGAAAAAAATGAAAAAAGAGGAAGCACATTGAATTCACACAAAGTGGAACCCTAAATGCTAACATCACAGAGTGTATGCCCCTCTTGAAGCAAACGTAAAGCAACAGAAACACAAATATGCTTATTTTACCTCTAGGAACGCAAATGGCCCACCAGGATCCTTACTAATTTCAGACTGGTATGCTTTCAGAGGTCCAAAGGAACTAGCAATCTCCATAAGCTATAAAACAGTATGAAAATCCTAGTCACTTGCAGAGCTGAGGAAATTAGAGAAATGCACATAAAATTAACAAAAATTGAAGGCAAAAAGAGTATGATAATTTTGGAGAGAGAAAGAGAGAGATAGGAGGGGCGGGTGGGAATGTAGGAACCCAGAGGACATTGCAATTACCATTTTGGAAGAAAGAGCCTTTGAAATTCCACCAACGAAGATCTGCAACAATAGCTCATAACAGATAAAGATAAGCACATATATCAAAGCAAGTAGAATAACAACAGCTAGGATCAAGCAGTATATACACATTTACATGAGAAAATTACATTAAATAATAATGAAAATCCCAAGATCAGTAAGGAAAAAAAAACAGAGGTGTTACATGTGGATAAAAGCAACCAAAGAAGAAAATAATAAAACCAAGGCTAAGTCAGTTTCACCTGTAAAGCCTCAACTACACACCAGTTGTTTTATTAGTCATGCTACTAACTTAGCAAGTGCAGTAGCACATGGAGGTTTGAGCGCAAGCTATTTAATGAGCAAAACAATTCACTGCAATTAGTTTTATATATGGACCTACTCTTTCACCAAAAGAACAACCTACAAAGGCAGCCTAAGTGATGTTGGCCATCCATAAATCATTTTGTTTTAGTCATTAGAAGCACACTTGCAGCATCAAAGCTATCCCATGTTCCATAGCTTTTATTCTTTCCAAATTCTACTACAAATACCTTTTCACCAGTAAAACAGTTTCCTTGTCCCTTATTCCCTTGTGACCAGTTGTCAATAATAACTTGACCATGAGACTTACCTGAAAATTGTTATCATCTTTCCCATACTCTATTTTCCATGTATAAGAAATCATCTATCCTATGTTCCTTAGTAAAAAAAGCACATTATTTGGTGAATGCTGAAAATCATCTTTCCATGTATTAGAAAAGGAAAGAGATGGAACAGGAAAAATGAAGAGAAATTTTTGTTACATCCATGACAGGCTGACAGCATCAAATAATGTCATTTCACAAGGAATTTCTTGAACTTTTCATTCAAAACAAACAAACTGAAAATAGACACTTGAGATTCACAAAATTAATTTCTTAGAAAATAATAATTACAAAGTGCAAATAAATATCCTAGCCTTTTGTTAATGACAGAGGACCAAAAATGATCTGCAGACCAGAAGTTAAAGGAAAGAAAAAAATCAGATAGAAGAATGACGATGCACACCTTGTGAGGAGAATCCTTAACGATATCACTTATTGCATCAACCACAGCTGTTGATTTTTCCAGTTCACTAGTCTGCATGAAAATAGCAACTGTCTGAAAACCTGCCTACATGGATATTAACCACAACATACCTCAGGAAAAGCAAAGAAACATCAGAAGAACAGAATAAATAGCTTCTGTTTACAATAGACACAAACTTAAGAAAGGGTATAAAATCAAGAAGATTTTTTTAAAACAGAGGATAGGAATAGAAGATAATAAATAAAATATAATCCATATATTCTAATTTAATAACACCACATATGCAATAATATATGCTTCACGGTACTCATTCCATGATCAAAAGGCCAGTGTCCCTGAAAATCTCAAACGCATTGGCAATAGAGGTAATAAAGTCAACAGGCTGTGTATGCACAGGAATCATACTGCAAGATCAAGAATGAACCAACACATTGGTTGCTTCCGAAAAACATAGAGTAAGCATGTCATCAGCCTTGCTTTCATGTAGGGCAGACATGAAAGTAGCTCAATGAAAGAAAATATATTTTATTAGTGAAAACTATTAACTTCAAATTGCTGCTCTTACAAATTTTATAGATCCGTCCAATAAAGATTGTCTTTTTTTCTGTTGAAAACTATGGAGCTCTAATAGCTCCCCTCATAGATCTTTTCAATTAAAGGTTATTTTGTCACTTTCGTTTTTGTAAAATTTCTGTGAAGGCATAAAGTATACAGAAAAAGTGAGTTTAAAATAGTTAACATTGACAAAAGTACAAGCGACATCATGCCCATATCATGAGGAGACTATTTATTTAGCACACAACATTATGACACTCAAAAAATAAAAAATAAATTCAAGCATATGCATGGGAAAACTCAGTCTGATAGCAGAGGATACCAACAATTATCTTACGTAGATACACCTTCAAGCATTATAGAAGTTGCACATCTAACACAGAAAACACTGCACTGCATTTAAATATACAAAAAATTAATGTTTGAGCTGCCTAGATAAGTAGCCCAAAACCAATGCCAGAAAAAGAAGCACCATCAAACTTTTAACTACACCTGGATATCTTCTTATTTAGGAGACAGCTTCATCACCATCCAGTATGTGAAATACGACACACCCAATATAAACATCCTATTTAAGAGATTCCAACGTGAAAGTCAGAATTAATCTCATTTGACTATGCAAATAGAATATTCCATATGCAATATAAAGTTTGCGAGTTACACAGACAGTTCTTGCATTGAATTTGCAGACAATCTAACTTTTCAACACAAAAAGCAAAAACAAAGGAGCCTATGAAAACCAATAGAAAAAATCACACAAGATCTCACAATTATGAGACCCTCCTCTGTATCAAAAGGATTAAAACTCTTATATATCCCACAATTTTGAAGAAACCAGCACCAGGAAATTCTGAACCAGCCAACTTAAAAAGTATTATCCCTGTAATGTTTATAATACATTTCATCTGAATTCCTACTTTAGTATGATTAGCACTGAAACTTTTAAGGATGGTCTAGCATTCAAGGCGCGTGCCTCAAAATAGCTTACAGAATACTGTCCACTAATTGATAGCACAAGTGCCCAATGCCAAAATACTGCAATTACATACAGAACAAAAGTGACTTTACTGAACTGTGGAAGAATGCTCCTCTCACATGCATGTAAGATTCATAGGTAGCTGTCATATGCAAGACCCATGTTCATGTGAGAGGAAGCAAGTATAATTTAATATTATTTTATAATTTCCACCAAAACAGTCTTTGGGCTATTGAACTTTAAAAAATGTTGGAGGATGAATTCTTACTGCCACTTCAACAAAGTCCTTGGGCCGTCTCACTTTGATAATGGAGCCAGAGAAAGAATTGCCATTAAAAGAGAGAGCTGCTGAAGCATCCTCAGGGGTAAGAAATTCCACAAGTGCTTGACCCTTTTCTTTGAGCATCTGCAGTTAAAATATGTTCAGACATGCCACAACCCCAAATTGTAACCATACGCATGACACAAATAACATGAACGTTATTCAAAGACATTAAAAACTTACAATGCAGCTTATACATGGTTGGGTTCCTTGGATATGATTGATACTTGAAGAAATCAAAAGGCTATTAAGACATTCCATCACAGCTTTCTCTGAGGCTGTAGCTGGTATATTCTCCATATAAAGCATCCTCATAGGACAGGTAGCTTGTGTAAATTGAATGGATTCAATGGAGACTTTTGCAGCAGGTGACGAAGCACTGTGTGAAACACCAGAAAGAGGGTTCACTGCAGTTGAAGTAATAGGAACAGCACTGGCCACTTCATGTATATTTGAAGATACAGTTGGGTTTGGTGATTGAAAATTAGAAAGAGTTGCAGCAGGGAAGACATTGTTTGTTTCTTCTGGTGCAAGGTCCCATTTAGCACATTTCCTCTCTGGTGAGTGTTTATCTGGGGAAGTGGTCTTAATAGTAGCCTCAGTTTTTCTCTTCCTCGGTGAATAGCCACCAAGCCCACATGAAGAGCCACCATGTCTCCTGTAATGGCTACTAGAACTACTATTTTTAGTTTTGCTCTTATCCACATCAGATTGCTGTTGTCCAGACCTTTCTTTGACAGAATGCGAGGCTAATTCCCCATGTTCCCTTCTGTGATATGAACCACGTTTGTGAGCCCTTGGTGAGAGTGAGATAGACCTTCTATTTCTGACCTCGTGCTCGCGGCTCCTTGATCGCCTGCTTTTCAGCCTTAATTCTTCATTATATTCCTTCCTTTCCTTTCTCTCTAAAGTTTCTAAATGATGCCCCTTTCCTAAATTGTGTTTCTTTGCAGGATTCCCATCTCTAACTCTATCATCAACTCCATTCCAGTACTTTTCCTTGCTTTCTCTTTCAGTTTTTCCTCTACTTCTGTCCATATGTCTATCTCTATCTCTATCCTTCTCTACCTCTCTTGAATGCTTCTTCAAAGCTTCATTTTTAGAAATATTGCTTGGCCACTCACTTATTCTCCTGTCATGAATTTTTTCGTTAGTCTTTTTCATAACTTCAGTTCTCATATTGTTGTTCATTTTGGCCATTGATTTAGATTTCAAATCCCGAACATCTCTAACTTTTCCTTTGGCTACATAATCATCCTTCAAGGAAACATCATCTTTCTTTCTGTGACTTGCCTTACCATGTTCCTCTGACAAGTGTTGTCGGACACCAGTTAAAGATTCTTCATTGTGGCCATTACCCCTTCCAGATCTATGATCAGAAGCTTTCTCATTAGTAACACCTCCTGATATAACATTTAATTCTTCTTTCATATTCTTAGATTCTTTCTCATTTTTCCTTTTAGATATAATCTCATCAAATCTGCAAGGTCTTGTACGTGCAGCGGTTCCTTCATGATCTTGAGACATCTCACTACTTCTTCCATGCTTTTCTTTTTGCTGACTGGATCTGCTCATCTTGCCTGACACAAACTAATTAAAAGAACGAGTTATGCAACCCTGTGAGAGCATGAATAACACTCAAGCCTTGAAGCAAGAAAATTGGAACAAAACAGCACCGAGGAGGGAGTTTTAAAACAAGGCACAGAGCATATAAGTTCAATATCACATAATAACAGTGAGGAAGGCATTAAACTTCATCCATCCTCTTATTGTAATATTGTTCAACTGGAGAACCCAAAAATCCATGAGATCGAAGACATATAGCAGAGCTTGAAAGTGTTCAATAATAATGTAATCAAACAAGGTGCAAGTCAGATTATTCTATGGCTACTATCAGAGGAAATGAGCTGTGCATATATAAATGGGGATTAAAAATTCCAAATTGAAAAGGAATCCAATTCACATTTAGCAGAACTTGCTCAACTCACCTTGTTTCATTATTCAAGTTTGTTTCTAAATGTTTCAATGCAGAAACTAAAACATAAATAACAGCACAATAATCAGTCAGTCCACATAGTTGGAAATTGATAAGTTTGTTCGTTTTGAGCAGCACCTAAAACGGCGGCTAGCGGGGTGAAGAAGTCGGGGGGCGGAGGCGGAGGCGATTCTTGATGGAGTATTGACGTGAATAGACTTGGTTACAGCCCGGGACTAAGAGGAGAGGAAAGGAGGGAGGAGAGTCTGGACGAGAAATGGTAGATGGCCGCTAACAAACACCATGAAATGAAGATGGAGATGAGATGCAGTAGATAGCCCTGTGGCAGTTTTTTAATATCATCCGAAAAATGAAAAATTGAGGGACCTATCAGGCTATTGCTCCTTACTGGCTGATTTCTCATGAATGACACGACCCCCATTTGCTGCCTCGTGTCGTCCACATTCGTCCCTGTCGCTCTCTGCTTTTCTTTTCTTTTTTCGATCTTAAATTTTTTATTAGCGTGCCCCCTGAAATCAGCCAGATTTCCTTACCGTATTTAAATCTATAAGATCTTACAATTGGAAAATCTTAAATGAAAGAGCATGAATTTAATTTGTTTCTATCCAACGAGATTTCTTTGTCAAATTAATTTTTCAAGTTTTATATAAAACAATTCACACCATTTGTTGGATTTAGTTTTTAATTTACAATAATTTCAAGAAATTGGTTTACATTTAAAAAGAGCTACACATTATTTTTAATTTAAAATAGTAAATAGAAGAATTTATTATTTTTTATAAATGTATCCTTTAGAAAAACTAAAATGATTTAAACCATAGCCTTTGACCAAACCACCCCTTCCAAAATGGAAAGGGGTGGTTATCACGTTCGCCGGAGAGTTCGAGTTTTCCTGTCCTCATCCCCCATTGCTTATCACGGAAAATGGCATTTACTTGAGAAAATATCAGCACCCTCGCCGGAGAGTTTTGTACACGCATTTACTTGAGAAAATATCAGCTCCCTCGCCGGATAGAGTTTCTGTAGACACCCACTGGCACTGGTAATTTAATCATCATAATTCACTGCCTGACCATTATAAATTTGCATGCAAAATTATTACGTTAACAAGTATCCCCCCCTCGACCAGCAAATATTATTCTACAATTTCCACCACCGGGTTCGGCACAAGTAAAAGATAGCAAGCAGCTGAGCAACCTCGACTAGTAGGAGCAGACAAGGAGATTGCGAGAATAGCAGATTTTACATTCACCAATTATCTCAAATCCGGACATGTCAAAGAAAAGTGGGGTACAAATTATAACATAGAATATCCATAGTTCAACGTTCAACTGTTAAGCCGAAACATGAGTAACCATTCAGGACAAGCTCCCAATTGAAGACACTATACAGTAAGCTTCCCCACGCAATGTGGTTCACCGCATGTTTTCTCTGCGTCGCACATATCGGGTTCTGTCATTATATCTTGGTCTGTCATTAGCTCTCTGTGGCTGTGGTTCCACCCTTTTCTGTCTTTCAGGTGGCCTCTGAACAATCTCTCCATTCACGAACAACTCAGCTGCCAAAAAAGAAAGCCATGCAACAGTAACATGAGATAAGCACCTCTAAACTTCAGTGGTGGCAAGAGAATTGCTCTCCACCATCAGGGTGCAGAAGCAACAGCACCAATGATTACAATTCAAGGCATTTGTTAATTCAAAGCATGACATCGTAAAGAAAGCATGACACCATAAGGATATTGGGCCTCTAAAATTCTGAATAAAATCTGGAATCTTGATCAGGGCCATGTCTAGTTTCTACAACTAAATGGAAACAGACTGAATGCAGGCTCAACCAACAAATTTAAACAAAAGATATCCATCAAGCTATCATGATTCTATTCAGGACATAAAGAGAGCTAGGTGCTTGTGTAACCCAGCCTGGATTATGTAAATCCTCCCAAGAGAAATTTTCCACAAGTAATACAATTTTGTATCATCTCCAATAATTATGCGCCTCCAATTAGTACAAGAAGAACAGAACAGGTAATGATTGCAAATTGATGCGAGTCCATTTGCATTCAAAGCTAGACATTGCCATTCTAGGCTTTTAGCTTTGCCAAGATGGACTGAGATAGAGCAAGCAGATAACTATCAAAAGAAGATAGCCTGAACAAAGATTAAGGTGCTTATAATATGTAATATGAATAATGTCAAGACACCAATAGAAGTTTTTGAAAGCAATGCATTTTATGAATCATTTCCAATTATTCTGAACCACTATTGAGTATGATGAGGTGGACAGAACAGGTAATGAGAGTAGATTGATGCGAGTCCATTAGCACTCAAAGCTAGACATCGCATATCTGAGGCTTTTAGCTTTGCCAAGATGGACAAAGACATAAAAAGCAGCAAGCCATAAAAATATGTTACAATCTGACCTATACATACATTCACAAAGGTATAACTACAGAGTTCATCTTTAAACACTTGGCAATGCTGTAGCAGTTATGTTTCAACTCTACTGATCTGCATCTCCATTGAATAAAAAGCACAGAACAGTCTAGAGAGAACAATTTGATTTTAGTCTATCTGCATTCAAAGCTAAACATTGCCCATAAGACTCTTTAGCTTTGCCAAGATGGACTGTGCATTAAAGTAGAGATCAAATTATACCATCGCTATTTTTTTCTTCCTACAAAATTTCAGGAACACCTTTGTCAAAATTACCATTAAAGCACGAACCTAAAATACATCACTTCCACGACCACGCACACATAGAGGAGCTATCTTAACCACCTCCGAAACAGAGCAAATTAGTTGAGCTCTTATAAGGAAGTACAAAAGCTTACCACCATAGTCCTTGTATTCGGGATCAACATAAGAATCCGGGAGGACAAAGAGAACACCAGGCAAACCTGTTAACAAAGAAAATAAAAAATCAATAATCATGAGGAAAGACATTGAAAATGCAGTGCTTGAATATCAATGACTTAGCATCTGAACAGACCTTCAAGCTTGTTAGAGGTTTCCTCATCAATCTCGCATCCAAAACCAAAATACCTCTCACAGGAAACATTATAAATCTTCTTCTTTGCTTCCTCCTCACTAGCAACAAAAGATACAGTACAAGCGTTTAGCAGTCAAGACCTCACAAATATCCCAAACTTTCAATTAAAGAACGAGACTCACACACACATTTTACCTGCCAACAACTTTGGATAGAGTTTCAATATAACAGTCAATCATTTGCTGCTTACTGGCACCCTCACCGCCAGGCTTATCCATGACAATTAGCCAATGCTCGTAATCACAACCAGGGAAAAGTGGGGCCATCTCATTGGGTGGCCTGTCACTGAAGTTTGACCCCGAGTTCAAGGGCGAGTAGACCGAGTTGCCGGCTCGGTTGACCCGGCATCTAATGGAAGTAAAACGGGCGGCGGGGTTAGCGGTTTTGTTTATAGATTGGAGATCGTGAGAGAGAGAGGGTAAAGATTGGCGGCAGAGAAGAGTGGGAGGTGTGGGAAAATGGGTTATTGAGATGGTGGAGAGGAGGCGTTTGGGGAGGAGGACGCAGAGATTAAGGTGGCGGGTGGTGAGGGAGCGAGCTAGGGTTGGGGTCATTTTGATGAAACTAGGGTTTTGGAGATTATCATTGCAGCTGAAGGGTTTTGGGGGGCTATTTATAAAGATGAATAGGATATTTTAGCTTTGGGCCAAGAGGAGTTTGAGTTAGAGACTCTTGGGTTGGGCTTTCGGTCCAGAAGATTTGGGTTGGTGACTATTCAAATTCTGTTGGATACTTTATTTATTAGAATGTTGATTCTTCTTCCTCTCTCTCTCTCTCTCTCTTTTTAGATTTTAGAATAATGTTGATTTTTCTTAAAATGGAAATTTTATTTTTTTTCATTTCTGTATATATTTTTTTTAATTTGAAGAAACCTCACCTCCCTAAAAACGTATTTTGTGGGCCTAGAAGAGCGGGTAAAACTTTAGTTGTCCCAGGCTCTTACAAGGTATGCGCCCTGACTCGAACTCGAAACTTGTTAAGCAGATCGCAAACTCTCTGTCATCACGTCACACCTTTTGGGAATATTCATTTTGTATACGATAAGAATAATAAATTATTTTATTTAAAAAGGTATAATCCCCATGTGTTATAGTTGTCTATAATTGTTTTTTGGTGGAAAAAAAAACAATCATATTGAATAAATCCAGTTAAATTAATGTAACCAAACTCATTGTTAAGTTAAAAATGAAAAGGATACTTAACATTATCTAAAATCTGAAAAGTAATGTTTCAAATAAGCTTTAAGTCTATAATTTTATTTGAATTTTCGTGGATATTGACATTTGGTTCTTTATTCTATAATTTCAGTCATACTTGGTGAACAGTATTCATCATTGCCTAACTTTAGATAGCTTTATTGTAAATCAAGTGAAGAATATTATATATTTATTTACATATAAATTTATTTGTCTACTCCGAATATTTCATCCAGATTGTGTTACTTTTCTCACCCAAAGAGAAAACAGTTTTCGTTAGCATTTGACATATCATGGTAAATCACTAATTTTTATATAAGAAGTTATCATTTTAAATCTATAATTAATAAAAAAAATAAATGTTAGATTTTAAAAAATATAAATTAAATTTGACCAAGTCATGATTGTCCATCACCCGTATCACTATAGATTAAATTTTATATTGTTTAATTAGAGATACACTCCAAGTGAGTCATACAAAGTTTAATAATATTAATTTATACAAAAACAAATACGAGCCTTTGACATCCGCACCTCATGCAGTCCATTGATTATACGTCCGTCGGTTTTAAAATAATAACAAGTGGAACTTTCAAAAATAGTATTTATTCATTGTTATCAATTGGATGTAGTTTTTTTGTTTGTTTTATAAATAAAAAAAATCAAATTAAATTTGACCAAGACATGATTATTCATTGTTTTTTTCTGTTTTCTCTTCTTCTCAATTTAATAACTGATTATTTTTCTAAGAAATCATTTAATATCCGGGGCATCTACAAGTTATGCCCATTTTTTCCTTTTATTTATTTATTTTTTGTTTGAAGATAGGGTCATGAACCTTGAGTTATCAGTGAAATAATCCAATGAGCATGGAACCAAATGGGGTCAATGATGTGGCGTGGACGGGCTATGTCACGTATATTTAGATTTGTCTTACAAGCCTCGTATTTTTTTATTAAATAACAAAGGGTAGTGAGATAAATTGTTTTTTTTAACAATTTTAAATATATGTTTCTTGCATATGTAATTTTAAATTAAAAAAAAACATTTTATTTTCAAAAAAAGAAAAATGTCAGATCTATCCACTAGATCTATCCTAGACAAACTCGAATAGGTGCCACAAATAATTTCGTAAACTTGTTGATTGTTTGCCTTTCCACGTTTATTCTTCTTCTTCTTCTTCTTTCCTGGCAGGACCATCGATTTTTTTATCTTCGAAGAAGGAGAGCCACAATCTAATAATAAGCTATAAAACAAACACATGGATAAGAACTGTAAATCAACCGACTGCATGGCTGTGGTGCGTTTATATTTTTTTTTGGAAAAAGAAAATTTTATTTTTTAAAAAAAAACATATTTTATAAACTCAGTTGAACGAGTTATTTAGATTTTTATAAAAGATATACATTTTAAATTTTTAAATTGAGATCTGTTGTATAAATTATAAGTATTTTTATTATTATGTCATATTCTTTTGTGGACGGTGTGTGTATATCACTTCTAACTAAATTTAGCAATTTTCCAACTCACAGACCAATTTGTACCGTATATTTGAATGTAAAAGATGAATTGATTGTTAAGCCTTTTGGGATCGTAATTAAATTGATTTTTGATGAGATTTTTTAAAGAAAATCCTTCAAATAAATTAGTATTTAAAAAATATATTTCATGAAAAAAAATATAAAAAAAATATTATCTTGATGTATTTTCAAATAAAAAACAATTTAATAAATAATATTATCCACGATTTCAACACAAGCCTGTAATATAATCAAACTGGTCAAACTTGTCAAGTTTTCAAAGTTAAGAATATGATTAACATTGTCCGGATTATCATACAATAAAACTATTTTTTATTTTATTCAAACCTTCTCTTTTAATTAGCCCTTTTTTTTTGCTGTTGTCTCCATCTCATCTCTCAATCAGATGATTAATTTATTTCGTATCCTTGGACTCGGATCATATTTAAAATGATAATGACGAAACCAAGTTGGAAGTCCAAGACCATCGAGTTTACGTAAACACAATCCTTTTCACACATATAGATAGTATTTTACTCTGTGTTTTAAAAATATTTTTTTAAAAAAATATTTTTTTTATTTTAAATTAAATATTTTTGGTAGTTTTAAACTATTTTGATAGGTTGATATTAATAATTTTTAAAAAATAAAAAAATATTATTTTAATATATTTCTAAACGATAAAAATATTTTCAAAAACAACATAAACAATACCATTGCCTCCCATTTTATTCTTCTCTTTTCCTTCTTCGCTGCACCTGCTACTTGTCAAGAGAGGCCGCTTCCGTGTGTGGATGTATATTATGTCGATCCCAATTATTAAACATGAATGAGCGATGCATCTCTCTCATACTTAGCAAGCTGGTGGGTGGAGACTTGTGAAACGGTGTAGCTTTTACGTTGTCTGAATTGGAGCGTGGCAAGGAAAAGCTAGGAGTCACCACTGAAACAGACATGATCAGCATTGTTTAATTAATTTCCTCTTCAGATTATCTTTTTTATTCCAAGTAGTTTTCTATAAATTTCAGTTTTTTTCCCCCCCTCAAAATAAGGCAAGAGGGCAATGCCCAAATAGTGCAAAACTTCCTTAATTATTTATCATTTTGCAAGAGTCGTTGGATTTGGGAGAAGCTTCAAAACTAATTTTAAATCACTCTAATTATTTATTGATAGCGAATTAACTTGTCTGGGATTCCAAGTGCTAAAGAAGGGCCTTTAAAATCTTTAATTTGTGACTGAATATGTGTGCATAGCATGCTAACTAAGCACCTTTCATTCTAGCAGAACATTTCAGGCTAAGTAAATTTCACATTTCAGAAAGTGTACTTTGGAAGTCGGGTGAACGAGTAAAAGCTCTGATTATTTCAGGTATATAAAAAATATATGTCCTAACTCGAACTTGAAATCTTCTGTGTAAATCACTGGTCTTTTATAATCAAATTACACTTCTTGGGGATCCGGGAAGAATATTGTAGACTCGCCTAACACTTATTTATTCGATAATTAAGTTGATAATTTTTTTTTCATTTTAAGAATATTTTTGTTTATATTAATGTAATACATTGAGTGAAAGTTAATAATTGTGGACTTCTAGATTTTCATTCATCATCACTTTGAAAAAAAAATATTAGAGAGAGATGAGCGAAATAGAAAGCCAATGTTGGAATATTCTTTAAAAAAAACACGCCAAATAGAAAGGCGATTCCTTGGAAAAATCTAAAGATAAGATAATGTGAAATTTACGTTTTCTTTTTAGGGTTCACGAAATCCACCAACGCAATCAATTAATCAAACGCATGTTTGGAGCAAGTTTACGCTGTTGCTTTCAACGTGCTATGAAATACCAAAGTTAGTCAACTAAGTTGTAAAGATTTCTGCCCAATCACAACTTGGTTTAGCTTTGTGTGTGTATATCGTGCCATTTCATCTGTCAAAACTTTTTTAACTTTTGAATTTGTGAAGGTAATGCCTAGCATCAGCTACATACTTTTCTTCTTTCTCTACTGTTTATGCAAAAGGGCTTGAGATCTGGCCAGCAAGTTTCGAGTTTAAATCAGGGCGTGTATATCTTGTTTTGGTTTTACTTACTTACCTGAATCTATTAAAAAACACCTGAATCTATTGAAAAAGGAAGGAAACCAAGTTGCACATGCTTTAGGCAGGGAAGCAGCTAGCTAGCTCACCTCGATATACCAGAAACAATCTGGGTAGAAGATGCCCTGAGTTCTATTTCATCACTTTTTTTTTCTTCATTTAAGCCAGAAATCACTGCAAATCCTTCCACAAGGGAATTGGTGTATTATTTTGAAAATAGCACCTAGAAGATCGTTAAAAGGAGCTCGGAACAATGAAACAACCTAATACCTGCAAAATGGTATATTTAAGTTAATACATGTTTTACACAACCAGGGCCATAATTAACAGCTTGGAATCAGGAGGAATTGAAGAGCTAAATCACAGTAATTCACCAAAATGGACAGAGTTTTCTATATATATAAACCGCGTCTCTTTTTACTGTTGTGTTTTTTAATGTTCACAAATACACAGTTTATTGTGGATTGCGACAATAACATTATCATTTTACCTTCAGGGCCGAAAAAATTATTTTTGGTTTTTTTTTCAATTGCATAGTTATTGAGAGGTGATTGAGAATTTAACTTCATAACTTATTATAATTTGATCTCTAAGAGTTATCTCAATCTCATGATTAAAATCACATATTTGGTAGGTTGACTCAAGTTATTTTTAATTATTTTCTAGTGAAGTTATCTCGATTTAATGACATAAATCATGGGTTTGATAAATTGAGATTGTTTTTTAATAGATTTTCTTTTCATTGGGTTATATTAGTCTTGGCCTGAATCATGAGTTTATCTAGTAAAATCGAGATATGCTTTTTGATAAATTTAATAGATTTTCTTTTTGAAGTCTTTTTTTTTTGGTTTTTTTTCAATTGCATAGTTTAATATTAGGTTGATTGATAATTAAGTTTTATAATTTATTTTAAATTATTTTTTATAAAGCTATAATAGTCTCATAATTTGAGTTATAAATTTGACATATTAACCTGAGCAACCCTAGTTAATTCAATATGTTGTTTTCTTAATATAAAAAAAATATCATCTTACTTTTTCATCAAACTAAATTTTTAGAAGTTGTATTTATTCTTTGGACCCACAAATTCAACCAGTTATATCAAGTCAAATCTCACACAATTAAAAAAATATCTTTGGACCCACAACGTAGCATGAGTCAATAATCCAATGCACTCTTTGCAAAAATTGTTTTGCCTCTTTGAAAGAAATTGAGGTGAAAGATAAAACATGATAATACAAAACAAAAAATAAAATCATTAACAAAAACACTAAACGACATCAGTCATTCACTATTCATTACTGTTGCTCAAGACTCATGTGCACTGTGTATTGGCAATTTTGCCCGGTGCTTCGCGGGTGCACCTCTGCCTTTTTTTCAGTTTTTTCTACAGTATATTGGCGAAAAAAGCCCCCGAAAAAGACAAAAAACGTCGCCAGTTTCAGGGGCTCCGAGGTAATTGCCCATTCCGGTCCGGTCCGTCCCGGTTTGGCCGGGCGGTTTTTTTTTTTTAATATTTCTTCAAACAGTGTAGTCACTGTTTTAGCCCTCGAAAACGACAAAATAACACACAGGGTGTGAGGGGCGAAACGGTAATTAGCCAATTTTTTATTCTTTTTCGCTCCGGATTACTGTTGGCACGTCCCATCACGCGCCGTCCATTTCCGCGCGCGCGCGTGTTTCGGGCGGCGCGTGCTACGTCATACGGCGTCCAAAAATGATCAACCGGCGTCTAGAACGATGTTTCGCCATGCGCTCTTCCACATGAGGCGGCGCGTGTATACATGTGGTTCCCAGGTACGTGTCAATGGGCGTTTGAATTCCCCCCCTCATTTCTCTCTCCTCCTGCGCAAGCTGACGTCAGCGAAGCAATGTTTTTGGCAAAGTTCATTTCAGTCTATGCACCCCCGAATTTGTTGTTCTGGCCCTTATTGCAATTATATAAGTTTTGATTTGTTTCAATTGCGTCCTTCAATTCAAAATCATTATAATATATAGTTTCAGTTCGGTCCTCCTACTTTTAATTTCTAGATTGGCTGTAAATAGCTCAATAAATTCGGTACACAAGTTTTGATATTTTCAAATTTGTCCTTTGATTTAAATTGATAATAAATGTGGTTTCCATTTCAGTACTTGGACTTTTAATTTTTCAATTTAATCCCTTTATATTTGATTTTCATTCCAGCCCTTATACTTTTATTTTTTTATGTTTCAAGAATAATCCCTACTTTTGTCCATGTATATATAAGTGTACTTAGCACAATAATAATAATAATAATAATAATAATAATAATTTAATTGTTTTTCTTGCTTACTCTTTTGTTAATGTTTTTTTTTTCTCCGTATAATTTAATAATTTTTATTGTTTTGACAGTAATGGCAATGATATTTTTTTTTCCTTTTGTTAAAGTTTGTAGGATATTTTTAGTCTTTCATTAATTATATGTTCTAATATTTATTGAATATTATCTCATAGGAATATATATAGGGAGAAGAAAACATGACCTAGGATTTTTTGAATAAAAAAAATTAATATCAGTATTCTTAAATACATTTAATATAATCATATAATAAATAAATCGAATAACATAAAAAAAATTTGTCTTCAAATTTTAATCTTGTACTTAACACAATAATAATAATAATAATAATTTAATTATTTTTCTTACTCACTCTTTTGTTAATGTTTTTTAAAAAGCACTTAGAGACAAGTTAAGTGACTTTTGTTTATAAAGGCTATTTAATAATTCTCCTTTACAATAAAAATACGAGATTACTAGGATGTCCCTATTCAATTTGGAAATTACAAATTTAATAATTTTCCTTTTGATATTGCGGTGCCTTACTTTGACGGCAATTGTTCACTACTAGTCAGCGCATCTAGAAGTTTGGTCAGATATTTACTACTAGTCCAAGAGCAAACGTCAAATACGAATGCATGGAAGTCAACTTTCTTCTGGTGAGAATTTCTTTCCTTTTTTTCTTTCTAATCCCCTTCTCTCTCATCTTTTATAAAGCAAAGGGATGACTGAAGATGCTAGGAATAGTCAAGGTTTTACGAGATGGCTGGAACCACTCCTCAAAAGATACGGCAATTTTGCTATTTTCACACCACAAACCATAAATTATATATATATATATATATATATATATATATATATATATATATATATATATATATATATATAGAATTTAACGAGAAAAGATGGACGGCCAAGGTATAAAAAACGCGAGCATGTCAAGCGCACACTTTACAACGAGGAGCTAGCTTTGTTGGGTCTTCTTCTTCTTCGAAGAAAAAAAAAAAATCATAGTGGCATGCAATTTTTTCAATTTGAATTGACAATTTTCTCCCTGAAATCATAATGTTAGCATTTCTTCAGGAATTGTAGTAACAGGTCATGAGAGTAATATGGATGTAGCCTGCTCAGGCCAACTAGAGACGAGCCGCAAAACGCGTGGTTGACCGAACCTGGAGACAGCGAAGAGGATAATTATGAATTACAAGCCATATGGTCGGAAACAAATCTTACTATATCCACTCTGATCATCGATGTTTAGATCTAGTTCCATCTCAATCAAATCACGTTGAATGCAGGATTTAATTTCTTCACCTACCCAGTTTGTCTTCTTTTTTTTTGTAGGAAAAATAAATAAATAAATCAATGAAGTATACAACTATAAAATAAAATCTAAACTTTAAATTCATGTGCAAAATCATAAAAATCCACGTATTATATTATCAAATCAAATCAAAACTTCACAAAATGGAAAAAAGTTAGAAAAAAACAAGCAAGCAAAACCCGAATGAGTGATAGACTAGATGAGTCCTTCATCCACTTCCACACCCAACTCTGCTCAAACTAGATTCAAAATAACCAAATAAAATATAATCCCAAAATATCATATTAAATTTCTAATAAATCGAGTGAAATTATAATAACAAGGTGAAATGTTTCTGTGTAATGAATAACAAAGATTAGAGTTTCTGTGGAATGAAATGCTTGCTTATATTATTGACAGAGATCATATATATACACATAAACCTAACAGGTTCTTCTACTTTGCAGGAGGGATTGGATTGTAGATTACAACTGAGGATTACGTGACTTATCTATAATTTGAATAACACATTGAGTCCTGGTAGATAACAAAGTCTGTAACTAAACACTCTATGACTGGACACATTGATAAAGTCTGTAATTGGTTTATCATGCCCCCTCAAGATAGGCCACGATCAAAGAGGCCTATCTTGTCCCGGAATAATTGAAAAGTGGAGGTGGACAATGGCTTTGTTAGAAGATCTGCAAGCTGGTCAGCAGAAGAAACATGAGCAACCTGGAGGAGAACAGATTGGACTTGTTCACGAATGAAGTGATAGTCCACTGCAACATGTTTCATACGAGAGTTAAAAATAGGATTTGAACTTAATTGAGTTGCACCGATGTTGTCACAGTAGATGACAGGAGAAAAGGGGAGAATAACACCAAGTTCCTGAAGCAGTGATCGAACCCAGCTGAGCTCAGCTGCAGTGGCAGTAACTACCCGATACTCAGCTTCTGTGGAGGAGCGAGCAATAGTCTTTTGTTTCTTCGAGCTTCAGGAAATTAAGTTACGGCCAAGATAGACTAGATAAGCACTGATTGAAGAGTAATCATCTTTGTTTCCAGCCCAATCGGCATCAGAAAAAGCATGAAGTTTATCAGCATAGGCATGAAGAGAGGAAGGTGAGTCACATTGCAGGAGGGATTGGATTGTAGATTACAACTGAGGATTACGTGACTTATCTATAATTTGAATAACACATTGAGTCCTAGTAGATAACAAAGTCTGTAACTAAACACTCTATGACTGGACACATTGACAAAGTCTGTAACTAGTTTATCAGAACATACCCTTTGTGCCTGTTTCAGAGTGTGATCGGAGTTGTTTTTAAATATATTTTTTTGTTTAGAAATGTATCAAAATGATATTTTTTTTATTTTAAAAAAATTATTTTTGACATCAGCACATAAAAATAATCTAAAAAAATTTAAAAAGAGTTTAATTTGAAACAAAAAAAAATTCATTTTTTTCAAAAATATTTTTGAAATACATTGCCATACATCCTTTTTGTTTCTACAATGCCCTCCATTTCAAGAATAAAAAAAAACTGCTGGTAAATTATATTCTTTCTAAGCTATTTTATTTGTTTTTTATTTTAGATTTCAGTACTGTATAGGCTGATTTAGAATTTCTTTCTCACCTACTTTTTTTTAAAAAGAGAGAGAGAGTAGTTTTCTTCTAGTTTCTTTTTTAGAAATTGTAGTAGTTTATTACCTAAAAAAGGAATTACTTCCTCTTAATGTCAAGAAATTGAACACGTGAGCGAAGATTATTGTTCTGTATTTTATTATTATTATTATTATTATTATTATTATTATTATTATTATTATTATTATTAATATGGGTATTTAGGTCTACTTTTACATCTTTATTAATGTTATAAATCCTAAAATTAATAATTATATAAGTTAGTTTCAAATGGATGATATCTAGGATCAAACCTAGAGCTTGACTAGTATAGCTACGGCCTCAGTATTTTGTGCTGTAAATTCTTGCGGATGAAGTGGAGAGGTCTGAAACAATGACAGGATTGACTGTAAGTGAGAACCCAAAATGATTACTTTAATGGTTTTCTGAAAAATTATTTGATTTGTAAGTCAACAAGGGTGTTTTTGTGAAAATCGAGAGTCCATTTTAGTATTTATATAGCATCAATTAGTCATCTTTATTGTTCATCGATGAAAGATAGAAACATTAGAGCTTTTGTCCCTTTTCTTTTTTCTTTTTTTTAAAAAGTTAGTGGTAGCTAGAGTATCATTAATCGAAAGCTGCTAATTGGTTGATATTGCTCTTTAAATGATTAGAAAGTATTGAATTTATAATTTTTAGAAATATTTTCATGATTTTAATATATTAATGCTAAGAACATTAAAAATATATATTATTTTAATTGAAAAGTGTTTTAGAAAAAAATATCATACATCATTTCAATAAATACATTAAGCTAGTGTGATTGTGAAATTGCTCTCTTGATTAAAATTTTTCTAATTAAAATTCAATTTATAAGAAACTTATAGTTGTAATATTGTATTTTATATATAAAATGTAAATACGATAAAATTAAGTTGAAAACAAAACAAACACTTGAATCTTGTAAGCGATGCTGCGGAAGCAACTCAAGTCTTTTACTTTATAATTGTAATAAATTATTTTACTTTTAAAATACCATTTTAATATAAAAAATAATTTAAAAACAATATATGTTATATTCTTAGACAAGCACTTAATTAAACCTCGATGAATACGAATTTGTTTAAGAGAAGGGTTTAAATGAAAGACAATATGGGATTAAACCATGCACTATCATTGTTCCATATATAAGCATTTTAACAATGTAAATAACTTTTAATTAATTCATTTTCAGTTATTTTTACATTTCTAAAAAAATAAAATATATATCTTTTATATAATAAAGCTTTGCTCGATTCTAATAAAAAAAAAACAAATAATAAAATCTTAGTTGAAAACTTCTAGCTCTTATCTCATTGGTAAAGTTGTCCAATACATGTCAAATTGGATTGTGTTTTATTGCATAATAATTTTATTTTCCAGCAACACGAGGGACACCATTTCCGAAAAAAGCTAATTAATTCTAGCTTTTCTGGCTCAACTTGGACGTGGACTGGTTGAATAGAGAGAGACGTTGAACTTAATATAAGACGTTATACATTTATAATTTTATGAAAATCTCCAAATGCTAACGATAACTACTGATCACAACACGCACACCACACACGCACACATGTAAAATATAAATATATTATTTTATATTATTAATTAAAATATAAATAAATATATTAGAAGAATATCACAATATAATTTTTGCCTCGCAATTCTAATTTTATTTTAGATGATATTTTACTATATGTTGTTCCGGGATTGCAAATACCTTCACGTATGGATTTAGTTCGTGATGAAATTACAAGTAGTTTGATGAGAGAATATAAATAAGTGTCTAATTTACTTGAATTATTAAGATAACGTTCTAATCCAATCCAGTTAAAAACTTTAATTAGATAACACATATCAGGCATATAACATGTCCAGTTTTAGCTAGCATAGGGGAATAAGCTTGTAATTCATCAAGGAAAAGCCTCAATTCAGTCCATGATCTAGATGTTCATTTTAAATTAGATTATAATTCTATAAATTCTTTGTTTTTATAAGTTGATGTTAGAGCTCAACGATCCCTAATGATTTTGGTTGGAGGTTGTAAAGGATGTGTATCAGGGCTCAATAGTTCCTCATAGTCGATTGTTACGTGCTGTTGTTGGATAATCTTATTTTAAACCTATTTTATCAATTAAACTTATTTTATTTAAGTGAGGCAAAAATTAACTATTTATTGGGTAAATATTAACTATTTTTTTTAGCAATCTCATTCGAAAGAAAATATTAAACTTAGTTAATTTTTTGCCACATGAGATGGTCACATTAATGGAGCTAAAGCTAACTAAATATAAAGATTGTGGGACCATGTGAAGGAATGGTGTAGAAAAGTTGGAAGGAAGAGATTTTTTTTATGGTGTTTGGGATTGTGGTGCAACTGGAGATTACAAAAAAAACATCTTAATTTAGTGTTTGGTTGGTGTATAAAGCAAGATACGAGGCATGGATCCCACATAAAAAAATTACAATGAAAAGTCGGTGCAAGAAAAGCAACTATTAGCTGTATTTCTTGCTTTTCGCTCGAAACCAATTCCCTTGAGTGAGACAGAGGAGAGTGGAATTTCGGGATTCAGGGAGGGAGGGAGGGAGGGTGGGGCTGGGGGGTAATATATATTTAATGTTAAAATAATCTATAAATGAATTAAAATATAAATAAATATATTAGAAAGAGATCACATTATAATTTTTGTCTCGCAATTCTAATTTTATTTTAGATGATATTTTACTATATGTTGTTCTGGGATCGCAAATACCTTCATGTATGGATTTAGTTCGTAATGAAATTACAAGTAATTTGATGGGAGAATAAAAACAAGTGTCTAATTTACTTGAATTATTAATTACATTTTATTATTGTAATTATTAAATATTTAAAAAACAATACATACACATACGAAACTGTTTTTTATCAACCTCAAACTCAACCACAATTTTAACAAAACACATCAAAATTTATTTTGAACAGTAATTAAGGTGCTTTTTATAAAACTGCTTTTTTAAAATCTCAACCACAAAAAAAAAAAACAATACTAAACACATCCTTTGCCACATGAGATCCTAAAAATAACATAGTAGGAATGGTCGCTTATGTCTAAACCTGCACTACCAATCAAACTATGCTATTTTAAAAATTATTTTTTTGATTGTGCTATTTTGAGTATATTTTTTCTCCACTATAATATTTTTTGAAAGTAATTAGATATAATAGTTTTTAAGCGAGTGAATACATGAATGAATAAAATTAAATATTTTAAGAGTTTTTTTTTATTGTCATGGTATTCTTTATCTTTAAAAGTTTTAACTTGTAAATAGATGTTGTTATTCTTCACTTACGTCTATGTTATAAAGCCAAAAAAACATGAGAAATTGTCCCCAACTATGCATTTGAAACTCTATATTTAGATTCAAAAGAGATATAATATTTCAATCAAAACTCGCTAAGGATGAATGGATTAAATTGCTAGAACAAATAGGTCAATCAAATATATTAAATATTGGCTTACTTCATAATCCCGTAAGATAAACTCGAACCTCATCTATATCATTCATACCTAAATTCAAACCTAAATTACTTATCCAAACCTGACTTGATCATGTTTTGAGGACATATCATGTATTTATAACCGAACTTGAACCTAAAACACTTATCCAAACCCGACTCAAATATGTTACAAGTGCCCATCAGATATTTATGACCCCGAACATGAACACAAACTTGAACTCTGAATCCGAATGCTATAAATCACAACTAATTAACACATGGTTAACTTGATATGCATTTAATTTTTTCAAAACTTCATTTTATTTATTTATTTTGTATTAGTTTTGAGTTGAGTAAACTAAAATTGACACTTGATGTAAGACTTAATCTCAGAACTTAAAATTTTACCGGATCCTGGTAACTTAGTTGGTCAGGCCTTGAGCGTTTTTCCTAATGGTCACTAGTTTGAGTTCTTTTAGAGTTATTGAAAGTTTACCTGATTACTAATTTTAGATTTTAGTAGAATAATCAAGATACCCACAAGTTAACTCGGACAACACAATAAAAAAAATTCTTATCGGTTGGGGTGAAATTGCCATTTATACTCCATGGTAGTAACTCATCGAAGCAAACTAAACATAATAACGGGAAACTTTGTATGAAACAAAGCAGAAACTTTGTATGAAATAAAGCAGGGAGGAAATTACCGTGAGGACACGGCTGTCATTTTCCAGAGGAAATTGAACGGGATGGTGGATCCAAGAAGCGTATTGCAATTAAAACAAATAAATTAATCGATGAAAGGAATCGATAATGGCATGATGGTAAATTAAGGATTTACAAGGGGTTTTATCAGATAAACACTTCAATAAATAGTGGATGCTAGTACTAGTAGCACAAGTAAGCTCGAAAAAAAACGAAAGTGGTCGAACGTTGTTAGGCCGAAGAAGAGTACTTGGCTATGGAAAACGGGCTCGATGATTACACACAGGATGGGACTGTTGATCTCAAAGGAAAGCCTGTTCTTAGATCCAAGAGAGGTGGATGGAAAGCTTGCTCCTTCGTTGTTGGTAATATTTCATCTCCTTCCCTCCCTCCCTCTCTCTCTCTCTCTCTCTCTCTCTCTCCTCTCTCTGATCTCTCGAAGATGTTTCATAAATGAGTCCCTAACGTTGGCCAAACACAAGCCCAGTAGTCTGCAAATGTTTTATTTAGGACATTTGTGTTTCGAGCTTCGCTCCTTAAACTTGGGAAGATGTTTTCCAGGTGGCAGAGCTCTTCTTCTTCTTTTTCTTTTTTTCATCACTTTAAGCTAGCGCAGCCCCTCGTGCATGCCATGGAAAGACAGGCTGACCCTCCAATGAATTCTTGATACTTGGCCATTGCTTGTCTTTTTTGTTTTTTGTTTTCCGGCGCCGTTTGGGGTTTCCATTTTCTTAAATACTTTTAATGTGTTAAATAAATATCTCTCAGCTACTTGGTAAGTTGTCGCTGAGCTAGAATTGATTTTAGAAAAGTCTTAGGTAGATTTCGAAGCTAAACCAGCACCACCACAAATTGAATGCCTGCCTAGCTAAATAAAACCCATCTCCATGATCTCGTTGAAAATAAATTATTCATATCATACTATATAGTAAATTAGAATATTTAAATAAAAAAAACATTTTTTCATATTAAATAAATAGGTTGAGGTTTTAATAATGCAATAAGCAAGGAAACACGCTCATTTATTTGCATACCTACTTATAATTAACAAAATCCCTCGCACCCACATCGAACGGTGTAATTTATCGCTATTAATTTTCGGTAGGTGAATACTACATGCCTGTCCGTTTCCTTATATTTATTGTACGGGATAAAAGACAAAATCCTTCGGGCCGTTTATGGTTTATGTATAAAACCATAAAAATAGTGACTGCACGTTAAGGGGGTGTTTGGCTATTCAGGGCTTTTATCTATTAAACCATAAATGACTGCACACATTATGGTGATGTTCACCTAACTTTCAATTGCTTTTTTCTCGTTAAAATTTAATGTTTTGTTTTAAATTAATTTTTCTAGCCTTCCTATATTGTTTCTATGTCGTTTTGATGTAAAGATATTAAAAACATTTAATTTACTATTCTCTTAGATAGAAAAAAAACTCCCGACTTATTCTTATTTTTTAATTATCAAGTGTAATAATATATATATATATATATATATCATGTCTTAAAGAACATTTATATTAACTACAAGTGATTCGAGTAGTACGAGTTTAAGAATAACTCGTTTGTTTTCCTCGGTAATTTCAGATTTAAGATGGTTTAAAGAAAAAGGAAATTGTTTATCATTGGCTATATATATATATATATATATATATATCAGAGAGGTGCAGCATGATTGATTATGTATTGTAACGTGGTGTGCAGTGTATGAGGTTTTCGAGCGTATGGCATACTATGGGATATCAAGCAATCTTGTAGTGTACTTGACAAAGAAGCTCCATGAAGGCACAGTGAGGTCATCCAATAATGTCACAAATTGGGTTGGCACCATCTGGATGACTCCTATCCTCGGCGCCTATGTTGCCGACGCTCATCTTGGCCGCTACTGGACCTTCCTCGCCGCCTCTGTCATCTATCTTCTGGTATGAATGCTCTCTCTCCCCCTCTCTCCCTCTCTCTCCCTCTCTCCCTCTCTCTCTCTCTCTCTCTCTCTCGTATGCATTGAATCTCGTCGAGAAGATGATGAGAAGCTCATCCAATGATCATGCGTTTCAAACGTCAAATTATCACATCGTTTCCTTGTCTCTTCACACGGAAAGGGGGCCCGGCAAAATATGTATGATATTTGGGTTAATTAATGATAAGCTGGGCTCATCTATAATATATTATGATATTATGTGCAGTGCCTGGTAGACACGGTTTGTGTTTCTCGTAATCATTTCATTTCACATCATCAACCATGTTATTTGGTGAGAATTTCTCGATCATGCGGTCATGAACTGTTCAGAAATTTGATCCCTTTGATTGCTCTGTGTGCTCTCTGACGAAGTCAAACAAGGGATGGTTGAGATTAAATGCTTACTTGTGTAGTGTAAACTGATAAGATATGATTTAATTATTTCCAATTCGTGTGATTACAGCAAGCGAAAGTTTGACTTCCGAGTCTCTGTTTTATAAGGCAGAATTAGGAAGATGTCGTCCTCGTTGTTAGAAAAACCATTTGCTGTTTCAAGTTTCAACATTCCAACTTGAACCTTGTCTGGTCCCAGGTCTCAGAAAAGGCAAATTCACGCACCTTGAAGTCAACTTGGCATTTAATTATCACCCAAAGTAAACACTGGCATATATTATTATCACACATGATCATAGAAGCAATACCTATGAAGCTATGACAACGTGATTTCTGGATAATATTCGGATGGTCGGCAGGTTTATCGTTCAGTTGAATTCTTACATAAAATCCAGCTTCAAACTCGGGCTGAATTTTTTTATTTTTTTCTAAAAAACTCAGTTTGGTGATGACCTCAATCCATAAACTTATGAAAATCTTGTTTGTTTTTTCAATATTTGTGTTTTTTAAAATCGAAATAGCCTAACCCAGAACTTGACTCTTGAGCGGGAACAGATGTAGAAAGTGAATTTTGATGGAGTTAAGGTTTTAACTAATACCTTTGACATTATGCAGGGGATGTCTCTGCTAACACTATCAGTTTCCCTCCCTGCTCTAAGACCACCTCCCTGCAACGATGCCAACACGAACAACTGCAGGAAGGCCTCCACGATGCAATTAGCAGTTTTCTTCGGCGCCCTCTACACGCTAGCTGTCGGAACTGGCGGCACGAAGCCGAACATCTCGACCATCGGCGCCGACCAGTTTGATGATTTCCATCCCAAGGAGAAGGCTCATAAGCTATCCTTCTTCAACTGGTGGATGTTCAGCATCTTCTTCGGAACGCTCTTTGCTAACACTGTTCTTGTGTACATACAAGACAATGTGGGTTGGGCATTAGGGTACGGGCTTCCAACACTCGGGCTTCTGATATCGGTTGTTATATTCCTAGCCGGCACGCCATTGTATAGGCACAGGCTGCCAACAGGAAGCCCGTTTACAAGGATGGCTAAGGTCATAGTGGCAGCCATGCGCAAAACGAAGGTTTCAGTCCCACACGACCCGAAAGAACTCTACGAGCTCGACCTGGATGAATATGCCAAGGGGGGGAAGTTCAGGATTGATTCCACACCAACCTTGAGGTTTGCATTAGTTGCAGTGCGCATGTGTTTTTGTTTTTTTCCCCAGCAGTAGCTTAAATATAGTGGTAACTCTGAACATTTGCGCAACATGTATGCAGGTTCCTCAATAAAGCTGCTGTGAAAACTGGTCGAACTGATCCATGGATGCTTTGCCCAGTAACACAAGTAGAGGAGACTAAACAGATGTTGAGAATGATTCCGATACTGATTGCCACAGTCGTCCCAAGCACAATGATTGCTCAGATAAATACTCTTTTTGTCAAGCAAGGCACTACTCTTGATAGACAGATTGGCAACTTCAAAATCCCAGCAGCAAGCTTGGGTGGATTTGTGACCTTTTCAATGCTTGTTTGTGTTGTGCTATACGACAGGTTCTTTGTTAGTATTGCTCGTAGGTGGACAAAGAATCCCAGAGGGATCACTCTTCTTCAGAGAATGGGAATAGGCATTGTTTTTCACATTATAATCATGATAGTTGCATCACTGATCGAAAGGCACAGATTAAGTGTGGCCAAAGAACATGGTTTGGTTGAGAGTGGAGGCGAAATCCCTTTGACGATATTCATTTTGCTTCCTCAATTTGTGCTCATGGGAGTGGCTGATGCATTTTTAGAGGTGGCCAAGCTCGAGTTCTTCTATGATCAGGCACCTGAAAGCATGAAAAGTCTTGGCACTTCATATTCAACAACCAGTCTTGGAATCGGAAACTTCTTTAGCAGCTTCCTTCTCACCACAGTTTCTGATATCACCAAGAAGAATGGTCACCGAGGGTGGATTTTGAATAACCTAAACGCTTCTCACCTGGACTATTATTATGCCTTCTTCGCGATACTCAACTTCTTGAACTTCATTCTCTTCTTGTTTCTGATTAGGTTTTATGTGTACAAGGCTGAAGTTTCAGATTCCATGGAAGTACTGGCTGAAGAACTGAAAGCGATGAAATTGACGGGACCTAATCAAGTTTCTTCACGTGAATGAGATGTGCAGAAGAAAATCCTAAATAGAAATCGAAGCTTTAATCAGAGAATAGGTTTCAACTTTCAAGTTGATGACCATTGTATAGAAGCCACCTCACTCCATAGCCTACTTCGGAGTTGAATCAATCAGGAGAAATGGTGGTTATTACGTGCATGCTGCATTTTCTTCACCCTACGAGGGAAAAAAACTGTCACGTTTACCATACATTAATGAAAGAAAAAGATGGGTTGATTTTGATAAACTTGGAAGTGTTAAGAAAATAACCTGTCTGGAAGTTAACAATTTCCTGGAAAGCGCTGCAAAATTAAGAAGTGAAGTTAGCACTGAACTTTCTCACACAAAAGTTATAACGATGAACAACCATGCACTCTTCAATGAGGAATTACAGAGAAATTTCACAAAAATTAAGGATAAATTTCACAAAAGTTTATCTTGGTTGGTGTTTTGCTAACATCAGGCACAACTGGGTCGAATCCAAAAATGTTGTAACGATGAACAGCCATTCTTCAACGAGGAATTACAGAGATAGTCTACCTGCTTAAATGTGAATTTATGCTCAAACATTCGAGAAGATCTTTGCCCCTCTCTCTCTATCTCTCTAATTTCATAGCTCAGATACAACAAATTGGATTAAAATATGATAGAAAAAAATGTCGGCATAAAAAGGAGAGAATACTTGCACCGTCCCTGATTATTAAATTTTTTCTCCATCACACATGTACTGACAGTTCCTACAGCTAGGATTCTTAAAGAAACAAACCATCTCAAGCCCCGAGAAGATCTTGATATGGAATTTTGACTTAACGAAATCCAATTACAATGAGCTCCCTGGCATTTCCAATTTAAATTCTCTGTTTTGGTTTCATGGCCGGCTAGATGTCAATATTAGACCAATGCATCGAAAACTGTAGCAGTGTTTGCCGGAAATGTACAAGAGATCAAAACCATCATTTTCTTTCATCCTCTCTTTGCTAATTGGAATTTTTTTTTTCAGGAAATGATTTGCTGCTTTAATTATCATTTCTGTGGCATAACACCCTTAGTATTGTGTTTGGATCTGCCCTATTCCATCTTCCTGTTATTGGCGACATTGGTAGTTTGTGACATGAAATTGTTGATATATAAGCTGCGCACGTGGACTGAATATTCATTAAAGAAGGAAGAAAAAGAAGAGGTAAACAAGGCTTGCCATTCCAACTATCATCCAACAGAATTAGTTTCAATACATTTCATTTGTAACTAACTCAAAGAAGAGAAGATGTATTTGACTTCTCTAGATTGTTAGGAGGTAGTTACAAGTAGTTTAACACGTGTAATGCATGTTTTGCTTATACTCTATAAATGAGCATTTTGTCAAACAAATACAATGCAATATAACAGAAGAGGAATTACTCATCTTTTCTAGAAATTCTCCCAAGCTCCCAAAGTTCTTCAAATTCCTCTCTTCAAAAGGAGAGTATTAGTAAAATCAGAAACAAAACATTCAATCAAAATTCTACATGGTACAGAGCACTAGCCTGATTCATAAAGGGACATAATCTGTGAAATCAAGATATACAAGTTTCAAAAATGACAGGATCATCAAGCACTGGAGGTGATGTGGGGACTCCATAGTTTAATGGAACTAATTACGATTTTTAAGCAATCAAAATGGAGACTATCCTTATAGCTTTATATCTATGGGATGTAGTAGAGGTTACATTACCTCAACTTCATACAAATCCTGGAACAGAAAGAGAATCCGTAGGAGAAGAAAGTAAAGATGAAAACATCGCAGAAGAAAAGCTGATTGTTTCAAAAGAAGACAGAATAAAAAATACCAAGGCCTTGAGTTTTATACAAGGAGCATTATCTGATGATCTGTTTCCACGCATCAGAAACGAAAAATCTGCACAAGGAGCATAAGAGGTATTAAGAAGAGAATTTAGAGGAGACAAAAAGGTGAGAGCTGTCAAATTGCAAGAAATAAGGGCTGAGTTTAAGTATATGAGGATGGCAGATGGAGAGAGCTTAGATCATTATCTAACCAAGTTCTTTGAAGTCATAAATAATTTGAAGTCCCTCAGAGAAGAGGTACCTGAGACAAGGATAGTGCAAAAGATATTAATGAGTCTTAGCAGTAAATATAAGTCTATTGTTTCAATTATTGAGGAAATAAGAGATTTAGATACACTAAAAAGTGAAGAAGTCATTGCTTTAATTAAAGTGTATGACAAAAGTAAAGATATGCATGATGAGAGGGAGAGAGTAATGAATACTGAAAGAGCATTCAACAACCTAAGAATTGGAGGGAATAGCTACTTTTAGAACAACAAGGGCTCACAAGGTAGACCACATCCAAAGTGGTAGAATCAAAACAGGAAGTCTGCAAATTGGAATCAATACCAAATTGTTTGGGGGTATTTTTGTATTTTCCGTGTATTTTTAAACAGTCAATATACTGTCTTAACCCTCCCCTCAGCTTGTGAATAGTGACCGAGGGTAATATCATTTTTTACCTGTGTATGACCAATGTAATAACAAAAAAGCTCACAAATAAGACAAAACCTTGAACTACCAGCGGGGGGTCCTACGAACATTGGACATTTTCCTAAATTGTTTAAATACTACTTTAGCCCTAGAAAAAAAAAGTTAAGATATGTCTATGGGGGTATTTAGATAATTGACTATATTTTTTATTATTGTTTTTTTGACGCACAGTTGGCGTCCAACGAACACGACAACGCCTTTTTCTGAGACGCTCTCTTACGGTGGTACGTTCGATGTCATATGGTATCCAAAAATATCAATTCAATGTCTCCAAGGATTCGCTGCCACGTACTCTACCGACTGGGATGGCGTGTGGCATCCTATGATGACCAAAGAGGCGACAATGGTTTGTTGAACATTTTTGTACCCGTTTCTCTATCTTGAAGGTCATCTTACATTGTAGTCCCCTGGGTTTATGGTAGATTCATTTTAGTCCCTTCTCTTTTGATTGTTGTGTATTTGTCATGATTTTTGTAATAGAAGTTCCGCTTGGTTTCAATTTCGTCATTTGATTGCAATTGATGATATATTTTGTTTGCATTTCTGTCCTTATTCTTTTAATTTTACGTTTTGTATTCAATCCCTTAATCTTTTTGGTATAACATTTTATATTATTTTCATTTTTTTTTTTAATTGAAATTAATTATATATTGTATTTTAGTTTTGGTTTTAAATCCCTTAATATGTTTGGTATATAAATTTGAATCATTGTCATTTGGATCCTTCAATTGAAATCAATTATATATCTTATTTTTATTTTGGCCCTTACATTTTTAACTATTCTTTTAAAAATTAATTCTTTTATTAGTATTTATATAGTTATGCATTAATCCATATTATTGTACGTGTTTATGTGTATATGCATTTTGTTTTACTTTTAAATTCTTTTTATCTTCTCTTTTGTTGGGGTTGTATTTTTTTTATTTAGTCTTTAAATTTTAATTTGTGTTAGTGATCATTTGAAAATTCATATTTATTTTTTAAAAAACATTAAGGATAATAATATTTATTTTTGTTTTTTCATTTATTTTATTTGTTTGCTTACTCGTTTATCATAATTCTGAGTGTTTTTATTCTTCGAGGTTAATGCTTTTTAATTATTTTATACAATAATAGTAAGAGTTATTTTTAAAATTTTCTATGTTGTTGGGGTTGTCTATTTTTTTTATTTTGTCCTTAAATCTTAATTTTTGTTAGAGATCATTTTTTTTTCCTTCAGGTCAAATATTTTTATAAAACTAATAATCTGTTTTTTCATTTGTTTGATTTTTTTTATTCCCCTTTGTTATAATGTTATTTTTTTATTCTACAAGATATTTTTTTTATTAGATGTGCGATGATGGTAATAATTATTTTATATGTTTTTTTCAAAATATTTTCTTAAGACTAATAATATTTAGTTTTGTTTTGTCATTAATTTATTTTTTGCATACTCGTTTGTTATATTTCTTATTATCTTGATTCTTAAAGATAATTTTGTATTTTTTCATTATTTATGAAATACTAATAATAATCATTTGAAATGTTTTTATTAAGACTACTAATATTTATTTTACTTTTGTCATCTTTTTCTTCTTCTTCTATTGTTACTCTTTTGTATTAATTTTTTATTATTTTTTATTCTTCGAGGTAATTTTGTTTCTTTACTATATATGCAATGATAATAATATTTAGATATGTGTTTTTTCTTGCTTACTTTTTTCTTAAACTTTTTGATTCTACAGGATAAGTTAGTAATTTTTAATATTTTACAATACTACTAATAATAATTTAAGGTGTAATCTTGATAATAATGATGACATTATAAATTATCATAATAATAACGATTTTCTAATAGTTATGGTGCTTATGATGTAGCTGATGATGACTTTGATGCCAATAATAACATTAACTCATAAAATAATATAAAAAATTCAATAATGACAAAATTAATTATACTAATACTAATTATAATTAAAATAATATTTAGAAAAATAAAAATATTAATTATCATGATAATTATTGTTGTAATAATTACATCGATTATAACAATAATATCAGTAATAATCTGAATAGTAATTACTTACAAAAATTATTATAATAACAACTATTATAATTATGAAAGTTTCAGAAAATGATGATTAAAATATAATAAGAATGAAAACAATTTATTAGTCCATGTTATTTTTGTTCAATATTGACCTGCACGACTTTTTATGTATGAAAAGTTCAAGTTGGTCGTTGAACGTTGTTCCCTCTTTTTTCTCTCCTATCAACGAAAGTGCTCAGCAATCCCCAGTGTTGTGGAAGTTTTCACTTCAGTCCCTGAGCTTTTAATTGTGTTATATGGTCTTGATTGCTGGTATAAAAGTTTTGATTTCTTTCATTTTTGTCCTTCAATGGAAATTGATTAGATATTGTATTTTCATTTCGGTCCTCAGTCTTTTAATTTCTGGATTGCTTTGAAATTCCTAAAATATTCGATATCAAAGTTTTGATTTCTTAAAATTTATTCCTTCAATAGCAATTGATTATAAATTTGAGTTTCATTTCGGTTTTCAGGCTTTTAATTTCCAATTTGGTTTGAAACTCTTCAATTTTTTCGGTATCAAAGTTTAGATTTATTTGAATTGTATCCTTTAAATTAAAGTTCATATACATTTGTGTTTGATTTCGGCCCTTATACTTTCAATCTTTGATTTTATCTTAATTCCTTTATATATATATATATATATATATATATATATATATATATATTTTTTTCTTAAAATAAAATAATAATTTACTATCAGTTCTCTAAAATACTTTTAATATAATAATATGACAAATAAATCTTATAAAATCAAGAAAAAATAATATTGTTTTTAACAAATATTATGGTGTCATCGATAATATGCTTAATAATAATTAGAATATTAATTATGTATATAATATTTATAATGAGAACTATAAGAATTGTGATAAAAATTCAATGGTCAATGTTTTTTTTTTGTGGGAAATAACTTCTGTCTTTGTTTTTATGTATGATATTTCAGTTATCGTATCATGTTAAAAAAATATATGAAACCACACGTTGATAAGACGAGTAGAAAAAATGTGTCAAATTATCTACAATAATAAAAATTTAAATTGCCTTTCGTTTCGCCACAACCAACACCAAATTTTATATCATGTAATAAAACTGTTAATGATTCTATTTTTAAAAAATACTATACATCTGAGTTAAATAATCAACTTAAGATTTTGAAATAATAAATTACAATACACACAAAAACAATCAGTTTCCTACATAAAAAAACAACTATTTCTAACAGATTTTATCAAAAGAGTTTTAGCAGCAACAACATTTAATCACTTTTAGACGGAAACCCCCCCTTTTCTAACAGATTTTATTAATTATAATTTTAGTAATTAAATATTAAAATAATCAATTACAACACATACAAAATCAATTAGTTTTCTACATAAATAAAAAAGCATAGCACATCGCGCGTGCAAGTTCGCTCGTATCGGTTATTTTTGAAGAACTCAAAGATCTTTGATCATTTCAATGAAGTTTTTAATTTTAAACTAAAAATTACCCTAATACCCATTGAATTATTGATTCATAAAATTAAATAATTCACTTTTTTTTATTAACATAATTGTGTGGGTCATCTTACACGCATCTCGATGAATCTTACATGCCCTAAAGTTAATGACTATATAAGTCTCAAATGACTATCAAATTAGCAATCACAGAACTCGAACTAAGACCACAAATAAATTAAGCCTTTTAATCCCAAGCTTTTACCACTACGCCTCCTGAATGTAATTCACTTTCTTTGTTAATGCAAGGCCTGCATGTCTCCAGGTTTAATTAAGATTTAAACTCTTGTCTCTATACCCTGGTTACATGGCTTATTCTGCACCAGGCCTTCCGGGGTGGGCCCCAGCCTATTAGGACATCACTCAAGCGTACCTCCGTGTCGGCCTTATCACTCCAGGGGGTTCAGATTGCCGGTACCGTCGTTCAGTCATCTGGTCCAGTGCAGGTGCTGACTTTTGTGTTCATGCTTACCGGAAAATATAGCAGCGAGAAATTATGAATAGCAGCTTTTATAATTGAAAGGACTCTGTAATTACCTGTGTGCAAGTACACGGTAACTATAAAGTTATTTTTTGAAATATAATCTTCACGATCACCTTACAGTCATTAGACCCCTAGTAGATATATAGAGTATAGACAGCTTTAAAGGTAATTTGAATAATTACTGAATTAAAAATAATTACGACATGTAATTAGTCCACAGGTGTTGTTTTTTAATGTTTTTTAAAAATTCTTTTTTTTTTTTGCTTTAAAAATACCAAATCTTTATTTTTCTAGTGTTTTTTGATTGATTTTAATGTGATAGTGTTAAAAATATAAAATATATTTTAAAAGTAAAAAATCATTCTAAAAAACACATGTGATACTGTTTGTTTTGTGTTTGGAAATATATATAAGTATATTTGGCTTAAAAACATCAATTGATATATTTTTTAGTGTTTTTTTTTACTATGGGTCTGTTTGGTATTGCGGTTGCTGTTGTGGTTGAAGTTGAAAAAAAACAGTTTCAAAAAAAGCGCTTTTATTGCGGTTCAAAATAAGCAGTGAAGTGTTTGGTTAAAACCGTGGTTGAGTTGGAGGTTGAAAAAAAACAGTTTTGTGTGTTTGGTTATCATGCTTTTCATATTGCTGTCAACATGTGAAATTACTTTAAAGGACACACACACACACATATATATAAATTGTTATTTTAAAATTTTATAGATTAATAATTATAACAATAAAATATAATTAATATTTCATGAAAAAAATAGATATGTGGTGTTATTCTCTCATCAAACTACTTGCAATTTTATTACGAACTAAATCGTTACGTGAATGCCTCTGTGATTCCTTGTTATTTAATCGAGGAACAATATATGGTAACAATATCATTACTAACAACATCTGTGGTCCAGTTGTAGGGTTATAATTCCAATGCAAAATCCAGTTACAAGTTTTTAATTCATAATCAATCGAAAAATAACAGGATTGTGGAGTGTAAAGAAGTCGCGCGTCATTGTTTTTCATCAGAACATATCTTTATCTACTTTTTTTTCTTTTTTTTAGAAAATATTTTTTTTAAAAAATCAGAATGGGCTTGTCCCAAATTAAATGGCTCGTCCCAGCCAAGTTGGGCCAAAAGGGCCCAACTTTGCTGGACTTGGACTGGGCCAACAATAGCCTAGTCCAGCCCAGCCCAAGAGTGCAAATAAAAACATAAAATGGTGAAACAGTGCGTTGCACCCTTCATTCAGTTGATGAATTGTTACTGTTCACGTGAACAGTAACATGAACGACTTTGACGAAAGGGTGAACGACTGATACCAACGAGTAGAGGAGGCCAAGGTGGTTCTTCCTGTGGTGGTGGTGTCGGAAATGGTGCTGTGTGGTGGCCGGTATGAGCCTCGGAAGGTGGCATCTAGTGCTGCTGCCGCTAGTGCTCTCTACACGATGGGGATTGCTGCGGCTTCTGGAGGTCACGGAGGAGCTTGTGGCATGGAGGAGAAGATAATGGTGATGAGGGGGATGATGGTAGTGCCGAGAACTGACGGTGACAGTGGAGAGAGAGGGCAGCGACGGTGCTGTAGAGAGGGAGAGATCGTTGACTGTGTTGATGAAGAGAGAGAGAGAGAGAGAGAGAGAGAGAGAGATCGACGATGATTGTTACGAAGGAGATAAAAACGCAGGAAACGCAGGCAACAAAAATGGTTCCCTTAATTTATGCATGGTTTGTTTCGAAGGAGATAAAAAACAGAGAGAGACAGTTTATGAGGTTGTTAATCACAGACAACATGGATTGGCAAAAACGCAGGAAACGCAGGCAACAAAAATGGGAGGCAATCACAGGAAAAGCTAAAAATTCATGCTTCAGCAAAACCGTGGTTTGGATCGTGATTTTGGTGGGGCCCATGGCAATATAAATTGCGTTTTAATGTTTACCAAACGGTGCAAACTTCGTTTTTCTTGAAACGCAGTTTGCACCGCGTTACCAAACGAGCGCTATTATAATGTACTGATATTAAAAATAAAAAAAAATCCAAAATATATATTTTCTTAATTTAGGAACCCATTGTTTGTTTTATTATAAACTTTTTGTATCATAATTATGCATTTGCTTATTCTAAGAATTGTTATTCTTTTCCTTTGATCATTTTTTTTTAAAAATTACCAAAATATTACTAAAAAAACTAAAAGGGATCGGACATTTGCTGCAGATTACTGTTGCTCAAGACTCATTGTCACTGTTCATTGGCAATAAGTCTCGGTGCATCGCGGGTGTTGGTCCTATTTTTTTTTTCGATTTTAAACAGTGTATTAACAAAATTAGCCCCCCCAAAAGACAAAAAACGCCGCCATTTTCAGGGGCTGAGCGGTCATTGACCGGTTTCGGTCCGGACCGGACCGGTCCAACCACCCGATCCAGTCAATATTTTATATTTAATTGAAAGTGCAAATAACCATTTTAGCCCCACAAAACGACAAAATCACGTTCTGCCGTTGAGGGGCTCCCCCGTAAATTAACCCTTTTTTTTAATTTTTTCCGGCGATTTATTGCAGGCACTTCGCCGGACGCGCCAGACATTTTCAACGTTCACGCGAAGTTCAGACGGCGCGTGCGGCGTCTTCCAGCGTCCAAAAATACCCAACCGACGTCTATAATGATTTTCATAAATGTTATCTTCCCGCCGGTGCGGCGCGTGTAATCCCACGGTTGCCGTAGACGGTGTAATGGTCGTTTGAAAATTTTCACCCCTTTTCTCTCTCCTGCTTGCGCAAGCTGACGTCAGTGCAACTGTTTTTTCTCAATTTTCACTTCAGTCCCTACTCTTTGAATTGTCTTTTTTTGGTCCTTATTGTTATTATATAAGTTTTGATTTCTTTCAATTTCGTCCTTCAATTGAAATTAAGTATATATTGTAGTTTCATTTCGGTCCTCAGACTTTGAATTTTCAGAAATTGGTATGGAATCCATATTTTTTCAAGTCTCAAAATTTTGATTTATTTCAATGTTATCCTTCCATGCAAATTAAGTATAAATTAAAGTTTCATTTCGGTCCTAATTCTTTTAATTCTTTTAATTTCCGGTTTTCTTTCAAATTATTTAATTTCCGGTTTTCTTTCAAATTATTTAATTTCATTAGTATCCATGCTTGAATTTATTTCAATTTTGTCCTTCAAATTATATTTATTATATATGTTCGTTCTTAATTTTATCAATTATACTTTTAATTCCTTTATTTTTTTTATATATTTCTGTCCATATTTATATATACATGCTATTAGTTCCTATTTTCAAATTTTATTCATTTCTAATGTTATTAAGTTTTTTATTTAATGTTTAAATTGTTTTGTGTGTTGGTAATCATTTAAAAATTAATAATTATTATAATTTATCCTTTTTCCCCTTCAAGTCACATAATTTGATATTATTATTGATAAGACATTCAAAATAATGATAATGATTATTTATTAGTTTTGTTTTCTTCTAAATATGTTAGACTAATTATATTCTTTGATATTTATTTAATTTTACTATCATTGCTCTTAAATACTTTTAATATAATAATATGAGTACTAAATCTTATAAAATAAAAAAATTATGGAGTTTTTTTTTACAATAAATATGGTCTCACCACTTCTTATTATTTCCACTGTTATTAATTTTTTTATACATTTTATTTTGCGTTAATGATCATTTTAAGATTGATATATATATATATATATATATATATATATATATATATATATATATATATATATATACTTTTAATATAATAATATGAGTAATAAATCTTATAAAATAAAAAAATTATGGAGTTTTTTTTTACAATAAATATGGTCTCACCAGTTCTTATTATTTCCACTGTTATTAAATTTTTTATACATTTTAATTTGCGTTGATTATCATTTTAAGATTGATATTTTTTATATATATATATATATATATATACAACCTTGATTTTTTAGAAAAGAAATACTATCATTGTTCTGAAGTAATTTTAATATAATAATATGAGTCATAAATCTAATAAAATTAATTTTTTTTCCTGACAATAATTATGATCTCACCAATTTTTATGATTTCCACTGTTATTAAGTTTTTTTAATATATTTATATTTTAATTTTTATTGGTGATAATTTTAAAATTAATATTTAACCTATGTTTTTTTGGAGGAAAAATACTGTTATTGCTCTAAATTAATTTTAATATAATAACATGAGTAATAAATCTTATCAAATTAAAAATTATAGAATTCTTTTATCTAACAATAATTATGGCCTCACCAATTTAATATTTAGATAACTCATTTCAAATATGATATTACCGGGGAGAAATGCAGCTTACAAACAAAATAGGTAGGAAAATTTATCCAAGTTATCTACAATTAAAAAATATATGGACGACTTCCCCTGAATTTCGATTACACTGTTCCTTTTAAGGGAAAAAAAATTTCTTGCAAATTTTATCTATTACAATTTCATTAATTAAATATTAAATTAACTAATTACAACACATAAAAAAATATTTGTTGGTTTTGTTTTCTGTTAAATATATCAGGCTAATTTATATGTTACATATTTTATCTATTATAGTATTAATAATTAAATATTTCAAAAACTAATTACAACATTTAAAAAATCAATTAGTTTTCTGCATAGAAAAAACCCTAACGCAATGCACGGGCAAGCATACTTTAATCTATCGCAATTTCAGTTATTAAACATTAAAATAACTAATTATAGCACACAAAAAATATAGGTTTATTTCTGGAAAAAAATATTACAATATTTTTATTTATAATGTGTCAGATCTAATATTACAGAGAAAAAAATGCAACTCATAAAAAAAAATTACCTACGTTATCTACAATTACAAAATATACGAACCACTTTTCATTTCAATTATACAGATTTTATCAATTATAATTTAACTAATTAAATATTAAAATAACAAAATACAATACATATAAAAACAATCAATTTTCTACATAGATAAAAAAACTCGGCGCATCGCGCGGGCATACAGCTCGTGAATATACTAAAATAATACATAAACACAATTATTATTATTATTTTTAAAATCTAATTTCTTTTAAAAACACAATGCCACCCAAAAAAACATGGCTAAAATTCATTGTAACGTGGGGCCGGTGCTGGAAAAACTTTCTCAGAGGCGGCCAGAAGATACGGCAACTGTCAGATTCCCCAAGATTAGCAGAGATCCACTAGTTCTCGCTGCTTCCTTGTGACTGGATTCATGGCAACGTGGTCTCTTGTGGTGCGCACAAGACACCAGCACAGATTATTTTTTTATTTTTTTTATAAAATGAATGGGTTCGATACGTGGCTGTTTTCTTGAAAAAAACCTAATCATAGCTTAGCCTCTTGTTTTATAATAATTAATTTGACTGATCTCTTACTTTCGAAAACGTCATATTCAATCCTTATATTATATTATATTATATTGTATTGTATTGTTTTATATAACTTAATCCTTTTATCCATTTCATGCTTCTTATCGCTTCGTTTAATATTTTTTAACCTTATAAACTAGCTTAAGTTATTATGTTATATGATTTTTTTTTTTGTTAGCACTAAAAAAATTATAACATAGAAATTATTCTAGTTGAATTATTAATAATATATAAATAATTAAATGAAATGAATCCATATCTAAAAATTATTATCTAAAATTTTATGGATAACTTTCTAGAATAACACGTCTTTTTAAGCGCTTTAGAATTATCTCTTTTGTAAAATTATTTTTGACATGCACATTCTATTTTAAAATCCCAAACCTGCCTTTTAATTTCTGAATACTTCATTCACACTTTCACCATTTAAAAAAACTATTTAGAATATATTTTACATCTAGTTTTTTTTTTTAAATTACTTAGTATGGGATTAATATTGGAGTGCATGGTGATTTTTAAATATATATTTTCAAAAAATATATTAAAATAATTTTATTTATTTTTAATATTGACATATTAAAAAAAAATATTTTAAGCTGAATTCCAAATGTGCTGTTACTCCGTACGTGAGCCAAGCCTAAAACAATGGAAAACTGAATGCTACGTTATCGTTTCAAACTATCTTTAAGGATTTGAAATGAAAACATAATTACCAGCTAAAGAGTTATATTACCAGGGAGACTCTAACAATATTGAAACGCCATAGTCGCTCATCTAGTTAACTCTTCCGCCGCCACATTCATCCAAGGGGATTGAGAGAGAGAGAGAGAGAGAGAGAGCCTGGTCCTATCTTAGCCAGACCGATCGTCTGCTTAGACGTCTCTGACTTGAAGAAAGCGAAGTTTTCGAGAGCTGCGGGAGGTCGAACCAGAGGCTACACTAGCTAGCTTTTAAGGGATCGAATGCCAGTTGCTGGTTCAGACCATCCTCACACATCCTGATAACATTTTGCAAAGGTAATCAAGCTCGATCGATCTTCTCTTATTGCTGCTCTCTCCTTCTCTAATGCATGCAGTGTGTGGCTGTAATTAAGATGAGTCGCCATGAAAATGAAAAGATGAACTTAAATATAATCCAAACTTGGAGGAGATAGATACTCATTGCTATATTCAGAAAGATGGTGTCATCCAGCTGAATTTGAAAATATTTATTTCTAGTTTTGTATACATGGGAATCATGAGGATTTCACTTGCGTTTTGGGGAAATATTCTCTGTCCTGGTTATTCATTAAATAATTATAGTTTGGTTTTCGATGAAATGTGTGTATGTTTATTTATCTACGAGTTGTCCTCCGCCTAACTTTTGTTCAAAATACTATCAAGCTTCATGAAATCTCTTCAATATCCTCTTCTTTTTGAGACCTCAAGAATTTCTGAGAATCTAATTAACCAGTGCAGGAACAGATTAACGTCAAGAATGAGAGTAGCAGTGGTTGGTGCTGGGATTAGCGGACTTGTTTCAGCTTATGTTCTTGCAAAAGCTGGAGTTGAGGTTGTGCTTTACGAGAAAGATGATTACTTAGGCGGCCATGCCAAGACTGTCACCTTCGACGGTGTTGATTTGGACCTCGGCTTCATGGTCTTCAACCGGGTCAGTCACATATTCTTATCTCCCGCTCTCTCTCCCGCTCTCTCTCTTCTCCGTGCTGCTGAGAAATGGGTCGATGAATGTCCTCGTGACTATCGCATCATAAAAAGGAAATACAGACATTAATGGTGTTTGTCGGATTACGTGCATCTATCTACAGCTGCATATATGTTGTTTTCGAAAAAATAAACCCGAAAATTCGCTACAAACAATTAAATAAAATAATAATATTTTCAATTAGTGAGGTTCTTTTCTGTGACTTCTACTTATATTTATTTATATTATTTTTATCAATCACGTTCGATATCAGTTAATTAATATTCTTATAAGGTAGCCTCATGGATTCGATCTGTTGTTTTATCCTCGATGGAAAGGAGTGATTAACATATATGAATAATTTGCTAATGACTTAATTGTTTTATGTAAAAACTTAGTTTCACGATGTTAAAAATAAAAACAAAAAAATAAATTCAAGTGTCCGTGGCATTTATTTGGGAGATGATTGGCCATCACTTCATAAGAAGATACTGAAAAAACATTAAGAAAGAAAAGAACTTATTCAAGATTAACTTTCAAAGCTGTTAAACTTAATCCTTTCACTCGTCATGCTTTAAAAATATAATATATAGTAAATTTCACCCTTTCTTAAATTATATTATTCTGTAAAGATTTTTAAAAACTGTGCTTATTATTTTTGAAAAATCTACAAAAAGTTAATGAAGATGATAAGGGATTCTATTGTTTATGGTTTTGATGCGACAAGTCGTAAATAAAGAAGAAAACTTGTCGCTCTTTCACTTAAAAAAACATCTTTCAGTCGTCACATCATCAAAAGTAAAGCAATTTGAGGCATTAAATGAAACCCAAAAGCATATATTATATCTCTTGTGTTTAGTAGTGTTGCGGTTTAGATTTATGTGTGTTGAAATTGTTTTTAAAAGTATTTTTTATTTAAAAATATATATTTTTTTATTTTTTAAAAATTATTTTTAATATTAGAAGATAAAAATGTATACAAATATTATTTTTTTAATTTAAAGTAAAATATAAAGATAAAAAAAATTCAAAAATCTTTTTAAAAACTCTTTCTAAATTTTTTTCCAAACATCTATATGATAAGAAAAAAAAAACAAACGTCGAGATTTTATAAGTTTAATTAACTTAGTTTTTATAGTTTGTAAAAAGTAATTTTTTAGTCTATAGAATTAAAATTTTATACCTGACAGCTAAAATAAAATAAACTTATTTTTATAGTGTACTGCATTTTTAAATTTTGTTTAATAATGTGGTAATAGTTATTTTTTATAGTGTTTTTTACTTGAAATTATATTGAAATAACATTTTTTTTTTAAATTATTTTTAACATAACATATCATCGGATTGGAAAAGACAAAAAAAATATGTTAATTTGAAGAAAAGAAAAAAAATTCTAATGGATACATAGAAGAGCCTGTTTCTTTTTATATTTTAGAAGTGTTTTTGAAAAAAAAAAAAAAAAATTTCGCACACGAGACACCTTCCACGCTCATTAAGGCTCACTGATCTGGAAATGGTAACCTAGCTGAATTTTTGTACATATGGAATCTATTTTGATGCACTTAGTTTTTATACAACTTAATGTGTTTTATGCGTTGTTGAATCTAAGTTTCTTACACACACAGCAACCAAGTTCGAAACACTCTTGAATGAAAATATAAGAATCCTGTTCAGTCAGCTTGCACTAGTTGCCAGTGTCTGATTTTACTGTTGTATGTTTTGAAGAAAGTGATGGACATTAACCATATCGCATTGAAATATCAGATTCTTGGCATTTAATGAATAGTTTGGATACAAGACATACCTTGAAGTTTCCCTTGCCAATGTTTTTGTCTGCATAAAAGTTGATTGTTTGATCCTTCAAAAAGTTAATGTGCTTGGCTAAGCTTAAGGCTTGCACCATGATTGATATGAAGATGACTGTTACAAGCTCCGTTTTATCTATTTATGGAGAAAACTACACTGGCTAGTTAAGCTATAATAGAGTTCTGATAGGAAAATATCTTGTTAAATAATAGTCTTAATAATAACAATATATCCCTGTAATATATCCCTTGAATTACAAGTGCTCCACTGCTCTGGTTTCCAATTGCCTGCAGATAGCAATGGCTGATAGCTTTTACCAATTTTAGTGGTTTGGTTGTTCAAGTGTGAGCAAAAACTAGTTTACTCACATGCATCATGCTTGATTTTGTTTCTTAAAGTTGCTATGTGGTCGAGATAACCAAAGATTATTGATTTGGCCTGATAGCTTATGACAATTGAAGAGCGTTTATTTTTTATTTAAGCAATGTAGTAGTTTTTGTTGCACACTTGAGAAGAGTTCATTATTGACTTGGAGAGTATTGGCACCATGAACAGGTAACATATCCAAATATGATGGAATTCTTCGAGAACCTTGGAATAGATATGGAGCTATCGGACATGTCATTCTCAGTGAGCTTAGACGGAGGCCAGGGTTGTGAATGGGGTAGCAGAAATGGCCTGTACGGTTTGTTTGCACAGAAGAAGAATATGTTAAATCCGTACTTTTTGAAAATGATTCGAGAAATTATCAAGTTTAAGGATGATGTGCTAAGGTGAGCCATTCTCTTTCCAGATATTTTGTACTATTTCCATCAAGACATCAAACTTATTCTGCTGGTAGTACTTGTATTTTGGAGCTGAACATTAGCTGTTGACATCAAACTTAGGCGGTATTTTGTTAATAAGGATTGAGGATGTCCAGTTGCCATTCCATTTAATTAATTTTGCCTTGCATGTTATTGTACCTTCAAGTTTTTCTTTCTGATATTGTGAACCTGACATTAACCAAAGATGTTCTATGGTGCAAAAACATGCCCCATGGCCTCGAGTTCATCATTCAAGGCTGAGCTGAACATGCATTTGGAAGGAATCATGGCAAATATCTTCTAGGACTTATCTGGCTTTTGATCTTCTAGTGTTATTTGTTGTATTGGCATACGGACGCATACAGTTTGTGATTTGAGAATTTGATTCTGTCCAAGGATAAACTAGCCTTTAATTCGCTAATGAACAACTCACTGTAATTTAAATGTTATCCTAATGTGAATGGCAACTAATTTTCTTTTCTTTTCTACTGCAGTTATCTTGAGATGCTTGAGAATAATCCAGATGTTGATAGGAATGAAACCCTAGGGGAATTCGTCAACTCACGAGGTTACTCTGAATTATTTCAGAAGGCTTATCTTGTGAGATCTCTAGCACATATATATTCTGTCCCATTTTTTCATCCTTCCATTTAGGTTCTACTTTCGGTCTCCTCACTTAATGACACCGATAACGTTTCATATTTTAGATTCCTGTATGTGGTTCTATATGGTCCTGCCCTTCAGAAGGAGTCATGAGCTTTTCAGCTTTCTCTGTAATCTCATTTTGCCGTAATCATCATTTACTTCAGGTAAGTGTTGTTTGTTTTCTGAAATAAGTAGAATGTATATATTCAACCAATACACGATGCTGCTATGTGCACAAATCACGCATCTTTTCCATTTAGCCATTTCTATATGCAATGTTGAACAAAGGTCCTTTGGCATTACATAAGCAAACCATTTGCTTTTGTCTGCCATTGGAGTTCTAGGAAAACAGATATATTAGGTTTTTCATTGATTATGCCTTGGTACTCTGCAGCTCTTTGGTCGGCCTCAGTGGCTCACCGTCACGCGGAGATCGCATTCTTATGTCAACAAGGTGCTCACTTGTTGCTTTCACACTACCAAACCATATTTCTTTCTTAACATTTCTGAATAGTCGTTATTTTAATTAATGCCATTAGTTTTGAGCTGAAACGGCATTCTTCTTGTGTTTAACTTCGTTCAATGTGGTAAAAAAATCAGGTCAGAGAAAAACTGGAAAGTTGGGGTTGCCAAATACGAACTGGCTGTGAGATACAGGCTGTTTCAACTACAGATGAAGGTAAGCTGTAACATTAATATACTAGGAAATTTGAGGCAGTAAATGCTGTATTACTTAAGTGTCGAGGACGACGATTATGTTTGAAAATGTGAGGTGTTTTAAAATCAGAAGTTCATTGAAATGTATAGCTTCTGCAAAAGCAAAGAAATTTTTTAATTAAGTTAAAAAGTAAAAGGGAAAATAAACTACAGAAGGTTCCTCAATTATTGATGAATAATACTTAGCTCCAGTAATTCTAATTGTAACATGAGAAGTATTTAAGCAGGTTGTGCAGTTCTCCGTGGAGATGGCTTGCTAGAAATGTACAATGGGTGCGTAATGGCTGTCCATGCCCCAGATGCTCTGGAATTATTAGGAAAGCAAGCGACATTTGATGAGAAGAGAATACTTGGTGCTTTCCAATATATATATAGGTAATTATTTTTATTGTTTGCCACTTTTCATTTATTTTTATGCCATAGCTGACATCTTTGTAGGACTAAACATCATCAGCTTCGACTTTTGGCAATTAAGTAAATTTGCACCACTCCTTACAGAACTGTTACTTATCAAGTTTGAGATACCACTTTCTGACAGTTGAAGGTTTGAACCAAGTAACACACTATTCAAATAAAAGAGAATCCCCCCTCTCAGTAGTCGTTTGGTAGTCCTTTTGAGAAGTTTAACAAAAACAAACTATTGAAAAGTTGATGTAACTGTAAACTCGTCCTTCTTTTGAGAAGTTTAACTAAAACAAACTGTCGAAAAGTTGATGCAACTGTAAACTCGTTTAGTTCATTCTCTCAAGATTTGCAATCATTCTACTATTTCTATTGGCAGCGATATTTTCCTTCACCGTGATAAAAAGTTTATGCCCCAAAACTCAGCAGCATGGAGTGCATGGAATTTCTTAGGAAGTACTGACAATAAAGTCTGCCTGACATATTGGCTGAATGTGCTTCAGGTTTGTTTGTACTCAAGTCTCAGAATTTGTATGTCAAGAATAAGTAATAAGCCCAAATATCCCTCTATCTATTCTGTTGTTTAAATATTGTATTTTGCTGCAGAATATTGATGAAAAAGGCCTGCCTTTTCTGGTGACACTCAATCCAAATCATGCACCAGATCATACCTTGCTCAAGTGGTCAACTGGCCATCCCGTTCCATCTGTAGCTGCATCAAAAGCTTCGCTTGAGCTTGATCATATTCAAGGCAAGAGGAGAATTTGGTTTTGTGGAGCATACCAGGGTAAGTATTTTGTTTGTAAAGAAGAAGAAAGGACAGTAGAATAGATAGTGTTTGCTTATCAGTAGAGCATTTCATGTTATTTTCAGGTTATGGCTTCCATGAAGATGGCCTAAAGGTAGACATCGACGCCCCTTAAGCTGCTTAATACAGACAGGCTCTATTTAGACCCCTGTGTTTGTAGTGAAAAGAAAATTCCTTTGAGTTCTATTTTTGGTCAGTTTCCACACCTTTTTGTTGGGAAACTATAAAAGGAATCGTGAACTGATAAGTTCTCTTCTTTTCATGGACTCACTGAGCTCATTCATGTCTTCTTTTCATGAATTCATGAAGTTGGTGTTCTGCCAATGTCAAGTTAGTTATTACGTTTCTTTGTATTTATTCCCATAAAAGAAAATGAAACTCTATGTTTCTATCACACTTTGCAGTCAGGCATGGTTGCTGCACACGGTCTGCTTGGAAACAGCTGTGCCATTCTGAGCAATCCAAAACATATGGCACCTTCTATGTTAGAAACTGGGGCACGCCTTTTTGTTACTAGATTTCTTGGACATTATATCTCCACTGGCTGTTTGATGTGAGTTCACTAATAAAAAATAATTGCAATCGCTTCTTCTGTGTTGTTTTTTTCTAGCATTTTGATGTTACGAAAACAGGCATGCAGAATGTGGGCTTTCTGCCGTTTAGCTCCTCTATTGTCTCCTCAATCTAACACCACTTTTCATCACATAATTTCCTGTCGGGACATTGCTATTTTTTTCATATGTCGAAATCTTGTAACTTTATTCTCATTTTTTCTATAAGCTTTTTTTTTAGTCTTGAATCTTATTGATATTGTCAGTCCATACTAGATTATCCTCTTTTTTTTTTTTCTATCAATATTTTGTGATTTGACAGTTTGCTGGAGGAAGGAGGCACAGTTTTCTCCTTCGAGGGAACTTCAAAAAAATGTTCACTGAAAACTATTTTGAAGGTTCACAATCCACAATTTTACTGGAAGGTATGCTCGCCATTATAGTTCATTTCCGACCAAGTCAAATGCCATCTCGAGTTCAAAATAATCAATAGGAAAAATTTGGGCTGAATTGATATGCTAAAAACAGAAGTTTTTTTCTTAGAATAATTTAAAGGCCTGATTCAAAATTGTTACTGCAACTAATGCGCTCAAGGGTTTTTTTCTCAGATAATGACACAGGCTGATTTAGGCCTAGCAGATGCATATATCAATGGTGATTTTTCCTTTGTTAACAAAGATGAAGGCCTTCTAAACCTTTTCATGGTGAGATAACTGATCTAAGCAATCTTTTGTGGATTGAATTTCAAAGAACTTTCTTTACTAATTTGTATTGTAGATTCTCATTTTAAATAGAGATGCTAATAAATCTGCATCAAAGCTGAACAAGAAAAGGTATGCTATGACTGCTAGCTCTGTAAAATATGATTTACAAGAGATTAATTTTCTTGTTACTTTGTTTCATCAAGTATTCTCCCCCTTTTTGTTTCAGGGGCTGGTGGACACCATTATTATTCACTGCCGGTATTGCATCTGCAAAATTTTTCATTCAGCATGTATCTAGGCAAAATACTCTTACTCAAGCTCGCCGAAATATCTCTCGTCATTATGACCTGGTATGAGATTGTTAAACTGGCACTCATTCAAAAAATCTCAGTTTCCCCAGTGGCCTTACATTTTGTTTAAACAATCGTTTTATATGCCATATTAAATTTACTTTTATAATGTTCTTACTTATATGTGCAATGGAAGGAAGATAAAATAGACCACAGCTGCTAGCAAGCTTAAGGAAAAACTATATAATTTTTGAGATGAAGATTAGGGTGCCAAGATTTGAACAATAGACCATTTCATTAAGATGGTTTTGGTTCTACACCATATTAAATTGTCGCATCTAGCAAAAATGATAGCCTTTTAGTGTGCAGGCCTAACATTTTTTTCATTGTGATTCTCAATATGCCTTTAATGGAGATAAAATAGACCACAGCTGCTAGCAAGCTTAAGGAAAAACTATATAATTTTTGAGATGAAGATTAGGGTGCCAAGATTTGAACAACAGACCATTTCATTAAGATGGTTTTGGTTCTACACCATATTAAATTGTCGCATCTAGCAAAAATCATAGCCTTTTAGTGTGCAGGCCTAACATTTTTTTCATTGTGATTCTCACTATGCCTTTAATGGAGATAGCAAAGTCGATTCCTCCACTCATCAGTGTATTTTGACGATATCTAAAAAGAAGAGGGAGAAAAGCTAATGAAAATATTCAAATAAAAAGAAATGCTAACTGAGATTCTTTGTGATCTTATTTATATATGTGAACATGCAATGTAATGGACTTGCCAAAACATTCACATTAAGCAGTATGTTTTACATGAAAGCATTGTCAAAAGTTTTAGTTTCTAAGATTCATTTTGAACCTTGTTGAACAAACAAAGAGATAGTGCTGCTTTTACTCTAATAATATTCACGGTGTCACAGTTTCAAACTTCTAAAGCAGTGACCTCGTTAGTTTTTTCCCGCATCATAGTATTGTGAGAGGATGTTGATTTCACTATATTTCCAGATATTTCTACTTCTGTGTGGTCTTGGAACTTTTTTGTTGTCAAAAGTGTAATTATATATGACTAGAAGCTTACATCCCTATCTGGCTGTGTCTCCAGAGTAATGAGCTTTTTGCACTGTTCTTGGATGAAACAATGACGTACTCCTGTGGAGTATTCAAGGTTGGAATCCCTATTTATTTATGATTTCATTTAAAATAATGCATGACAAAAAATAATCTAATCCCTGACATGATATGTTTATCTGACGATTTGCTCATTTTTATGTGTTGTGTTTAAAGACAGAAGATGAAGATTTGAAAGCTGCACAAATGAGAAAAATATCCCTTCTAATCGAAAAAGTGAGCCTATAACTTAGCTAATTTTGAACACTTTGACCAAGGCTGCTTGACTCTCATGTCAACTTTTATGTTCTTACACCTGGCCAATCCAGGCTAGAATCAGTAAAGATCATGAAATTCTTGAGATTGGTTGTGGCTGGGGAACCTTGGCCATTGAAGCTGTCCAACGAACTGGATGTAAATACACTGGCATCACTCTATCTGAAGAACAACTAAAATATGCAGAAATGAAAGTGAAGGAAGCTGGCCTCCAGGTATGAACTGGAAATTTGAAGGACAATTGCAGTTCTGATATCACCCAGATTTTCCTGCTTTTTTCTATTTTCTGGCCAGTGGCCCTTTTGCATTTTATAGTTTTCACATGCACATAGATGTTAAAGCTTTCAAACATAATTAGAGATTGTATTATATAGAAAGCAAGGAAAAAGTTGGCAATGTCTCATAAAAAAGAAACAAAGAGAAAGTTGATGGAGACAAGGTTTTCTAGCGGTGGATCTCTTTTGCTTTGTACTAAAGCATAACATGGTTGTTTCTGAAATCAACTTGTTGTTTACACGAACCATGTTACTAGGACCGTATAGCATTTCACCTCTGCGACTATCGCCAATTGCCCAAGACCCAAAAATATGACAGAATAATATCCTGGTGAGTTCTCTCACCGAAATTTTACATTCTGATCTTAGAATGTTGTACTAATACGATCACTTTTATGACCCTCATCTTTCACTTGTACAGTGAAATGATAGAAGCTGTCGGCCATGAATACATGGAAGAGTTTTTTGGTTGCTGCGAGTCAGTATTGGCAGAAAATGGGATTCTTGTCCTCCAGGTAATGAAAATATGGGATTCTTTTAATTTGTTTTGCTTATTTATGCCCCTTTGAATTATAAAGTAATGGTAGCGATGGTAGAAGTTAGTGCTTAATTGTCAGGTTCTCTAGCAGTTTGGGCCATGCCCATTATTCTTCTTTTTACTTGGCACTAAGGGGGCTGACTGTTTCCAACCATTTTTTTGTAGTTCATATCAATACCAGAGGAAAGATATGATGAGTATAGGAAAAGCTCAGATTTTATTAAGGAATATATATTTCCGGGTGGATGCTTGCCTTCATTAGCTAGAATAACATCAGCGATGGCCACCTCATCGAGACTGTGGTACGAGCCATCAGTTTTAAACTAAATTCAACTGCTGATGCCATTGTTCTTTCTTTCAAATTACTTTTCTGCAAAATGAACTTAAGTTTGTGTTTGGACAGCGTGGAGCACGTGGAAAATATTGGAATTCATTACTATCAAACACTTAAATACTGGAGAAAAAATTTCCTGGAGAAGCAGAGGTAAAAGTAACTTCAGAATTTTTCAAATTATTTTGCAACTTGTGGTGTCAGCTTCACCATGTTCTGCGAAGAAGAAGCAACCTTCTACTCTAATGACAAAATCTAGGTTCTTTATGCGTTGATGGAACACAAGTTTTTTCAAAATATTTATATGGAAAGAAGATGGTTGGCTTTAATAAATAATGAATTGATTTTTCCTATTCTCAGAAAATGGAAAGCATTCTATGTGATTATATCATAAGAATTTCTTAGCTGCGGTAACTGAAGTATTAGAGAATTTTTCAGACCAATAATTATGGACACTGCTATAAGTCACATGCTATGATTTGTTCTGATAGTTTAGTAGTTTAACTGGTTTTCAGTATGATGAATAGATGCACTTCCAGATACATTCATGTAGTAGGATGCATCTAAATTTTGTGCAGAATCAAAAGTAACATTCGCTCACCTCACCACTACCTAATTGATCAGACTATTTCATTTGCAATAATTGTCATCAGAAGTTTCTGAAATCTATATCTTTCGTTTTGTTTATTTTTAACTTTCTTTTTTTCCAGCTGATAATCTCAGTGGCTGATTGTAGAATAACTATAATTTTTAAAATTAAGCACTGTTTAATAAATAATGCATTGATTTCTCTGCAGAAAAATTATTTCCCTGGGATTCAATGACAAGTTCATCCGAACATGGGAGTATTATTTTGATTATTGTGCAGCTGGTTTCAAGACACATACACTTGGAAATTACCAGGTAAATCTCAAGATTGCAGGATTGTTATTCAAAGCTATAATATCAGTCACCTTCTCATTAAACTAATATGGAGCATGCATATAAGCAACATGCAGAAAAATACATGTTTGATTTCAAATCATGGAGATAAATCAATACTTGCGTAGAAATCTGATTTCCTCTGCAATGCAGGTAGTATTTTCACGTCCTGGGAACACTGTTGCACTAAGTAATCCATACAAAAGTTCTCCTTCAGCGTAGTGGTTCCTTTCTGTGAAGGAAGATAGCACCATCACACTGAAGCCAGTCCAACTATTGTTTTCTCCCTGTTCTTGTTTTTTCTTTATTTAGTTAACTTCGATCATTTGTTGCCAGGGAGCTAAAAGTATATTATTTGATGCTAATTGAATCTCGCTGCAAATTCGAAGATGTCCCTCTTGAAATTAAGTTCTACAGTTTCTCCATTTACTTTTTTTTAATAATAATAATGCCATTCATCATCTCAGGATGATGGATTTTTATCCTTGGCAAAAACATGTCAACAGGCAAGCTTGTCTTGACAACTAGCAGAATTACTGCTCTAGATATATGATGATTAATTTATGATTGCTGATTGGTGCTGGCCTGTAAGATTATGCAATTTCTCATCTGTTAATTATGAATCTTAGTGACGGAAGATTTTTGTTTACTTTTTTGAGTTGCGTGAGGCGGCTCTTGCAATGATTTTTATCATATTTCACTAAGAAGCAGAAGCATCTATCTTTATAGTTTGTATCCTTAATGTTATCGATAGTTTTTTTTTTTTTTAAATTCATTTTTATTTAACCATTGAATAGTCTATTTTTTTTTTAAGGAATTATCTCACCTGAAAGTTTAAGATTGTAGGTGAGGTCTCATAATATGATTTATATTATTCTCTAACACCCCCCCTTAAGTGAAAGCTCTTCAGGCTTGAAACTTGCGCGGGCCCACATTACCTTGTGTTTAGTTTTTATGAAATAGAATAGGAGTGGTGAGATTCGAACCCGTGACTGCTGGGTCAATAAGGTTCTAATACCATTTAAGGAACCATCTCTCACCTAAAAGCTTAAACTTGTAAGTGAGGTCTCAAAATATAATTTATATTATTCTCTAACACCATGTTTAAAACCTGTTTACAATCCATGGATCATCTAGCTAATTGCTAGTGACATGCAAAAAACAATAAAAAAAATGCAGTAATTATAGGAAGTTTTTACCAGCGCGCCATGAGATACTGGAAAATTAAGGTATCATCACTGGTGCGCTGGTTTAGCATCATTGAGACAGGATTTCTAAGCAATCATGAGTTGTAATATTGCAGATAGATTTGGTTCCACATTCAAGGCGACTCCGGATTCTATATGAGGTGAAAGTGCAAAATGCTTTCTCGTACAAAACAAAACAGTAAAGGTATCTATGAAGATTCTGTTCTTCATCCACCATCCCATCGAGGCTGGGAAAAAAACAAAAACAGGGGGGCAGCTGAAGGGAAGGTTGGTAGTGACGATACATTTTCATCTGAACCTTTTTGGCTTGACAAAGGTTGAAAAATTAGAAATGATGGCGACTGGAGAGCTGAATTATATCATCTGAACCGGTTCATTTGGTATTTGACTTTTTGCTGCTGCAAATGTTAATGCAAAAAATAATTGAATGATACCAGGGGGTGTGTGAATCATATTATAAGTGGAAATTATTATCCATGATCGTATTTTCAAATAGCTTACCTAATGAAGCTAGTTTCATTATCTAATCAAGTCAATTAGTCTGCCCCTCAAATATATCATCCCTACGTCATGCGTTGCTGTACAAAGCCCGCTGACCAATTCCAGATCAAGCTTTTCCTGACATCTTTTGTTCGTCAATTGCTGTTTTGATCCCGTCAGACAGTTTCTATGCGCCCTTTTCCCGCCTTTTCTTTTTCTAGTTCGCGAGTAAAGATGGCGGTGAAGACTTGGCTTAACAAATACAACATGATTAAAAAAGAGGAAGGAGATATTACCTGTTTGAGAATTGTAAGAAGAAAGAATTTCTCGACTAGCATCTCCATTGACACCACACTTGCCCCCTTGTGTTTCACATTGCTGGCAATCGGGAGAAAGCCAAGTTAATAGAAAGCTCCTCACTAAGCTTAGATATTTTTTTTGAATTCAAGTAAATTCTATTATCAGAAAACGTATTTTGTTGTTCAGGTTAGCGAGTAAAACCATAGTTGTTCCAGATTCTTATAAGAAGTGCACGTCCTGACTCGAACTCGAGACCTACTATGTAAATTTCAAGCCCTTTGTCAATCATGTCATACCTAAATTAAATTCAATCACATCAAGGATGGGGAAAAAAAACAAAAAACAGGGGGCAATGGCCATGTTCTTAATGTTCTCCTAGAATATAATTTATATTATTTTCTAACAATAAACCTCCTAGAAGTGAGGCTCAAAAGGGAGTATCCAGCCCATAATACAAATTTTGTAATCAAAACATATATTTTCCCACCTTATTATAAAACAGATACCTGATTAAACAATGGGTAACAGGATCTTGCCATGCAACACAGCTAACTGATTTAAGCCAACATACCGCAAGCTGCCAAATCCATCAGTCCACAAGATACCAGAATAATTGCCAAGAATCTGCAAACAAAAAAAAAAAAGTGGCAGAATTCGCTTTGTAAGCCTACATTATATAAGAAGGGCATCTAGTACGCCTCAAACTACTTATAAATGACTAGCAGAATAGATAGTGCAAAGCTACACTAGCTAGCTTTTAAGGGAGTGCCAGTTGCTGGTTCAGACCATCCTCACACATCCTGATAACATTTTGCAAAGGTAATCAAGCTCGATCAATCCTCTCTTATTGCTGCTCTCTCCTTCTCAAAGTGCATGCAGTGTGTGGCTGTAAGATTAGTCGCCATGAAAAAGAAAAGATGCACTATGGGAACCAACAGTGGCTTTCTTTATAATCCAAACTTGGAGGAGATAGATACTCACTGCTATATTAAGAAAGATGGTGTAATCCAGCAAAATTTGAAAAAAAATATTCTCTGTCCTGGTTATTCGATAAATAATTATAGTTTGGTTTTTGATAAAATGTGTGTCTGTTTATTTATCTACGAGTTGTCCTCCGCCTAACTTTTGTACAAATACTATCAAGCTTCATGAAATCTCTTCAGTATCCACTTCTTTTTGAGACCTCAAGAGTTTGTGAAAATCCAACCAGTGCAGGAATAGAGTAACGTCAAGATGAAAGTAGCAGTGGTTGGTGCTGGGATTAGCGGACTTGTTTCAGCTTATGTTCTTGCAAAAGCTGGGGTTGAGGTTGTGCTCTACGAGAAAGATGATTACTTAGGCGGCCATGCCAAGACTGTCACCTTCGACGGTGTTGATTTGGACCTCGGCTTCATGGTCTTCAACCGGGTCAGTCACATATTCTTATCTCTCTCTCTCTTCTCCGTGCTGCTGAGAAATGGGTCGATGAATGTCCTCGTGACTATCGCATCATAAAAAGGAAATACAGACATTAATGGTGTTTGTCGGATTACGTGCATCTATCTACAGCTGCATATATGTTGTTTTCGAAAAAATAAACCCGAAAATTCGCTACAAACAATTAAATAAAATAATAATATTTTCAATTAGTGAGGTTCTTTTCTGTGACTTCTTCTTATAATTTATTTATATTATTTTTATCAATCACGTTCGATATCAGTTAATTAATATTCTTATAAGGTAGCCTCATGGATTCGATCTGTTGTTTTATCCTCGATGGAAAGGAGTTATTAACATATATTAATAATTTGCTAATGACTTAATTGTTTTATGTAACAGCTTAGTTTCACTATGTTAAAAACAAAAACAAAAAAATAAATTCAAGTGTCCGTGGCATTTATTTGGGAGATGATTGGCCATCACTTCATAAGAAGATACTGAAAAAACATTAAGAAAGAAAAGAACTTATTCAAGATTAACTTTCAAAGCTGTTAAAATTAGTCCTTTCACTCGTCATGCTTTAAAAATATAATATATAGTAAATTTCACCCTTTCTTAAATTATATTATTCTGTAAAGATTTTTAAAAACTGTTCTTATTATTTTTGAAAAATCTACAAAAAGTTAATGAAGATGATAAGGAATTCTATTGTTTATGGTTTTGATGCGACAAGTCGTAAATAAAGAAGGAAAACTTGTCGCTCTTTCACTTAAAAAAACATCTTTCAATCGTCACATCATCAAAAGTAAAGCAATTTGGACCTCGGCTTCATGGTCTTCAACCGGGTACGTCACATATTCTTGTATGTTTTGAAGAAAGTGATGGACATTAAACATATCGCATTGAAATATCAAATTCATGGCATTTAATGAATAGTTTGGATACAAGACATACCTTGAAGTTTCCCTTGCCAATGTGGTTGTTCGTGTGAGCAAAAACTAGTTTACTCACATGCATCATGCTTGATTTTGTTTCTTAAAGTTACTATGTGGTCCTAGATAACCAAAGATTATTGATTTGGCCTGACAGCTTATGACAATTGAAGAACATTTATTTTTTTATGTAAGCAATGTAGTAGTTATTGTTGCACACTAATGAGAAGGGTTGATTATTGACTTGGAGAGTATTGGCACCATGAACAGGTAACTTATCCAAATATGACGGAGTTCTTCGAGAACCTTGGAATAGATATGGAGTTATCGGACATGTCATTCTCAGTGAGCTTAGACGGAGGCCAGGGTCGTGAATGGGGTAGCAGAAATGGCCTGTACGGTTTGTTTGCACAGAAGAAGAATATGTTAAATCCGTACTTTTGGAAAATGATTCGAGAAATTACCAGGTTTAAGGATGATGTGCTCAGGTGAGACATTCTCTTTTCAGATATTTTGTACAATTTGCATCAAGGCATTAAACTTATTCTCTGTATAACATTAGCTGTTGACATCAAATAGGCATTTCATTTAATTAATTTTGCCCTCACATGTTATTGTACCTTCAAGTTTTTCTTTCTGATATTGTTAACCTCTATCTCATCTAAAAGCTTAAGCTATTTAGCTGTTTAGGTGAGATTTCAGAATATGATGTATATTATTCTCTAACACACACCCTCAAGTGAAAACCCTTTAGGCTTGAAACTTTCACAAACTCATATTACTTCGTGTTGAGTGAACAAGACTCTGATACCATGTTAAAGAACCAGTTGTTAAGTGAGATGGTTCCTTAACAAACCTGACATAAGCCAAAGAAGCAATCAATTAGATTCTATGGTGCAAAAACATGCCCCATGGCCTCGAGTTCATCATTCAAGGCTGAGCTGAACATGCATTTGGCAGGAATCATGGCAAATACCTTCTAGGACTTATCTGGCTTTTGATCTTCTAGTGTTATTTGTTGTATTGGCATCCGGACGCATACAGTTTGTGTTTTGAGAATTTGATTCTGTTCAAGGATAAACTAGCCTTTAATGCGCTAATGAACAGCTCACTGTAATTTAAATGTTATCCTAATGTGAATGAATGGCAACTAATTTTCTTTTCTTTTCTACTGCAGTTATCTTGAGATGCTTGAGAATAATCCAGATGTTGATAGGAATGAAACCCTAGGGAAATTCGTCAAGTCACGAGGTTACTCTGAATTATTTCAGAAGACTTATCTTGTAAGATCTCTAGCACATATATTCTGTCCCATTTTTTCATCCTTCCAATTAGGTTCTACTTTCGGTCTCCTCGCCTAATGACACCGATGACGTTTCATATTTTAGATTCCTGTATGTGGTTCTATATGGTCCTGCCCTTCAGAAGGAGTCATGAGCTTTTCAGCCTTCTCTGTGCTCTCATTTTTCCGGAATCACCATTTCCTTCAGGTAAGTGTTGTTTGTTTTCTGAAATAAGTGAATCGCTCATCTTCTCCATTAAGCCATTTCTATATGCAATATTGGAGTTCTAGGAAAACAGATATATTAGGTACTGTTTCATTGATTATGCCCTGGTACTCTGCAGCTCTTTGGTCAGCCTCAGTGGCTCACCGTCGCGCGGGGATCGCATTCTTATGTCAACAAGGTGCTCACTTGTTGCTTTCACACTACCAAAGCATATTGGTTTCTTAACATTTCTGAGCTGAAACGGCATTCTTCTTGTGTTTAACTTCGTTCAATGTGGTAAAAAAACTCAGGTCAGGGAAAAACTGGAAAGTTGGGGTTGCCAAATACGAACTGGATGTGAGATACAGGCTGTTTCAACTACAGACGAAGGTAGGCTGTAACAGTAATATTTAAGTTAAAAAGAAAAGGGGAAAATAAACTACAGAAAGTTGTTTAATTATTGATGAATAATACTTAGCTCCAGTAATTCTAATTGTAACATGAGAAGTATTTTAAGCAGGTTGTGCAGTTCTCCGTAGAGATGGCTTGCTAGAAATGTACAATGGGTGTGTAATGGCTGTCCATGCCCCAGATGCTCTGGAATTATTAGGGAAGCAAGCGACATTTGATGAGAAGAGAATACTTGGTGCTTTCCAATATAAGTACAGGTAATTATTTTTTATGATTACAGGGAAAAGTTGATATAACTGTTGAAATGTTGATGTAACTGTAAACTCATTTAGTTCATTCGCTCAAGATTTGCAATCATTCTACTATTTCTATTGGCAGTGATATTTTCCTTCACCGTGATAAAAAGTTGATGCCCCAAAACTCAGCAGCATGGAGTGCATTGAATTTCTTAGGAAGTACTGACAATAAAGTCTGCCTGACATATTGGCTGAATGTGCTTCAGGTTTGTTTGTAATCAAGTCTCATAATTTGTATGTCAAGAATAGGTAATAATCCCATATTCCTCTATCTATTCTGTTGTTTAAATATTGTATTTTGCTGCAGAATATTGATGAAAAAGGCCAGCCTTTTCTGGTGACACTCAATCCAAACCATGCACCGGATCATACCTTGCTCAAGTGGTCAACTGGCCATCCCGTTCCATCTGTAGCTGCAACAAAAGCTTCGCTTGAGCTTGATCATATTCAAGGCAAGAGGAGAATTTGGTTTTGTGGAGCATACCAGGGTAAGTCTTTCGTTTGTAAGGAAGAAGAAGAAAGGACACTAGAATAGATACAATGTTTGCTTATCAATAGAGCATTTCATGTTGTATTTTCAGGTCATGGCTTCCATGAAGATGGCCTAAAGGTAGACATTGGTGCCCCCTAAGCTGACAACCTCTATTTAGACACCTGTGTCTTGTAGTGAAAAGAAAATTCCTTTTTGTTCTATTTTTGGTCACTTTCCACACATCTTTTTGTTGGGAAGCTATAAAAGGAATCGTGCACTGATAAGTTCTCTTCTTTTCATGAACTCACTGAGCTCATTCATGTCTTCTTTTCATGAATTCACGATAGTTGGTGTTCTGCCACTGACAAGTTAGATATTACATTTCTTTGTATTTATTCCCATAAAGGAAAATGAAATTCATTGTGTTTCTATCACACTTTGCAGTCAGGCATGGTTGCTGCACACGGTCTGCTTGGAAACAGCTGTGCCATTCTGAGCAATCCAAAACATATGGCACCTTCTATGTTAGAAACTGGGGCACGCCATTTTGTTACTAGATTTCTTGGACATTATATCTCCATTGGCTGTTTGATGTGAGTTCACTTATAAAAATAATTGCAATCGCTTCTTCTGTGTTGTTTTTTATTCTAGCATTTTGATGTTAAGAAAACAGGCATGCCCAATAGACATGCTCCTCTATTGTCTTGCCAATCTAACACCACTTTTCATCGCATAATTTCCTGTCGGCACACTGCTATTTTTTCATATGTCCAACTCTTTTAACTTTTTCTATAAGCTTGTTTTTCCAGTCTTGAATCTTATTGATATTGTCAGTCCATACTAGATTATCCTCTTTTTTTCTATCAATATTTGTTGATGTGACAGTTTGCTGGAGGAAGGAGGCACAGTTTTCACCTTCGAGGGAACTTCAAAAAAATGTTCACTGAAAACTGTTTTGAAGGTTCACAATCCACAGTTTTACTGGAAGGTATGCTTCCAACCAAGTCAAATTCCACCTCGAGTTCAAAATAATCAATAGGAAAAAATTGGGCTGAATTGATATGCTAAAAACAGAAGTTTTATTTTTTTAGAATAATTTAAAGGCCTGATTCAAAATTGTTACTGCAACTAATGCGCTCAAGGTTTTTTTTCTCAGATAATGACACAGGCTGATTTAGGCCTAGCAGATGCATATATCAATGGTGATATTTCCTTTGTTGACAAAGATGAAGGCCTTGTAAACCTTTTCATGGTAAGATAACTGATCTGAGCTATCTCTTGTGGATTGAATTTCAAAGAACTTTCTTTACTAATTTGTATTGTAGAATCTCTTGTGGATTGAATTTCAAAAGAACTTTCTTTACCAATTTGTATTGCAGATTCTCATTTTAAATAGAGATGCTAATAAATCTGCATCAAAGCTGAACAAGAAAAGGTATGCTATGACTGCTAGCTCTGAAAATATGATTTACAAGAGATTCATATTCTTGTTACTTTGTTTTCATCAAGTATTCTCCCCCTGTTTGTTTCAGGGGCTGGTGGACACCATTATTATTCACTGCCGGTATTGCATCTGCAAAATTTTTCTTTCAGCATGTATCCAGGAAAAACAGTCTTACTCAAGCTCGCCGAAATATCTCTCGTCATTATGACCTGGTATGAGATTGTTAAGCTGGCACTCATTCAAAAACTCTCAGTTTCACGGGGTCACAGTTTCAAACTTCTAAAGCAGTGACCTCGTTAGTTTTTTCCCGCATCATAGTATTGTGAGAGGTCTTTTGATTTCACTATATTTCCAGATATTCTTACTTCAGTGTGGTCTTGGAACTTTTTTGTTGTCAAAAGTGTAATTATATATGACTAGAAGCTTACATCCCTATCTGGCTGCGTCTGCAGAGTAATGAGCTTTTTGCACTGTTCTTGGATGAAACAATGACGTACTCCTGTGGACTATTCAAGGTTGGAATTCCTATTTATTTATGATTTCATTTAAAATAATGCATGACAAAAAATAATCTAATCCCTGGCATGATATGTTTATCTGACGATTTGTTCATTTTTATGTGATGTGTTTAAAGACAGAAGATGAAGATTTGAAAGCTGCACAAATGAGAAAAATATCCCGTTCTAATCGAAAAAGGTGAGCCTATAACTTAGCTAATTTTGAACAATTTGACCAAGGCTGCTTGATACTCATGTCAACTTTTATGTTCTTACACCTGGCCAATCCAGGCTAGAATCAGTAAAGATCATGAAATTCTTGAGATTGGTAGTGGCTGGGGAACCTTGGCCATTGAAGTTGTCCAAAGAACTGGATGTAAATACACTGGCATCACTCTATCTGAAGAACAGCTAAAATATGCAGAAATGAAAGTGAAGGAAGCTGGCCTCCAGGTATGAACTGGAAATTTGAAGGACAATTGCAATTCTAGCGTTTGATCTCTTTTGCTTTGTACTAAAGCATAACATGGTTGTTTCTGAAATCAACTTGTTTTTTACACGAACCATGTTACTAGGACCGTATAGCATTTCAGCTCTGGGACTATCGCCAATTGTCCAAGACCCAAAAATATGACAGAATAATATCCTGGTGAGTTCTCTCACCGAAATTTTTACATTCTGATCTTAGAATGTTGTCATTATACCATCACTTTAATGGCCCTCATCTTTCACTTGTACAGTGAAATGATAGAAGCTGTCGGCCATGAATACATGGAAGAGTTTTTTGGCTGCTGCGAATCAGCATTGGCAGAAAATGGGATTCTTGTCCTGCAGGTAATGAAAACATGGGATTTTTTTAATCTGTTTTGCTTATTTATGCCCCTTTGAATTGTAAATAATGGGAGCGATGGTAGAAGTTAGTGCTTAATTGTCAGGTTCTCTAGTAGATTGGGTCATTTTACCTGGCACTAACGGGCTTACTGTTTCCAAACATTTTTTTGTAGTTCACATCAATACCAGAGGAAAGATATGATGAGTATAGGCAAAGCTCAGATTTTATTAAGGAATATATATTTCCTGGTGGATGCTTGCCTTCATTAGCTAGAATAACATCAGCCATGGCCGCCTCATCGAGACTGAGGTACGAGCCGTCAGTTTTAAACTGAAATTCAACTGCTGATGCCATTGTTCTTTCTTCAAATTACTTTTCTGCAAAATGAACTCAAGTTTGTGTTTGCACAGCGTGGAGCACGTGGAAAGTATTGGAAGTCATTTCTGTCCAACACTTAAATACTGGAAAAAAAATTTCATGGAGAAGCAGAGGTAAGAGTAACTTCAGAATTTTTACAATTAAGCAGACTGTTTATTTTATTTTTAACTTTCTTTTTTTCCCCAGTTGATAATCTGAGTGGCTGATTGTAGAATAACTATAATTTTTACAATTAAGCAGACTGTTTATGCCGATGCATTGATTTCTCTGCAGAAAAATTATTTCCCTGGGATTCAATGACAAGTTCATCCGAACATGGGAGTATTATTTTGATTATTGTTCAGCTGGTTTCAGGACACATACACTTGGAAATTACCAGGTAAATCTCAAGATTGCAGGATTGTTATTCAAAGCTATAATATCAGTAGTGATTCCTTGCGTAGAAATGTGATTTCCTCTGCAATGCAGGTTGTATTTTCACGTCCTGGGAACACTGTTGCACTAAGTAATCCATTCAAGAGTTCTCCTTCAGCGTAGTGATTCCTTTCTGTGAAGGAAGATAGCACCATCACACTGAAGCCAGTCCCTCTTGAAATTAAGTTCTACAGTTTCTGCATTTACCTTTTGTTTTAATAATAATAATGCCATTCATCATCTCAGGATGATGGATTTTTATCCTTGGCAAAAACATCTCAACAGGCAAGCTTGTCTTGACAACTAGCAGAATTACTGCTCAAGATATATGATGATCAATGTATGATTGCTTAATGGTGCTGGCCTGAAACATTATTCAATTTCTCATCTGTTAATTATGAATCTTAGTGAAAGGAAGATTTTTGTTACTATTTTGAGTTGCGTGAGGCGGCTCTTGCAATAAGTTTTATCATATTTCACTAAGAAGCAGAAGCATCTATCTCTATAGTTTGTATCCTTAATATTATCTATAGTTTTAAAAAAATATCCAATATTATCTAACCATTACATGGTCTATTTTTATTTTAAAAAAATCTTGATTTTCTTTTAGGTTTATAAATGTTTTTGTAGAGATTATAGCATTTATATATGGTGATTTATGCAGAAATAAAAGAGAAATATGGAATGATGAGTTTTGGTCAGAATTCTATAATTAAGAGTACAAGAGATATTAAGAGCTCAATTTATTTAAAACATAAATTGGTATATTGTGTAGATTTTTTTTTTCATGGCTTTAATAAAGGGATAGATTGAAGGATGATTCTTTGTTTAAATACAGATTGGAAGAAATTAGAGAATTAGAAATTGAATATAAAATACAAGGACAAGTTGAATTAGTATTTTGAAAATTTGATAAAAACCCTTTCATGTTTAAAACTGTTTAGAAGAGAAATAATTAATTTTTCAAATTAATATTTTATTAAAAATTAAGGTATATTTTTTTTAAAAAAAAATATTTTTGATGTATTAAAACAATACAAAATTATCAAAGAAATTGATTTAAAGCAAAATTAAATTCAAATTTTTTTCACAAGTGTAGTTGGACTGCACTTCCAAACACACTTAAAAATTACAAGATTATTTTCTATATGTAAAAAAATTAGCATGTTTATACCAAAATACTATTATCCAATTCAATTTACAATCAATGGATCATCTTGCTCATTGCTAGTGTCCATTGAGCACGCAAAAAAAAGAAAGATGCAATAGGTATAGGGAGTTAAGGCAAGTTCAATGGTCGAAAGCTATTTTGAAGAGCTAAATTCCTTAAAATGGATCTTTGAATAGTATATATATGATTTTTTTTGTTGATGTGTGCTTCAATGATAAAAGTCATTTTGAAGAACCATTTTTTTATATTATTTAAATATAATACAATTTTTTTGTATGTAGTTTAATTATGCAATTAATTAATTAATAGGAGTAAATTATATAATTATATAATTACTTTTAAAAAACTATCTACCAATAAAATTATTATTTTTTCAATTATATTTAAATTAAAAAATAAATTTAAAATAATTACATAATTATACAATATAATTATATTTTGTAATTATATTTAAACCCCCCCTCTGAAAAATGAATTAAGTCTCCCTCTTTCTCCCTCTCCAACAAATCGCAAAACATATTCTCTACGTCTCTTCTTAATAGCAACAATAATGGTTCATATCCTTTTCTATTTTTTCTTTGCTAATTCTAGATCTCTCAATTTCTATTTAATCTTTTAATTTCTGCAATTTTATTTTTATTATTTTGTTTCTTTTAATTCATTTTTCACATGGAAATCAAAGAGATAAAGATCACATGGAAATCAAAGAGAGAAAGATCGTGAGAGAGCTCAAGCTTGTAGTGGTGGAAAAGGAAGCAAAACATTATTTTATTTGTTAAACATTATTTTATTTTTTGACTCTTTGGTTGAAACATGTAGAAATAGCTACTGAGCTCAAGCTAGTAGCGGTGGAAAAGGAAGCAAAACATTATTTTATTTTTTGACTCTTTGGTTGAAACATGTAGAAATAGCTACTGAGCTCAAGCTTGTAGCGGTGGAAAAGGAAGCAAAACATTATTTTATTTGTTAAACATTATTTTATTTTTTGACTCTTTGGTTGAAACATGTAGAAATAGCTACTGATCATGAAAATAACCATTTTGGCTACTCAAATGCCTTCTTCTGGGTTAGAGATGAAAAATTTGACTCAAAAAACCAAAATGATAAATTTTTAGCTTTGACTCTTCATGTAGCTCCAGCTGGACTTGCCCTTAATTATAGAAAAACTTTCTATGAACACAAATCACAAGGTATCTTTGAAAATTCTGTCCTTCATCCACAATCGCATCGAGGCTGGGAAAAAAACAAAAACGGGGGGGAAACTGAAAGGAAGGTTGGTAGTGACGATACATTATCGTGGTCTGTTTGGCTGGACACTGGTTGATGAATTAGAAATTATGGGGAGTGTGGAGCTGAAATTAGATCATCTGAACCAGTTCATTCAGTATTTGACTTTTGGCTAGTACTGCAAAATGATACCAGGGTGGGTGCGAATCATATTATAAATGGAAATGATCATATACCCGCCTGACATATTATTCTTGATATTTTTTTTTAATAGCTTAGCTAATGATGCTAGTTTAATATTTAATTATCTAATCAAGTCAATTACTCTGCACCTCAAAAATAGTATTCCTATGTCATGCATTACTGTACAAAGTCTGCTGACCAATATCATATTAAGCATTTCCTGACATATGTTGTTCTTCGATTACTATTTTGATCCAGTCAGAAAGCTTCTATCCAAGGTTATCAAAATCGCGAATTGACTCGCAAAATCATAAAATTATACGATTTTACGAGTCAACTCATCAAATCGTATTAACTCGGGGAGAAAAATCATTTCGGGTCAAACTCGGTCAAACTCAGTTAAAATCGTAAAATCGGACCGGATCGGTCCGATTTTATGATCCCAACTTTATACCTGCAAAAGCCGCCCCCAGGCTTTCAAAGCTAGCCCCCTGCTGCTAGCTAGGCCTACCCTAGCCCCTCTGAGATGATGGCATATTTTTGGGGGAATAATATCCAGCAAGGGAACTAACTCCCTGTTTTTCAAGCTTTAAGTTTTGTGATGTTTTAGGTTAATTGTGAATAAAGGATTATTGAGTGATATGACCTTCAGAACCAGATAGTTTGTCACGACCCGATTCCCGGATCCGTGACCGGCACATAGGCATGGTCCCCCTCCAAGGTTCCACACCTATGCGAACCCAAACTTACACACAAACTTATCATCCATATTCAGAGTTCAACGCAGCGGAAATAACAACATAAACTTTATAACATAATTTCATTGTCTTTATACAAAAGTTGATTACATACAGTTATAATTGTGGAGCACTAACTAGACTTATGAACAAAATATCAAATACAACCCAAAATAGCAGGTTCCAAGAGTTGGACAAAAATGACCTGCTAGCAAGCTACGACCCTGAAAATGATAAATAATGAGGGAGTGAGTTCAACAACTCAGTGAGTAGATAATATCCAATATACACATACGAGATAATATAGCAAAGAGAATAATATCAAATCGGTTCAAGGTTCTTACAACAAATTTCTCAAATGGGTCATAACAAGAATATATAGGTAAAGCTCGTCAGAAAATCAGAATACAGTGAGCATGATGCTCCGTACTATGGGATGATCAGTCCACACAGGTTGGTGACTCCCCCGACCAACTAGGGTTTCAGATACGATGTGCACAAAGGCTAACACTACCCTGTTAGCATGGGTATTCTGACTGGCATACCATAGGTATATCTAATATCAAACAAACATGTTCATATCTCAAGGCTCAACTCATGGTATCAATCAAATGAGGAGCTAACAATTCACAAACAGATATAGGCTCATATCAAGAACGGATATTCAACAAATGATTATGCTTTATCGTATCAAGAATATGATCAAGGTATATATTATTCAAAAAGCATAATTCAATTCATACTAACAAATTCAAATATTTATACTATTTCTCATGCATATTAAATGTTATCCACTCACCTGACTTAAGAACAAACAAGGTTCAGAAGTAGAGTGTTGACGAAATCCTACTGATGTCCCGCGGGTTGAATATCGGGATTATCTAAATATATATAAAAGAAGATATACTCAAAAATGACTCAAAAGAAGTAAAATAAGTTTAATAACATATCTAAGTGTTCAACTCATAATCCTATGTGTTTTTGAATCAAACTATCCATTTCTTCGCAAAAACCTAAAACAAAGGTTTCTTCCAAAATCTAATTCCAAATACCTAACTCATAAAATTGATAATAATCCATCAAATGAGCTTCAATTATCCATCAAACCAATCTTAAATGCGATTATTTCACCTAGGGACCATTCTGAATTTTTCTCATATTTTTAGGGCCAAATCGTAATTTTACCAAATTGAAGGACTAAATTGAACTCCTCTTAAATTCACAACTATACTGAAATTTTGTCCATAATTCATCCTCAATTCTGTCCAGAATCTTCAATTTCACCCCAGGGACCAAACTATAATTTTTCCAAAGTTCGGGGACTAAACTGAAATTTTCACCAAAAGGACCAAAATGAATTTTTGTCATCTTCAACCTCAACCCAGAATTTCCAGCAAAGGATTTGAATTTTTCAACATTATTTCACCATTTTTCTCAATATTTTCTCAAACCAAACATCTCAAAACTTCAAAATCATCTACAATCAAACTAATTAAACTATTATCCAACACATTCAAACCCTAACATCTCTCCTAATTCATCAATCAAACCCAAATAAAATTCTCAAACCCTAACAACCCATACAAGCAAAATCATAGCTAATAATCATATTTATACATAATAAACACACACATTACCTTAACAACTTATTTCTCCTTCTTCCTTTCTCTTCTTCTTCTCTTTCCCTCTTTTCTCTTCTTCTTCTTCTTTCGTTCTCTCTTCCCGGTTCTCTCTCTCTCAATTTTCAGATTACCTCTCTTTTTCCTTTTCTTTTCTTTTCTTTTCTATTTATATTTACTAGCTTGTGCAATTACTACCCTACCTTTAACCTAATTCTAAGCCACTAAGGGCATTCTTGTATTCTCCTTATAAAAAAATTCAAAACACTACATAGTTCCCTTCTGGATTTTTTGACAGGAACACTTGATTTCTTGACAGATATTCCGGATTCGATATCTTTTCAGACCTTGGATGGTATTGATGAACCTGATTAAAATAGGTTTTTAATCAAAAAAATTTGAAACCTGACTAAATATTTTAACTAATTAAGTTTTATGGTTATAATTATATATGAATATTAACTAATTAAGTTTTATGGTTATAATTATATTATATTGTATTTAAAAATATCTTACTTACAATTTTATGATTTTTCTACTCACACGATTTTAACTGTGATTTTACAATTTTTGTACGGACAAATTCGGGTACGATCTTACGATTTTACGATCCGATCTTACAATCCGAGTTTCAGAAGCCCCTTCCGTGTTGTGTCAAAATCGTGATTTTGACAACCATGCTTCTACCTGCTCTTTTCCCTCCTTTTCTTTTACGAATTTGCGAGTAAAGATGGTGATGAAGACTTAGCTTAACAAATACAAAACAATTAAAAAAAGGAAGGAAATATTACATTTTTGAGAATTGTAAGAAGTTTCTCGACTAGCATTTAAATTGAAACCACACTTGCCCCCTTGTGTTTCACATTGCTGACAATCGGAAGAAAACCAAGTTAATAGAAGATCCTCACTAAGCTTCGATGAGAACCCTTCATTGCAAAAACCCTTCACTGTGTCAGTATATATGGCAAGAAAATCAAATATCAACAATATATGGCAACCAAATTGTAACAGAAAATCTTGTATTTATTATAGACTACAAATCTAGGATTGACTGTAAATTAGGGATTACTGTTAGCATAACAGCATAGGAAGTGTGGCTATAGGGTGCTATAGGGTGACTATAGGGTGGCTACTCTTCCTTAAGTCAAGGAGGTGGCTATAGGGTGCTATAGGGTGGTGGCTATAGGGTGGCTATAAGGTGGCTACTCTTCCTTAAGTCAAGGAGCTAATTGAGGAAAGAGGCTTGGTTAGTTGTGCCTCTTTCCCTATATATAATGTTAACATGTAAATGAAAGAAGACAACAAAAATAAAGTTTCATTAAGATTTTCTACTTTGAGATGGTATCAGAGCCACACTCTTGAATCTGCAGCACTCTCGGTTTTGTGGATCAGCTCTGCATACATAGGGCTCTCGGCTGGGGTGATTTTTTTTGTTTCCATCAGTCCTAGATATATAGGACTCTCGGTTTTCTTGATTCTCCCGTCGGTTTTCGGTTTGTTTTCTTGGTCTGTCTTTGGGGGCTCATCAACACAATGACATCAAGCAACTTTGATTTGTTTGGTGTTCGGTTCACTTTGGGAAAGAATTATTCTCGTCTGGGAATTTCGGGTTCCAAGTTTTTGTCACGGGAAAAGAATTATGGGGTCATGTGGATGGAAGTGATCCAGCTCCCACTGACGCTACAAAGCTGTCTCAATGGAAGGTTAGGGATGCCTGGGTAATGTCTTGGATATTAGGGCCGATTGATCCTCTTATTGTTCCTAATTTGAGGCCATATAAAACTGCAAAAACCATGTGGGAATATTTGAAAAAGGGTTACTATCAAGATAATAATGCTAGACGTTTTCAATTAGAAAACGATATCACTAATTATACTCAATGCAATCTATCTATTCAGGGGTATTATTCTAGTTTTATGAACTTGTGGGCAGAATATACTGATATTATTTATGCCCAAATACCAACCGATTCTCTTTTTGTTGTTCAAAAGGTTCATGAGAAAAGTAAGCGGGATCAATTTTTAATGAAATTGAGGCCCGAATTTGAGATTACTCGTTCAAATTTAATGAACCGGGATCCATTGCCTACTTTGGATGTTTGTTTTGGGGATTTACTGAGGGAAGAACAGCGCCTTCTTACATAAGGCAGTCTCAAGCAAGACAATACAGCTGTTGTTGCCTTTGCAGCCCAAGGAAGGGGAAGAGGTCGAAATATAGGTAGTGTTCAGTGTTACAGCTGCAAAGAATATGGGCACATTGCTAACAATTGTAGAAAGAAGTTCTGCAATTATTGCAAGCAGCAAGGCCATATCATCAAGGAGTGTTCCACTCGTCCCCAAAATCGTCGGACAAATGCTTTTTCCATTGTGATGTCCGACAGCTCTTCTACGGCAGTAGCCGCATCAAGTCCTCTTACTCCAGAAATGGTGCAACAGATGATCCTTACTGCCTTCTCGACCTTGGGGTTGCAAGGTACTCATTCTAATTCTCACTTGTGGCTTGCTGATTCAGCCGCGTCAAACCATATGACCAACTCATCTAGTAGACTTAAGAATGTGCGTAAGTATCATGGCTCATCAAAAATTCTGGTTGCTAATGGTGGTCACATACCCATTACTAAGGTTGGAGATATTGATCCAACTTTCAAGCATATTTTTGTATCACCAAATTTGTCTACTAGCCTTATTTCAGTCAGTCAACTGGTGGTTGATAACTGTAATGTGCATTTTTCTCGTAATGGTTGTCTTGTGCAGGATCAGGTGTAGGGGAAGATCATCGCGAAGGGGCCTAAAGTTGGACGATTATTTCCGCTGCACTTTTCCATTCCTAGTTGTTTCTCTTTTGCTTGTACTACTGTTCAAAATCAAAGTGCCATATGGCATAGACGTTTAGGCCATCCGAACTCTATTGTTTTATGTCAATTATTGAATTCTGGTTTGTTGGGCAATAAATCTAGTTTTTCTTCTCATGATGCTTTGATTGATTGTTCTACATGTAAATTAAGCAAGAGTAAAACTCTTCTTTTCCCTTCTCATGGTAGTTGTGCTACAAAAAGCTTTGATATCATTCATAGTGATGTGTGGGGTCCTGCACCGATTCTTTCTCATGCTTTTTACAAGGACTTTGTCACATTTATTGATGATTATAGTAGGTTTACTTGGGTGTATTTCCTTCGTTCCAAATCTGAGGTATTTTCGATTTTCAAGACATTGTGTGCCTATGTTGAAACTCAATTTTCTACTAGTATTAAGGTATTGAGATCTCATTCGGGTGGGGAATATATGTCACGGGAATTTCATAATTTTTTACAGCAAAAAGGCATTGTTTCGCATCGGTCGTGTTCATATACACCATAACAAAATGGGGTTGCTGAGCGTAAGAATCGTCACCTTTTGGATACCACTAGATCCTTATTGCTTGAGTCATCTGTTCCATCTAAATTTTGGGTTGAAGCTTTGTCTACTGCAGTGTATCTAATCAATCGATTACCATCCCAGGTATTAAAATTTGATTCCCCTTTCTATCGTCTTCATCATAAGTCTCTTAGTTATCATGACTTGCATACTTTTGGTTGTGTTTGCTTTGTCCACTTACCTCCTAATGAGCGACACAAACTTTCTGCTCAGTTTACTAAATGTGCCTTTTTAGGTTATAGTATTTCTCATAAAGGATTTGTTTGTTATGATCTCAGCTGTGATAAATTTTGTATCTCTAGAAATGTTGTTCTCTTTGAAAATCCATATTTTTTTCCTACTACTACTGCATCTTCCTCGGTAGCTCCTCTTCTTCCTCATTTTGAGGACGTGTCCTCTTTTGAAAGATTCAAACCTGGTATTGTGTATGAAAGACGTCGACCAACTTTGCCTCTTTCGACAACTTCTCCTCCACCTGATACTGCTCATGGAGACACTTCTACGCCACCTCCTCCTCCGCCGGCTCTTCGCCGCTCTACGAGGGAATCTTATCCTCCTAATCGGTATGGTTTTTCTGTAACTTTATCCAATATTATTGTTCCATCATGTTACTCACAGGCTGTCGAGCATGAGTGTTGGCAAACAGCCATGCAGGAGGAACTTCAAGCTCTATAGGAAAATCATACATGGGACCTTATTCCTTGTCCTCCAGCAATTAAGCCCATTAGATGTAAATGGGTGTACTCGATTAAGCTCCGCTCTGACGACACTCTAGATAGATATAAAGCACGGTTGGTTGCTCTTGGCAACAAACAGGATATGGGGTGGATTATGAGGAGACTTTTGCTCCGGTCGCCAAAGTGACTACTGTGCGTGCTATTATTGCCATTGCTGCCTCTCAGGGATGGCCACTTCACCAAATGAACGTCAAAAATGCTTTTCTCCATGGTGACCTTAAGGAGGATATTTATATGACACCTCCACTGGGTTTGGTTTCTTCTTCTAAATCGGCTGTGTGTAAATTGAGGCGATCCTTGTATGGATTGAAGCAAGCTCCCTGAGCGTGGGTTGACAAGTTTCGGACTACCTTGCTTCGCTTCTCTTTTGTGCAAAGCAATTATGATTCTTCATTATTTCTTTGCACAACTTCCACTGGTATTGTTCTACTCCTTGTTTATGTCGATGATATTGTCATTACCAGGACTGACTCTACATTGATTAGCCAACTTCAGCAGCATCTTCGGGATTGCTTTCATATGAAGGACCTGGGTTCTCTTACTTATTTTTTGGGTTTGGAGGTTCATTCTTCTTCTTCTGGTATCTATGTGCATCAGCAGAAATATGCTCAGGACTTGATTACTTTGGTTGGTCTTCAGGATTCTTCTCCGGTTGATACTCCTTTAGAGGTGAATGTTAAGTTTCGACATGATGACGGTGATCTTCTGCCTAATCCCACTTTATATCGGCAATTGGTTGGCAGCCTGAATTATCTTACTATTACTCGGCCTGATATCTCTTTTGTTCTTCAGCAAGTTAGTCAATTTATGCAATCTCCCAGTCATTTACATTTGGCAGCGGTTCGTCGCATTCTTCGTTATCTACTTGGTTCTGCTAGCCGTGGGCTCTTCTATCCACTTGGCTCTCCCATCCGCCTTGTGGCATTTAGTGATACTGATTGGGCGGGTTGTCCTGATACCCGACGTTCTATCACAGGGTGGTGCATGTTTCTTGGTGATTCCTTGATTTCTTGGAAAAGCAAGAATCAAGATCGTGTTTCCAAATCTTCCACAGAGTCTGAATACCGGGCCATGTCCGCTGCTTGTTCATAAATTGTATGGCTTCGTGGTTTATTGGCCGAAATTGGTTTCTCTCAGTCCTCTCCTACTCTTCTTCATGTTGACAACACGAGTGCTATCGAGATTGCTTCGAATCCTGTGTTTCATGAGCGTACTAAACATATCGAAGTAGATTGTCATTCTATTCGAGAGGCCATTGATTCTCATGTCATTTCTCTTCCACATATCTCCACTGATCTTCAGATAGCTGATGTGTTTACCAAATCTTTGCCTGGCCCACGCCATCGGTTTCTTGTTAGCAAATTGATGCTTTGTTCTCACCCGGCATCAATTTGAGGGGGGATGTTAGCATAACAGCATAGGAAGTGTGGCTATAGGGTGCTATAGGGTGACTATAGAGTGGCTACTCTTCCTTAAGTCAAGGAGGTGGCTATAGGGTGCTATAGGGTGACTACTCTTCCTTAAATCAAGGAGCTAATTGAGGAAAGAGGTTTGGTTAGTTGTGTTTCTTTCCCTATATATAATGTTAACATGTAAATGAAAGAAGACAACAAAAATAAAGTTTCATTAAGATTTTCTACTTTGAGAATTACTACATGTAGGACTGAATTCCTCATTCTGAAATCAAGGAAAATACAGAACAAATTTAGATAGAAAGTTGATATTTGTGACACACTGAGCTTAAATTAAATTCAATCACATCGAGGCTTGGAAAGAACAAAAACAGAGGGGCAATGACCATGTTCTTAATGTCCTCGCACTTCACAGAATCACTAACCCACCGTTTTGCTATCACTTACAACTCCAAATGTACATCTTGCTAATAGTTGAGCTGTAAAACTCAAGGGGATCCAGTCGATATCGACAAGTTATCGGTTCGGTTCAACTCATGAATTATTTTATTTTTATGAGCAAATATAGTGTAAAGTATGCTTCTGCAAATCCATGCGCCATATCTTAAAAATAAGCACCTAATTATAAACGCCTGACCAACGTTTTTCTAGCCAACCGATAATACAGCTCAGAATAAGCCTCCCATAAGTCAGGCTCGAAAGGGAGTATGCAGCCCCATAATACAAATTTTGTAATCAAAACATATATTTTCCCACCTTATTATAAAACAGATAACTGATTAAACAATTGGGTAGCAGGAACTTGCCATGTAACACAGCTAGCTGATTAATAAGCCAACATACCGCAAGCTGCCAAATCCATCAGTCCACAAGATACCAGAATAATTGCCAAGAATCTGCAAACAAGCGAAAAATTAGGCAGGATTCGCTCGTAAGCCTACATTATATAAGAAGGGCATCTAGCTAGCACGCCTTAAACTACTTATTATTGACTAGCAGAATACATAGTGCAAACTACACTAGCTAGCTTTTAAGGGAGTGCCAGTTGTTGGTTCAGACCATCCTCACACATCCTGATAACATTTTGCAAAGGTAATCAAGCTCGATCAATTTTCTCTTATTTCTGCTCTCTCCTTCTCTAGTGCATGCAGTGTGTGGCTGTAAGATTAGTCACCATGAAAAAGAAAAGATGAACTATGGGAACCAACACTGGCTTTAATTATAATCCAAACTTGGAGGAGATAGATACTTACTCATTGCTATATTAAGAAAGATGGTGTATTCCAGCAAAATTTGAAAAATATTTACTTCTAGTTTTGTATACATGGGAATCTTGAGGATTTCGCTTGCGTTTTGGGCAAATATTCTCTGTCCTGGTTATTCAATAAATAATTATGGTTTGGTTTATGATAAAATGTGTGTGTGTTTATTTATCTACGAGTTGTCCTCCGCCTAACTTTTGTACAAATACTATCAAGCTTCATGAAATCTCTTCAATATCCTCTTCTTTTTGAGACCTCAAGAGTTTGTGAAAATCCAACCAATGCAGAAAAATAGAGTAACGTCAAGATGAAAGTAGCAGTGGTTGGTGCTGGGATTAGCGGACTTGTTTCAGCTTATGTTCTTGCTAAAGCTGGGGTTGAGGTTGTGCTCTACGAGAAAGATGATTACTTAGGCGCCCATGCCAAGACTGTCAGCTTCGATGGTGTTGATTTGGACCTCGGCTTCATGGTCTTCAACCGGGTACGTCACATATTCTTGTATTTTTGAAGAAAGTGATGGACATTAAACATATCGCATTGAAATATCAAATTCATGGCATTTAATGAATAGTTTGGATACAAGACATACCTTGAAGTTTCCCTTGCCAACGTTTTTGTGCATAAAAGATGATTGTTCAACGTTTTAGTTGTTTGGTTGTTCGTGTGGGCAAAAACTAGTTTACTCACATGCATCATGCTTGATTTTGTTTCTTAAAGTTACTATGTGGTCCTAGATAATCAAAGATTATTGATTTGGCCTGATAGCTTATGACAATTGAAGAACATTTATTTTTTTATTTAAGCAATGTAGTAGTTATTGTTGCACACTAATGAGAAGGGTTAATTATTGACTTGAAGAGTATTGGCACCATGAACAGGTAACATATCCAAATATGATGGAGTTCTTCGAGAACCTTGGAATAGATATGGAGTTATCGGACATGTCATTCTCAGTGAGCTTAGACGAAGGCCAGGGTTATGAATGGGGTAGCAGAAATGGGCTGTTCGGTTTGTTTGCACAGAAGAAGAATATGTTAAATCCGTACTTTTGGAAAATGATTCGAGAAATTACCAGGTTTAAGGATGATGTGCTCAGGTGAGCCATTCTCTTTTCAGATATTTTGTACAATTTGCATCAAGGCATTAAACTTATTCTCTGTATAACATTAGCTGATGACATCAAATAGCCATTCCATTTAATTAATTTTGCCTCACATATTATTGTACCTTCAAGTTTTTCTTTTTGATATTGTGAACCTTCTTAAAGAACTATCTCATCTAAAAGCTTAAGTTGTTTAGGTGAGATCCCGGAATATGATTTATATTATTCTCTAACACACCCTCTTAAGTGAAAGTCTTTTGGGCTTGAAATTTGCACAAACTTATATTATCTTATGCTTGATTTTTATCAAATAGAATTGGGCTGGTGAGATTCGAACTCGAGACCACTGAGTCAACAAGACTTTGATACCATGTTAAGGAACCATCTCACCTAAAAGTTGCTTAAGCTCTTAGGTGAGATGGCTCCTTAACAAACCTGACATAAGCCAAGGAACCAATCAATTGGATTCTATGGTGCAAAAACATGCCCCATGGCCTCTAGTTCACCATCCAAGGCTGAGCTGAACATGCATTTGGCAGGAATCATGGCAAATACCTTCAAGGACTTTTCTAGCTTTTGATCTTCTAGTGTTATTTGTTGTATTGGCATACGGACGCATACAGTTTGTGATTTGAGAATTTAATTCTGTTCAAGGATAAACTAGCCTTTTAATGCGCTAATGAACAGCTCACTGTAATTTAAATGTTATCCTAATGTGAATGGCAACTAATTTTCTTTTTTTTCTACTGCAGTTATCTTGAGATGCTTGAGAATAATCCAGATGTTGATAGGAATGAAACCCTAGGGAAATTCGTCAAGTCACGAGGTTACTCTGAATTATTTCAGAAGACTTATCTTGTAAGATCTCTAGCACATATATTCTGTCCCATTTTTTCATCCTTCCAATTAGGTTCTACTTTCGGTCTCCTCGCTTAATGACACCGATGACGTTTCATATTTTAGATTCCTGTATGTGGTTCTATATGGTCCTGCCCTTCAGAAGGAGTCATGAGCTTTTCAGCCTTCTCTGTGCTCTCATTTTTCCGGAATCACCATTTTCTTCAGGTAAGTGTTGTTTGTTTTCTGAAATAAGTGAAACACTATCACGAGAAGTGAATCGCTCATCTTCTCCATTAAGCCATTTCTATATGCAATATTGGAGTTCTAGGAAAACAGATATATTAGGTGTTTCATTGATTATGCCTTGGTACTCTGCAGCTCTTTGGTCAGCCTCAGTGGCTCACCGTCGCGCGGGGATCGCATTCTTATGTCAACAAGGTGCTCACTTGTTGCTTTCACACTGCCAAACCATATTTCTTTCTTAACATTTCTGAGCTGAAACGGCATTCTTCTTGTGTTTAACTTCGTTCAATGTGGTAAAAAACTCAGGTCAGGGAAAAACTGGAAAGTTGGGGTTGCCAAATACGAACTGGATGTGAGATACAGGCTGTTTCAACTACAGACGAAGGTAGGCTGTAACAGTAATATTTAAGTTAAAAAGAAAAGGGGAAAATAAACTACAGGAAGTTGTTTAATTATTGATGAATAATACTTAGCTATAGTAATTCTAATTGTAACATGAGAAGTATTTTAAGCAGGTTGTGCAGTTCTCCGTAGAGATGGCTTGCTAGAAATGTACAATGGGTGTGTAATGGCTGTCCATGCCCCAGATGCTCTGGAATTATTAGGGAAGCAAGCGACATTTGATGAGAAGAGAATACTTGGTGCTTTCCAATATAAGTACAGGTAATTATTTTTTATGATTACAAGGAAAAGTTGATATAACTGTTGAAATGTTGATGTAACTGTAAACTCGTTTAGTTCATTCGCTCAAGATTTGCAATCATTCTACTATTTCTATTGGCAGTGATATTTTCCTTCACCGTGATAAAAAGTTGATGCCCCAAAACTCAGCAGCATGGAGTGCATTGAATTTCTTAGGAAGTACTGACAATAAAGTCTGCCTGACATATTGGCTGAATGTGCTTCAGGTTTGTTTGTAATCAAGTCTCATAATTTGTATGTCAAGTATAGGTAATATGCCCAATATTCCTCTATCTATTCTTTTTTTAAAATATTGTATTTTGCTGCAGAATATTGATGAAAAAGGCCAGCCTTTTCTGGTGACACTCAATCCAAACCATGCACCAGATCATACCTTGCTCAAGTGGTCAACTGGCCATCCCGTTCCATCTGTAGCTGCAACAAAAGCTTCGCTTCAGCTTGATCATATTCAAGGCAAGAGGAGAATTTGGTTTTGTGGAGCATACCAGGGTAAGTCTTTCGTTTGTAAAGAAGAAGAAAGGACACTAGAATAGAAACAATGTTTGCTTATCAATAGAGCATTTCATGTTGTATTTTCAGGTCATGGCTTCCATGAAGATGGCCTCAAGGTAGACATTGGTGCCCCTTAAGCTGCTTAATAGAGACAACCTCTATTTAGACACCTGTGTTTGTAGTGAAAAGAAAATTCCTTTTTGTTTTATTTTTGGTCAATTTCCACACATCTTTTTGTTGGGAAGCTATAAAAGGAATCGTGCACTGATAAGTTCTCTTCTTTTCATGAACTCAATGAGCTCATTCATGTCTTCTTTTCATCAATTCACGATATTGGTGTTCTGCCATTGACAAGTTATATATTACATTTCTTTGTATTTATTCCCATAAAGGAAACTGAAATTCATTGTGTTTCTATCACACTTTGCAGTCAGGCATGGTTGCTGCACACGGTCTGCTTGGAAACAGCTGTGCCATTCTGAGCAATCCAAAACATATGGCACCTTCTATGTTAGAAACTGGGGCACGCCATTTTGTTACTAGATTTCTTGGACATTATATCTCCACTGGCTGTTTGATGTGAGTTCACTTATAAAAAATAATTGCAATCGCTTCCTCTGTGTTGTTTTTTACTAGCATTTTGATGTTACGAAAACAGGCATGCAGAATGTGGGCTTTCTGCCGTTTAGCTCACTACTTTTCATCGCTTAATTTCCTGTTGGGAAATTGCTATTTTTTTCATATGTCCAAATCTTTAACTTTATTCTCATATTCTTCTATAAGCTTGTTTTTTCAGTCTTGAATCTTATTGATATTTTCAGTCCATACTAGATTATCCTCTCTTTTTTTCTATCAATATTTGGTGATGTGACAGTTTGCTGGAGGAAGGAGGCACAGTTTTCACCTTCGAGGGAACTTCAAAAAAATGTTCACTGAAAACTGTTTTGAAGGTTCACAATCCACAGTTTTACTGGAAGGTATGCTTCCAACCAAGTCAAATTCCACCTGGAGTTCCAAATAATCAATAGGAAAAAATTGGGCTGAATTGATATGCTATAAACACAAGATTTTTTCTTAGAATAATTTAAAGGTCTGATTCAAAATTGTTACTGCAACTAATGCGCTCAAGGGTTTTTTTCTCAGATAATGACACAGGCTGATTTAGGCCTAGCAGATGCATATATCAATGGTGATTTTTCGTTTGTTGACAAAGATGAAGGCCTTCTAAACCTTTTCATGGTGAGATAACTGATCTAAGCTATCTCTTGTGGATTGAATTTCAAAGAACTTTGTTTACTAATTTGTATTGCAGATTCTCATTTTAAATAGAGATGCTAATAAATCTGCATCAAAGCTGAACAAGAAAAGGTATGCTATGACTGCTAGCTCTGAAAATATGATTTACAAGAGATTGATATTCTTGTTACTTTGTTTTCATCAAGTATTCTCCCCCTGTTTGTTTCAGGGGCTGGTGGACACCATTATTATTCACTGCCGGTATTGCATCTGCAAAATTTTTCATTCAGCATGTATCCAGGCAAAATACTCTTACTCAAGCTCGCCGAAATATCTCTCGTCATTATGACCTGGTATGAGATTGTTAAACTGCCACTCATTCAAAAACTCTCAGTTTCCCCAGTGGCCTTACATTTTGTTTAAACATCTCTTTCTATGCCATATTGGATTTACGTTTATAATGTTCAAGCAGAGATTGAACTATTTAATGGAAAAACTATTTAATTTTTGAGATGAAGATGAGGGTGCCAAGATTTGAACAACGGACCATTTCATTAAGATGGTTTGGTTCTACACCATATTAATTGTCCCATCTAGCGAAAATCATAGCCTTAGTGTGTAGGCCTAACATTTTTTTCATTGTGATTTTCACTATGCCTTTAATGGAGATAGCAAAGTCGATTCCTCCACTCATCAGTGTATTTTGGCAATATCTAAAAAGAAGAGGGAGAAAAGCTAATGAAAATATTCAAATAAAAAGAAATGCTGACTGCGATTCTTTGTGATCATATATATGTGAACATGCAAAGTAATGGACTTGCCAAAACATTCACATTAAGCATTGTCAAAAGTTTTAGTTTCTAAGATTCATTTTGAACCTTGTTGAAGGAACAAAGAGAGGTTGTTGATTTCACTATATTTCCAGATATTTTCACTTCTGTGTGGTCTTGGAACTTTTTTGTTGTCAAAAGTGTAATTATTTGTGATATATGACTAGAAGCTTACATCCCTATCTGGCTGCGTCTCCAGAGTAATGAGCTTTTTGCACTGTTCTTGGATGAAACAATGACGTACTCCTGTGGAGTATTCAAGGTTGGAATCCCTATTTATTTATGATTTCATTTAAAATAATTCATGACAAAAAAATAATCCAATCCCTGGTATGATATGTTTATCTGACGATATGTTCATTTTTATGTGTTGTCTTTAAAGACAGAAGATGAAGATTTGAAAGCTGCACAAATGAGAAAAATATCCCTTCTAATCGAAAAAGTGAGCCTATAACTTAGATAATTTTGAACAATTTGACCAAGGTTGCTTGATACTCATGTCAACTTTTATGTTCATACACCTGGCCAATCCAGGCTAGAATCAGTAAAGATCATGAAATTCTTGAGATTGGTTGTGGCTGGGGAACCTTGGCCATTGAAGTTGTCCAACGTACTGGATGTAAATACACTGGCATCACTCTATCTGAAGAACAGCTAAAATATGCAGAAATGAAAGTGAAGGAAGCTGGCCTCCAGGTACGAACTGGAAATTTGTTTTTACTAAAGCATAACATGGTTGTTTCTAAAATCAACTTGTTTTTTACACGAACCATGTTGCTAGGACCGTATAGCATTTCATCTCTGGGACTATCGCCAATTGCCCAAGACCCAAAAATATGACAGAATAATATCCTGGTGAGTTCTCTCACCGAAATTTTACATTCTGATCTTAGAATGCTGTAATCACTGTAATGGCCCTCATCTTTCACTTGTACAGTGAAATGATAGAAGCTGTCGGCCATGAGTACATGGAAGAGTTTTTTGGTTGCTGCGAATCAGCATTGGCAGAAAATGGGATTCTTGTCCTACAGGTAATGAAAATATGGGATTTTTTTAATTTGTTTTGCTTATTTATGCCCCATTATTCTTCATTTTACCTGGCACTAAGGGGGCTGGCTGTTTCCAAACATTTTTTTGTAGTTCACATCATTACCAGAGGAAAGATATGATGAGTATAGGCAAAGCTCAGATTTTATTAAAGAATATATATTTCCTGGTGCATGCGTGCCTTCATTAGCTAGAATAACATCAGCCATGGCCGCCTCATCGAGACTGAGGTACGAGCCATCAGTTTTAAACTAAATTCAACTGCTGATGCCATTGTTCTTTCTTCAAATTACTTTTCTGCAAAATGAACTTAAGTTTGTGTTTGCACAGCGTGGAGCACGTGGAAAGTATTGGAATTCATTTCTATCACACACTTAAATACTGGAGAAATAATTTCCTGGAGAAGCAGAGGTAATAGTAACTTGAGATTTTATCAAATTATTTTGCAACTTGTGGTGTCAACTTGAATCAAAAGTAACATTCGCTCACCTCACCACTACCTAATTGATCAGACTATTGCATTTGCAATAATTGTCATCAGAAGTTTCTGAAATCTATATCTTTCGTTTTGTTTATTTATAACTTTCTTTTTTTCCAGTTGATATTCTCAGTGGCTGATTGTAGAATAACTATAATTTTTACAATTAAGCAGACTGTTTATGCCGATGCATTGATTTCTCTGCAGAAAAATTATTTCCCTGGGATTCAATGACAAGTTCATCCGAACATGGGAGTATTATTTTGATTATTGTGCAGCTGGTTTCAAGACACATACACTTGGAAATTACCAGGTAAATCTCAAGATTGCAGGATTGTTATTCAAAGCTATAATATCAATCACCTTCTCATTAAACTAATTTGGAGCATGCATATGCTAATTATCAATAAATCAATACTTGCGTAGAAATGTGATTTCCTCTGCAATGCAGGTTGTATTTTCACGTCCTGGGAACACTGTTGCACTAAGTAATCCATTCAAGAGTTCTCCTTCAGCGTAGTGATTCCTCTCTGTGAAGGAAGATAGCACCATCACACTGAAGCCAGTCCCTCTTGAAATTAAGTTCTACAGTTTCTGCATTTACTTTTTGTTTTAATAATAATGTCATTCATCATCTCAGGATGATGGATTTTTATCCTTGGCAAAAACATCTCAACAGGCAAGCTTGTCTTGACAACTACCAGAATTACTGCTCAAGACATATGATGATTAATGTATGATTGCTGATTGGTGCTGGCCTGCAACATTATTCAATTTCTCATCTGTTAATTATGAATCTTAGTGACGGAAGGTTTATGTTTACTTTTTTGAGTTGCGTGAGGCGGCTCTTTGTATCCTTAATGTATCGATAGTTTTCAAAAATAAATCCATTTTTATTTTAACCATTGAATAGTCTATTTTTTTTTATAAGAAAATCTTGATTTTCTTTTAGGTTTATAAATGTTTTTGTATGTACGGTGATTTATGCAGAAATAAAGGAGAAATATGGAATGATGAGTTTTGGTCAGATATTCAATAATTAAGAGTACAAGAGATTTAAGAGCTCAATTTATTTAAAACATACATCGGCATATTGTATAGAGATTTTTTTTTGTTTTTCATGGATTTAATAAAGGGATAGATTGCATGATGAATCTTTATTTAAAGGCAAATTGGAAGAAATTAGAGACGAATTAGAAATTGAATATAAAATACAAGGGCAAGTTGAATTAGTACTTTGAAAAATTGATAAAACCCTTTCATGTTTAAAAACCTGTTTAGGAGTAAAGATTATTTTTCTATTTTTTCTTTAAAAAAAATTATTTTTGACTAGTGCATCAAAACAGTTCAAAATTATCAGAGAAATTGATTTGAAGCAAAATTAAATTCAAAGGTTTTCACAAGTGCACTTCCAAACACTAAAAAATTACAAGATTATTTTCTGTATAAAAAAAAATAGCATGTTCATACCAAAAAATAGCAAACTGCTTTCTCATAAAACAGAAAAACATGTTTTTTACTTTCTACGAACACAAATCACAAGGTATCTATGAAAATTTTGTCCTACATCGACAATCACGTAGAGGCTGGAAACACAAGCACAGAGGGTAGAAAAAACAAAAACAGGGGGGCAATGACCATGTTCTTAATGTCCTCACACTTCACAGAATCACTAACCCACCGTTTTGCTATCACTTCAACTCCAAATGTAAATCTTGCTAATAGTTGAACTGTAAAACTTACGGGGATACAGTCAAGTATAGTGTGAAGTATGCTTCTGCAAATCCATGCGCCATATCTTAAAAATAAGCACCTAATTATAAACGCCTGACCAACATTTTTCTAGCCAACCGGTAAATAGACGCAATACAGCTCAGAATAAGCTCCTAGATGTCAGACTCAAAAGGGAGTATCCAGCCCCATAATACAAATTTTGTAATCAAAACAGATATTTTTCCACCTAATTATAAACAGATAACTGATTAAACAATTAGGTAACAGGAACTTGCCATGTAGCACAGCTAACTGATTAAGCCAACATACCGCCAAGCTGCCTGTCTAACAAATCCATCAGTCCACAAGAAACCAGAATAATTGAGAAATTTATGACTCCAAATGCCAAGAATCTGCAAACAAACAAAAAATGTGGCAGTGGTGGCATCGCTAGCTTGGAAAAGCTTTTCTTGGGTTAATCACAAATCCAACTGACAAGTCCTCTTCACACTTCCATGCTGAACAAACCCCCATACTGAACAAAACCCCACTAGGAAGCTCGGGTTCAGCCATGAGTGGACCCTTTGACCTCACCTTAGAACTCGAGCATCTACTCCTGTACAACACAAGGGCAAATACAGGGGGGAAATGATTATGTCATCTTCAAAGTGTCAACTACCACTACGATTAACGCTACCCATTTACGAAGTGATCAACGAAGTGCTTATAGCTCCACTGCTATCAGTTAGAAACTCTCAAATCAATCTCTGTAAGCCTACTTGTCAAGTTAAAGTATGCATATCAAGTTCTAGAATTCGCTTCTAGTATCTTATTCCCAGACAAAACAGATCAAAAGGTGCCCAATAGCAAGGAGAAAAAAGTAATACAGCTGAAACCAAACAAACACGCAGATATTATATGCGCAGTAGATTAAACACTAGGATAGAGAGCTGAAAAGTGCCAGAACAGCTAGCAGATGATTGTAAGCACGCTGATTTAAGAGCTACACTCAATAAGCAAACATTAAATAAGAAGGGCATCTAGCACGCCTTAAACTACTTATTATTGACTAGCAAAATAGATAGTGCAAACTACTGGGATTCAAGCAATCCAACCATTCCCATAGTGCTGGGAGCAAGAAATCTTCAGAGAGCCTCATGAGAAAAGCCGGACATGCTCGCTCACAAACAGAGATGAAGACCTGGTAGGCAACTTAGGTGTTCATGATCACTGCTGTTGGGCTTGTCGGGCCTGAGAGCCACCATAACCAACACCATAACCATGAGGACCATTTGCTGGAGGACCGCCGTAATTTCCAGAAGCTTGTGATTGCTCTGATCTCCACGATGCATTTCCATACCCAGAGTTTCCATTTGCATCACCATATCCACTCCCCATGTAGCCGCCGCCACTACCCTGTAGCTCTGCCCCACCAGGACCACCAGCATTACTGTTTGAAGTGCCCCCAGAACGTCCTCCAACAGCACCATAACCAGCTGGATTCCCATAAGATCCATCATTTCCACCATAACCACCATACCCATAACCTTGATTCCCATACCCAGTGGCTCCACCAGGTGATTGACCAGCAGAAGCTGAACCAGGACCACTGCCAGCACCAGCATTTGAAGCACCCCAAGAAGCAGCACTCCCATAACCCATAGCACCATAGCCAGATGAACCTTGACTATTCCATGAACTTCTAGGTGCCCCAGGAGGACCACTAGCATAGCCAGGATTTGGAACATTAGGATTCCCATAGACTGCACCTGCAGGTCCCCCATAAGCAGCACCAGCTCCAGTATAGCTGCTATAACCACCATAACCAACACCATTATTGGCAGGACCATATCCATATCCAGCTGCATTATAGCCAGATGACCCATAAGGAGGAAAACCACCTCCAGTGCCTTGAGGCTGCATATACCTATTGGAATCCATTCGACCATCATATGAGTTTGTGTTTCCACCAGATGCACCATAGCTCTGGTAACTACCACCCATTGAGCGGCCACCCCCACCAGGATTGGCCTCTTTAGGAAGAGCCCGTTTTACTTCAACTTGCTTACCATTCAAATCGTGGAATGTTCTCTGTAACACCCGGTCAACTGCATCTTCAGAATCAAAGGAAATAAAACCAAATCCACGAGGTCGCTGGGTACTCTGGTCGTACATTATTACTACATCAGTTACAAGGCCAAAAGCTTCAAAATACTGGCGAAATCCTTCTTCAGTTAGAGTAGGAGGCAGTCCTCCAACAAATATCTTTTTGGTCCGAATATTTCCACCACTGCTGGTGTTTCTAGCAGGATTCAAGTTTCCAGCCCTGGCATTTGTTTGCTGCTCCTCTCTTGATAACGCCCTCTTTGCCTCAACCTGATAACCAAAGCAACTGGTTGGAAGGCAGGAATACAAAGTGAAAGCAGGAAACTCGTTCATCATGCAGAATTCCCAAGATATTTCATTTGATCACAATCTTCTAAAACTTGTACAAGTATATTCATGTATGACAAGCCTAGTAACATCTCAAGAAATAAACAACTTTCACGAAGGTGCAGTCTATATGCATAAACTCATGTTATTAGACAATTTGATTTGGCAAAGAGCCAATCTTTAAGGATACTTGATTGGTGTCACAGTCTCAACATCAACATAAGGTCAGAATCTCAACACAAAACTATCCGCATAAATCAATATACCTGGTGCACTTGTGTGTCAAATCCCGGTACAGTAATAAAAAAAATCTGAACCCCACTAAATAAAGATGAATAACTTCTTTGACAAACCTCTACAGTTGAGCAATTAGAAACAAGTAACCACAAGCACAAATAACACCACTTCAAACAATCTGTACTCACTGGAAAAAAAAACCTAATAACAAGAAACTGTAGTAATTTATTGATTTATTTAGTGAATGGCTAAATATGTGCAATTTTGATTTGCAGGTCCTATTCAACAGCATTAAAAGATGCCTACCCGCCCTGTTAAATACTACTGCAATATATCAAATGGACTCACTACCAGTGCCTGAGCTTCAGAGGAGTCTGGAGATTTAACTCGCCTGAATAATAAAATTACCATGCTGGAACACAAATCCAGAGATGGGATCTTGCTTGGAAATAGGCTTATTATCGTTGATTAATATTTCTATAGTTTATCAAGCTCTACTACATTTACAATGTCCATAAACCTAGTGCAAATTCAAAGAAGACACAAGTTAACAATTCACAGGAGTCGATTTCTCTGTTTCTTGTCACATGGAATACAACCTTAGAGGCGGAAACATTATAAGACGATCTCCATAGTTGTTTTTTTATTTCTTTTTCCTTCAATTAACTCAGTTGAGCAACTCAGAAGCAGCATGTGTATCATAAACCCATTTGCATATACAACTAAATTATAAAAAATCAATCTGAAACCAACGGCCAGTAACACCATACCCAATAAAATTGCTACCATAAAGCAAGAGCTCAAGAACCCTAATATCACAAAAAAATTGCAATAGCTATATCTCAATAAAGCCAAGAACCAAACAAAATCAGACCCAGGAAAATAAAACCATTGCCGAGAAAGCACGAAGAAAGCCTTAAAAGGTAGAAGAAGCTTTAACTCACCGTTCTACCATCAATAGTGTGCGTATCTTGAAGAACCCTATCGAGAACGGAAGGTTCTGCAAAAACGACAAAGCCAAAGCCTCTAGGCCTACCAGTGGTCTTGTCTTTCATAACGACAGTCTGCAAAACATCGCCGTATTGCGTAAAATATTCTCCGAGCTTCTCCTCTGACGTCTCCCATGAAATTCCTCCAATAAATAGCTTTCCCTGATCTGAATCCATTGCTTATACTATTACTTAGATACGTAAACAAAACTATGGATGAGTCCCTCCCTCTCTCTCCTTGAATTAGGTTTTTTTTGGATTTTTAATTTTGGAGGGTCTTGAGCATTTTTGGTGGAAAAAAAATTCGAGGGTTTGGTTATGGTGGCGACTTTTGTAGAGGAAAGTTTTATGGTTATAGAAAGAGGGGGCTGGGGCGGGGAGGGAAGTATGATAATGTGAGATTATGCGATTTAGATTCATATGGACGGTTGTGATTTGGTGTGGTATTTTTTTCTTTGGACCTTGTCGTTTTTGCAATTTAATGCATCATGGTTACCACCCGTTGCAACGGGCCATTTGGGAGAACCTCTATAGAATTAAATCCACGAGTAAATTTTAAATACATTTTGAGTCTCAAAAATACAAATTAATAAAGTCTGGCAATAAAATATCTGAACTAATCGGCATAATTACTTTTATTTAAAAAATAAAGCTAATTATTTAACAAGTCTCGAGATAAAGAAAATATAAATTATAAGAGACTAAAAAAATAAAGTTAATTATTTAACAAGTCTCGAGATAAAGTTAATTATTTACTTTTATTTTATTGTAGAAATAATACTATTCAAGATTTTTCTAATTTGTTATTGTGATGGTATTATAGAGGTTATAAATTTGTAGTTTTTATTTTTTTTTAAAATGGTATTTTTATCATTTTGTACTTAGTCATTTTTACCTTATCTTCATTTTTTTTTGTCATTTTTGTAGTTTTTTTTCTTTACATGTTTTGTTTTGGAAAGAAAATATATTATTTTTTATTCCTTACACTTTGATTATTTATAATTATATACTTGATATATTTATACTATTTTTTTGTTCTTATCTTCATTCTTTTGTAATATGTGCTTTACTTTTTTCTTGTTTTCTTTACACTTTTATTTTATTTTATTTAGATATTATATAAAAACTAAATAAATGCTACTTCACGGTAGCAATGACAATATTGATATTAACTAAAAAATAAATGTTGTAGATGTTTTATTAACTAAAAGATAAATACTGTGGATGTTTTACTATTTGGAACATTATTTGTCTATGAGGTAATGCATTGTGGATTGCAATCATGTGTAGACCACTTTGCACTTAATGAACCTGGTTGTGTTTTATTTTTTCTGGAGGCGTATTTGTTTTTTTTAACTTTTCTTGAGCATGTGTGTATGTGTCTTGGGTGTATTTTTTCGGGCAGAGAGGACGGGTGTTGTTTTTTGCTGAGACCAATCATGCGATGGGAGTTTCTAGCCTGCGTTCGATTCGATCTAGTGTCGGCGTGCAATGGTTGTCTCGGCTAGCTTGGCTGGTTCGATTGATGCATCAGAGGTATGTTTCTAGCCACTCTTTGTATGGGTTGTGGGTTTGCTTGATGTAGTTTTTTGGGGTTGACCGGCTTTATGTTTGGTTTATTTGCTTTTGTTTTGCTTCTTTTCTCTAGGTTTGTGATTTGTGTATGCTGGGTACTGGGTAATTGATTTTATTGGGTTGGTATTGGTTGGGTTTTGTTGTTTTTGATGTGATGGGTGTTGGGCAATTGATTTGATTCGATTGGAATTGCTTGGGTTTTGTAATTTTGGTGTGTTGGGTAATTGGTTTAAGTGGGTTAGGATTGGATGGTGTGTTCGGTTGTGTGCTGGTTTGATTCTCGATCAAATTTTAGGTTGTTTTCGTTTGATTCACTTGCGTTCGGGTGTCGTTTTTAGTTAATTGTTTCTGCTTTCTCTTCTTGCTTATTGTTTTGAGTTGTGTGGTTCTCTCCTATTCATAATGGTTTCGAGTCATAATCCTATTTTATGCTTTGTTCCTCTCAGTTTAGAGAGGAGCTTATTATTGTGGTTTAATTTTGTTGATATTGTTTTGCCTCGGTTATGTTGGTTGATTTTGCTGTTAGTGTTGTGTTCTGATTTGGTTTCTTTAGTTGATAGAGTTTCGTAATGTCATTTCACATGTTTTTTTCTGTATATTTTGCAAGGTGATATGCTACTATTTTGACTTTTTTACTGTTGGTAGTTGGTAGGGTGGTTTACACTGACAGTCATTGTGGGTTGAGTTGTGTATTATATATTTACCATTCTCATTTTTTTTTGGCTAGCTGTATGGTTTTGTTTTCTTTGTGGTTTGTGTTGATGCCTTCTGTTTACATTTGTTTCATAGTTGTTTTGTGATTTGTTCTCATTTTTTGGATGTTGGTTTTTAAGGTTCTAGTTTGCTTATTGTGTATTGTTGTTGCCAAGCTTTCACTTATTTTTTTGTGTTGCTCTAACTGCTTTTAAAGTATGTTATGTATGTTTTTTTATGGTTGTATATTGGTTTATTATTTTTGTTTGTGTTATTACTACTAATTTTAATGTTGTTGTTGCTGTTGTTGAGATTCTGTGATGGTTGTTTCAATGTTTTTTGTATATGATATAGTGCTAATTGTTTGTTATTTTCTGCTCTTTTGTTGGTGTTTTGGTATGACTCTTTTTTTTTTTTTTTGCTATTTTCATGCTTTTTTAATGTCTTTGTTTTGTGTTTTTTGTCATTTCTTTGTTGTTTTTCATGCTTCTTTGTTGTCTTTATCTTGTATTTTTTTTCTTTCGATGCTTGGTTGTTTTGTCATGCTCTCTTGATTTGTTTTTGCGTTTTCTGTCATTTCCATTTCCATTGTGTTGTTTTTTATTTTCTTGTTTTCTTGAGGCAATTTAATTGTCTTTGTTTTGCAATATTCTTTATTAGCGTCTAGGGTGTTTGGGCTAGATGCATTTGCGTTTATTTGGTCGTAGGAGCCGTAGTTTTTTTTTCAATAGTTTTTTTTTTAAGAAAATGGCACAATAATTGGTGTTTTGTTTGCTTTTTTTAAAAAACATTATGTTTTATTTGTAGATTTACATGCATTTTCATGCCTTAATTTTGCATTTTCTATTTTAGTAGTTTACTATTTAGGTTGGTTCTGTTTAAGTTTTTTTTCGGCCCGTGGAATTATTGATTTTTTAACTGCAAATATATGTGCGTGTATTGTCTTAGTTTGGTTTTACGGTTTCGAAATAAATCATTCGCGATGGTTCTTCAATGCTTATGCTTTAGTTAAAATATTGGTAGTTTTTTTTTATATGACACGATATTTAGTCAATTTTGGTTTTGCAATTTTATTTCAACCATTATGTTGTTTTTTTGCGGCAATCTAATTGTCTTTGCATTGCAATTTTCTCTATTAGCGTCAGGTGTTTGGGCTAGATGTGCTTATGGTTTTGTGTGCGTTTTTTCTTAGGTCTTTGAAACTATTGATTTTTTCTAATATGAATATATGTGCTTGTGCTATATTAGTTTGGTTTTGTTGTTTCGAAATAAATCATTTGCGATGGTTCTCCAATGCTTATGTTTTAGTCTTAATATTGGCAACTTTTTTTGGATATGACACAATATTTGTTCTTTTTTTGGTTTCGCAATTTTATTCAAGCCATTGTGTAGTTTTTTTGTTGATTTTTGTTGAAGTTTGATTGTCTTTGTTTTTGCAATTTTCTTTGTTGGCATCTAGATGTTTGGGCTGGATGTGCTTAGTTTTTTTTCCTTTTGAGTTGTTGATTTTTTCGTTAGTTTTTTTGTTGATTTTTGTCGAAGTTTGATTGTCTTTGTTTTTGCAATTTTCTTTGTTAGCATCTAGGTGTTTAGGCTGGATGTGCTTTGTTTTGTTTACCTTTTGAGTCGTTCATTTTTTCTTCAGCTTTTTTTGAAAATAGGGCATAATATTTGGTCGTTTTGTTTTGGATTTGTTTTTAAAATGTTTTTTTTTTTGTTGTTTTCATGCAATTTTATGGCTTACTTTTGCGTTTTCTATTTTAATAGCTTGCTGTTTGGGTTGGTTGTGTTTGTGTTTTTTTTTTTTAGGTTTGTGGAACTATTGTTTTCTTTGGCTGCGAATATTTGTGCATGTGATGTCTTAGTTTGGTTTTACTCTTTCAAAATAAATCATCTGTGTTGATTCTCCAATGTTGATTTTTAGTTAAACTACTAGCAAAAAAAATTAGATATTATTATTTGGTCTTTTTTGGTTTCACTGTTTTATTTAAACCATTATGTTGTCTTTTTGTTGGTTTTTGCGGTAGCTTAATTATCTTCATTTTGCAATTTCCTGTGTTAGCGTCTAAGTGTTTGAGATGGATGTGCGTGGGTTTTTTTGTTGTTGGATCCTTTGAATTTTTCGATAACTCAGTTAGAACAATTTAGAACAGGATCCTCGATCACTTCGACAACCATGGTTGTAAGAGACTCGTCGTTGATCCAGCCAAACACGCTTGCCCCAAATAGCACCAGCTAACAACACCCTGATATCTCAGCGTCAACAAAAGCATCATTTTGGATGATACTGACAAAGGCAGCTACCACCCAAAAGCTAAGAAGGCTTTGGCTTTTACCAATACCTATTCAGAAAATCTTTTTATTTTCTTTTATCACAAATTTAATTATTGATTCAAATTTAATGCTTTTAGTCAATGCAAAAAACTTTCATGAAATTTATTTCCTTGCATTGCCTGCATTTTCTTAAAATAAGCTTGCTTTATGCAATAATATTATTTCTTTTCTCAATTTTATAGTCATCTCAAGCAAAAAACAATCATTCTTGATGAAAAAGACAAGCGACTAGCTAAGAAATAGAAAAACAAACATTCTCCCCCATCAAAGGTTGCTTTGCACACCAATTTTTTATTAAATATTTGCAACAATTTTTGGTTGATTGACATCAACTTTTTTCCATTTAATTTAATAGATTGCGGTGTTTTTTTTTAAACAGAAAAATTAGTAAGCGGGATGAAATGTCTCATTTTGAGGAGGGGTTTTTGGCTTCGTTCTTCACCTTGGCATCCCTTTTTTTTTTCAATGACCCATAAGTAGCATCGTTTGTGTTCTTTTGCAATGTTTTGTAACACAGGGGCTAGATTCCAAAGAAGTGATTTGTGCTTGCACAGCAAACTCCAACTTAAAATTTAGTATTATTTGTTTTCTGGTCTATAACTTTTTTATTGATTATATAATATAAATTTATCGTTGTGGATTTAATGATGTGAAATTATATACACAAGCATGCTCGCGGCAGGATGCGAGCAATATGGCTAGTATTTATTTATTACATGAAAAATTAGTTTGAGATTAACAAATATGATTTATATTATATTTTATTATATATAGATATCGGCTTTTGATTCATGAAATCAAAATCACATGTCAATAGAGCTTACACATTAATTATTTCGCGTTAAAAGAAAAATATTCTACCTGCAATTAAGCAAGTAAAATAGATGTTTTAATATTTTATTTTTTATATATTTATTGACACAAATAATTATTAATTTATTTAATTAAATGTAAATGTAGGTTGTTAAATTTAAATTAAATAAAAGCTCTGTTGTGCAAAAACACAATAATATTATGTTGATAAAAGGGCTCAAGAAAACATTTTCTATTAAAGAGATGAACTGTACCAAAATCCCTTTAAGAACATTTTTTTCTTACCATAGCAGCCCTTTTGAATACAAATCTCAGATTGATTTTGTAGTGAAATAGTTATGTCCAGGGGCATTTCTAGAAAGAGCTTGCAAGAATAGGGATCGAACTCAGACTAAAAGAATGAGGGTTTATCACCGCGTCTCAAAAATATTTTTGAAAAAAAATCAAATTTTTATTATTATTTAAATTAAAAAATTTAGTGTTTTTAGATCATTTTCATATGCTGATCTCAAAACTGAACTTTAAAAAATAAAAATAAAATATTATTTTAATATATTTTATAAATAAAAAATATTTTCAAAAACAATAACAAATACTGATTTATTGTATTTAAATAAAGGACATATAATTGAATTCTACAAAACACACGAACTTCAAGTATTATTTGGAGAGAGTTTTGCATTATCTAATTAATAGTAATAGTAGTAATAATAATAGTAGTAGTAATAATAAGCAAAAGAAGAAACAAAGAGCCGCAATGTTTGATGGAGACAAAAGTAGTGTCATCACTTTCATCTATTCCTTTGTCTCTCTCAGCCTCTCTTAAATATTATTAATTAATGATAAAGCGATGCAGTACACACAGCCATGGTCCTCCCTAGTCCCGACCCACCACCACCACCACCACTTCTAAACTACAATAATTAAACTCCAACGTTCCTATTTTCAAAACCCTTTGGAGCTCGAAATGGTTTTCAAATCATCTCGACAGCCTCCTTCTCTCTCTCTCTCTCTCTCTATCTCTCTCTCTCTTTCTCTTTCTTTACTTTTAGCCAAACTCCACTCACCATTAACACCATCCTCTAATCCTCCGAGGTCTCTCTCAAACTGATGGGATGCTTTCTTGGCTGTTTCTGCTTGTCTTCAAAGAAAAAGCGTAGAAAACCGGGTTCTAGAGACCAAGTATGCTTGCTTCTTTTCAATTTTCTTTAATTACCTTTTTTTTTACATTAAAACATATTACCATCTTTTTGTTTTGTTTTATTTTATTTTACTATTGATGTTGCAGAAACTTGGTAGGTATGAACCTCTAGAATCTGTTTCTACAGATTTTGGCATAACAGGGAATTCCATAACATCTGAAGCTGAACTCAGGTCCCTCATCAATCCATTGTAGTCTCTGTAACTCATTTTTACCATCTTTCTCCAATCATTTAATTTGCTGCTGTAATTTTCAGTTCTGTGGTTCTCTCTTTCTGTATTTATTTCGAGCTTGGTCAAGACTGGTTTCTTTGGTGTTTTTTATTATTATTATTATTATTATTGACAGCAAAAGACCTAAGAAGTCATTGAACTATAAGGTTAGAAAGAAGGTGAGCTTCAATTTGAATGTTCAGACTTACGAGCCAATTCCAAAAGACGAGTGCAGAAATGGTTACTGGGAAAGTGACGAGGAAGAGACTGACAAATTTGCTGCAAAAGAAAGGGAATCTTCTTCTCTATCAGAAGGGGATTCATTCGCGTTCAAAATGGCATCTTATCCATCAAATTATAGATATAGAAACTGCGTTGACAGTTATGATGAAGAGTATGAAATGCCATATGAAGAAAGTGACTTGGATGAGGAAGATGAAGAAGAAGATGATAACAATGGCTGCCAAATAGATGAATTGAGAGTAAATCAAAAGGATTTATTTGGACAATTCAGCTCCTTATCTGTGAGCTCACAGAACAGAAATTCTTTGACAGAGTTGGGAGAAGAGGGGACAACTGAAAATCTAAAGCCCCTCGGTGATTCAAATGAGGGAGGATTGAGATCGCGTCACTATGTTCATTCTGTGCTGAAACCAGTGGAAAATCTCAGTCAATGGAAAGCAGTGAAGGCAAAGGGAACACAACCACCAAAGCAACAGAGGAAAGAAAATGTAGCATCTGAGCAACACCCACCCCTTTGTTCACTCTCGAATATCAGCCACTCCACAGCCCTCGAGCAAGAAATTGCAGTAGATGCTAGCCTCTCAAACTGGGTAGTTCTTCCTAATTCTTACCAGAAGAAAACTGCATCCAATGATGCTGAAACCAATCCATCAAAGAAAAGATTGTTTGACAGGCCAATCTAAATGATGTTGAGACCAATCCCTCAAAGAAAAGCTTGAGACCAATTCTAATCGCACATTTTAAACATTGCCAACTTGGAGACCTGCTACGAAAATCCCATTTTTTCTCTTCAAGACAGTGACAAATTCAAAAAATAAGAAGCAGAAGAAAAACACATGGATCCAAGCTAGAGACCAATTTCCTGGAAATCTACCTCAGGTGAGAAAGCAAAAGCTAGAGACCAATTGTTCTGATATGAGGTTGGGATGAATCTATCCATAGAAACGCGGCAGGGGTCGTCTTGTTATTTCCTGTAGCCTGTACTGGGCAAGTGTTGGAACAATTTGGGATGTTGTGATTGTGTCCCTGGTTCTGATTTTTTGATCCACTTCTTGGTGTTGTTTTGAGTGTAAAGAAGCTGGGTTTTAACTGTCTTGTTCATCAACATCAATATTTTTTCTCTTTTTTTCAGTAACTGTTTGACTCAGAATCAGCACTAGCTGAACAACTCAATTTCAAACATCATCATTTGTAGTTTCTCACTTTCACAATCATTAAGTATATCCGAGCCGGGGCTAGTTTCTTAAGGAGGCACATGTCAAATAATTTGTGGTTTTGTTTGTAGTAGAAGTCAAAAAGTGGCCAGTAAAGGTTCTTACGATGGATGAAACACGTCTTCCAACACTGGCAAAATGGAGAAATACTTACAAGAACTGTTAAGTTGAGGATTTTCCTGTATATTACGATCCCGAAATTTCGGTTTGCGCAACGAATTCTAAATCAAGATTCTGAGAAATTTGTTGAGGTTACACATCACAACTCAACGTAAACTAAAAGTTAATTGGTATCCTATAACATATCGTGTGAGCTTGATCATCTTTGTTTCTGTCTGTTTCATTTCCCGGGACAAGATCCGCCATTTCAAAGCTGCTTGTTTGAGAACTCACCGCAGAAGAAATCACATTAAGCCCTACTTAAATTTCCCTCTGGCAAGCATTGCCAAAACGTTGACAGGGATGGCAAGGTGCCTCACCTACAGCAAGAAGTTGAAAACCAATCCTTTCACACAGTTATCAGGCTGTGGCTGGAGTGAATGCCCTACTAGATTATACAGCAGAAATCTACAGATCGATGTACTGATGATATCTCTACATTATTGTACAATAGCAGGAATCTGCAGCATTCTCTTCATCAGAATCATCAGTATCACTGCAACCACAAATGGAAAACTGGAGATTGAGGGGTACAATAATAGTCAATTAACATTAGATCTATGAACAGAAGATAGTCAATGCTCAGATAAATAACATCACAGGCTAATCAGTTTTTTTATTGTGGACACATGTCGGTGTTTAATTTTTTTTCCAATTGATTATGATTCATGAAGGAAACAAAGTAAATTTTGAAGAGCTCAAAAGGTCACCTAATGCCTGGAACTGACCACAGATTTAACCAGTTGAGTGTTTCACCAGATCATTAAAATAACTGGACAGTTAAAATGTGTGTTAACTACTGATGTTTTGATCGTAACACCAGTTAATTCCACACACATTAATACCACAGTAGAGAGCAGGTCGACTTGAGAAGTTCCAAATGACGCAGCAATAGAGACATTACCAACATAACATACCTAGTAAAACTACATGAGATGTGAGGGACAGGTTGAATCATCCACCAAATCAGAGTGGTTGACAACGACCGAAGTGTAGATGTTTACATCCACACTCAACTGCACTGAATCAGCTGAACCAAAGGGGACTTATCAAAACCCACCAGAAAACTACTATTAGCCACCTTCTTTTTGTGAGATGCAATGGAGAGACTTTTTAATGGTACTAAGAAGAAAAAAAGAAAAATGTGTCATCTTATGAGAGAATTAAGGAAAGTCTGGCACTGGATTACTAACATGATCCACAATATAATGAAAGCCAACGGAAAATCAACTGCTCTTATCAATAGCTAAAACTTCAGTGCAAATCTTTATTTCTTCCTTTTTTATATATTTACTTTATCTTATCATAACTGTAGTCCAAATAACAGTAACGTTCTTAGCACAAATCGCTTCTTCAATAAAAATAAAGGTCACTTAAACGTACAATCAAACTAAAAGGACAGTGATCGAACCTGAAGGTCGAATGATCTTAAACACTGGATGGAAAACAGATCAATCAATTAAAATTTAAGGACTCCCACAACCGACTTAAATAAAAATCTACGTTTCACAGTAACTCCAGAAAAAGTTAAATAATTTTTGTTTGAAGTTTCCAACATTATAATGATAATATCCCCTCCTCCTCCTCATTGCTGAACGGGCTTTTCCTTTTGATTCTAGATGAAGAAGAGATAGGCAAGAACTTGAGCGATATATCCAATGCAAAACACAACAGGAGTGGTTGTTCAAAGATTACAAGAAAATTGGCTTCATAAGTGATAACTTATGTCATAAGGCTTCCAAACTAAATACAAAGTAATTTGTTATGTTTCGGTAAATGGGAGTGACCAAGAATTAAAAAAGGAATACAGACTCAAGAGGGTCAAGCTCTGCTCATTCCACAACAACTTGACTCACTTAAGCCCGATCCTTAATTAGAGTTCGTTCCAGAAATACTTGCTTAGTATGTGTGGAACTTGCATAATGTTCATACTTCATACAGATGCACTTCTTCTCGAATTGAGGAAAAGTATAGGAACTCAAATCCAAAACAAGCCATCAAAATGCTTGAAAATAACTTTAAAAACTGCCAGGATAATTCCACCCAGCATGTATCAATTAATCTGAAGCTTATCTGCTTATAGATGATCAAGCATAGCCAGATCATACGCCCATAAATGCAGTAGTCCAGCAACTTTACTTTTTGATGATTAAGTCATAATTAGTTTCCAAAAATGAAAACCTCATAACTCAACTTGTGAATCAAATATCAGATAACAACAAAAGCAGAACCAGAACAGTAAATAATGCCAAAACTATGAAATTACCTGCGTTCGAATTCAAAAACCTCCTCAAGCTTATTCCCGTTATTATCATTCCACTGAACTTTTCTCCTGACTTTGTCTGGATTTCTTGACATCCCACCTTTCCTAGGAGGCAACAAAGTCTTGTGCTCACTATAATCTTCTCCATTCTCTTCAACATCATCCTCAACTTTTGGCGAGTCTAAAGTCATCTCGCTTATTAATCCATTAGCATCCTTATCAACATTCTTTTCCATTGGCTACTACAAATTTACACCACAACCCAAAAAAGCACAAACAATGCTATCAAAAAAACAACTTTATCAATAAAAATGACATATTTAACGTAAATAACACCAGCCCAGATTTCCAGATATCAAGAATTAACAAACCCTATCCCCGGAAACCCAACTTTTTGCGTGGTTAAGGCTGTTTTGATAGGGTATTGATAATCAAGATACAAGGTCAACGCTCATTTTTTACAAGATGAAGCTTTGAATTGGGTTAAGAAAATATATATAATCAAGAAGTCTAAAAGAGAAGGGATAAAAAGGAGGAGTCATCGAGAGGAGGAGGAGGAGGAGGAAAAAACATTGCTTTCCCGTGACGGAAAAACTAGAGCTTTGAAAAGAAAAGAGTTTTGCTATGCTAAATTGCTAATTAGTAGATAGCCGTACGAAAAAGGAAACGAACTTTAAGACAGAGAAAATAAGATTAATCGTTCAAAAAAGCAGATCAAACAAGAGAGAAAACGAGACCATTTAATTTAAATTTTTAATCAAAATAAAAAATAAGCCCAAGATTGATTTTTTTGAGGAACCCAAAACACAGTAATTCTTGTTTCCTCCCTCATATAAATTAGACAAGACTCCTCGAGACCCTTTTATGGGTTTTTTCCCTCTTAATTATTATTACCATTGGTCTGTTATTGTTTTTTGAAGAGTGGAAAGGAGAGGAGATACGACCGCTGTCAGTGATTGACAGGGACGACCTGACCATGAAGTGGTTGATGGTGGACGTTAGTTAAATCTCGTTATGATATAGTTATCCACGTGGGATATTATGATTAGTTAAGGGTCTTGGTGATGTCTGAAGTGAAGACAATTTTCGACGGGGGTGCTTTGATTTTGATGATCATTCTGATACCAGCCGATCCGATTGTGTTTTGTTGGGTTTTGGCTTTGATAAATTGTTAGATAAGAAAATAACTTGATGGTCTTTATAAAATTACAGATCAATCAAGAAAATTTATATAAATCATTAACCATCAATTTTGTTAATAATATTTAAAATATAAATCTTATCACATTTAATACCAGATTTTAAATTAAATAATTAACAGTTCGTCAATCATAAAATGATTCAATTAAATTTAATTATACGTAAGATTTTTATTGACTTATGCTAAATGATGAATAAGATTCATCTAATAATTTATTTATTTTAAACGAAATTTAATACAAAGTGCTTATTTTGTATAATCTCGTATATCAAGATTTAAAGATTTTTTAATTGAATTCTAAATTTTATTAGAGAATAATATAAAATATAAATTATATTTTAGAAACTCATCTAATAGTTTAAATTTTTATATTAAATGATTCAAATATATTATCAGAATTTTCTTAACTCAGCGATCACGAGTTCAAATCTCATAACTTTTAATTTATTTGATAAAAAATAAACACTAAATAATGTAAATTTATATGTAACTTTCAATCTTAAAAGGTTTTCACTCGAGGGGAGGTGCTAGAAAATAATATAAATTATATTATGAGATTTCATCTAACAGTTTAAGCTTTTAAATAAGTTATTTTATTAACAGATTTAGTGTGTTTTATATACTGTAGTATAATATATTTTTAAAATAATAATTTTTACTTGAAAATATAATAAATATTCTATATTTTAGACAGATTGTTTATATTATATTTGAGAGTTTATTTACTTTCTTTATCTCTTTCTTTTAAAAAAAAAGATTTGCTCTCTATTGATTTTGTATTTAAATTTTTTTTTATGCTGATGCAAAGCATTCACGGTTCAGAAGAAAAGGGAAAGAACAGAGAGGAAACATTAAAAATACAAAGAGAGGCATTGTCGTATTATCATTATGGAAGGGATATTCATTGTACATAATAATATAATTATTGTTGTTTTTTCTTTTAAAAAATCAATCAGCTTGCTATTGTACTTTGATAATTTCACAAGATTTATCATCAAAATAATCAAGATTAAAATTATTTCTTTTAATTTTAAAAAACATAATAGAATTACTAATTTAACTCTAGATGCAAGACATTTTAAGAGCTTTTTTTTTAATTTTTTTTAAGCATGATAAAATAACTCAATTGGCCTTAAAAGCCCCTGTACAAGTTTTTTTCTTTTCAACATGATTTTTTTAATTATTATCAAGTTGGTTGATAATAATTTGATTTTTTAATAAATAAAAAATATTATTAAAATAAAAAAGCAGGTGATATATACAACCAGACACAAGTTTACTTACAGGTTTATTCAGTTAGCGTGCTTTACAAACAACATAGTGACAAAGCAAGAAAGATGGAGAGATGATACGGAAATAACGGTAGGTCCTTGCTTCATGCTTCGCTAACAATGATCGCAAAATTTCAACTTGCTTTCTACTCAAAGTTCATAGATAAAGACAAAACCTTTGGATTTGAAGTTCCATATCTCAGTTCATTTCCGCCATTGTTGTGAGCTGAGGCTTGAGAGAAGGTTCTTCAGCATGGCAAGTTTTGAGAGGGTGTCCCCTGCACTCAAGGAGATCCTGCTCAAGTTATACCGGTAAGAACTTTTGATCCATCAAGATTCTCAGGGTAGAATTTCACTTGTCGCTAATCCTCATTTATCATATCTGAGTTGATTGGATTTCTTTGTTTAATGGCAACTTCTGCTTACATGATGATTTATCATTGGCTCACCTGAAATAAAAGCAGGAAATTAGAAGAAAAAAATGTATGATAGGTTCTGTCTAATGGACTCCATGTAATAAGCCTCTGCCTCTACAGAACTATCTCAGTATATTTTTATACAGATAGGAAATGTTCTATGGATGCAACTCTAGATATTCAAGCTCTAGTGGCCGAGGAAAGGAAAAGGAAACTTACAAAATGCTAACCTTGAAAGTAGTGGGTTATGATTGCTCAGTTTTGAAATTATATTCTTCTCCTTCACACTCCAAGCAAGCAAATATGCATCTCAGGTTGCATGGATGATCAGAAAAAACGATGATGAAAATTGATGTTCTTCCTTTCATGATAGTGCTGAGAAGCCTGTGGAGATTGATCATCACTTGTATGAATTCGGGTCCGTGGAATACCATGTTCAGGTTAGTCTATTGCATTCTCAGTATGATAATTACAGATAACTCGTGTCAACTCACAATTCGGGTCCGTGGATTACCGTGGAATGACTCAGCATCTGGAAATCTGCAGATCTGGAAATAATTGAGATTAATGGCTGTGTGCCTGCTAAAAAAGGACATGCCTACTATCTGTTAATTTGAGCAATCCTGAAATCTATAGGCTTTCAACAAAATTTTGCGCATTATTCTGGTAATCACCCTGTAATGTCCACAGTCCTCGGCAGCTGATCCACAAAATAACTACCTGTCAATATCAACTCCACTGCTGTCCCAGGGAGCCATGCCATCATATGGTTTGTCATCGTACTCTACGCAGATGGTAAAGCAAGTTTGCTCGGATGCTGTGGAGATTGTTGAACCTGCAAAAGAAGGATACCAGCTTACCCTGAAGATAAATTTTGCAAAGATTCCACGTGGAAAAGGTTTGCTACTTCTCCTAATCATCACGATAATAATAATTATATATATATATATATATATATATAAAAAGAAGAGCTTAATGGTGCTTTGTGGCACATACCAGTGATGTCTTGAATTTAAGCATATTATCCCTTCTATTCACCCAAAAATTCGAGAGTGGGTTTCGGTATATTAAAGCATCAGTATGGAATATACAGAGAAAACATAGATTCAAACTATCAATCTAAAAAAGAAAAAAGAAAATAAGCTAGAGCTTGAATGAGAAGAAAGGTGTGTAGATTCTTTATACAGACAAGAGATACAAGAACTACACGCAGTGAACCTGAGTTCAGGTGCTTAGCAAAGACAAATTAACAGACAAGGAAATACCAAACCACCCAAACTAGACATACAAACCTGTCATTTTGAATCTTTGATCAACTAGAGTACTAGATCAATGTACTACTGAGTTAGCTGTCCTCTTAAATATCAGTTTTCCTTTTTCTGCCAGTTCCACTATCCACAATCTCAGATTTGAAATCATCCATACCAGGTTTTCCGTGTCACTGAGAGTAGGAAGTAAAAAAGATTAGCTGATAATACTCCTGAAAAGAGTCAACAACTCAGAAAATAGTACCATTTGTTTAGATGGAGAGCTGAATCAATAATAAGTTGAACGAAATATTTGAAAAAAGGACTTCTACTAAATGTAAACAAAGCATTCAAGTCAAGATCCTAAAACTAATTAGAACTAGTGAAAAAGAAATTTTGTGCTCATTGACTTGTAATTAAAGCCCGTGTAATCTTCGAGATCTAGAGCATGAAATTAACACCATGATCTTCCTGATCCAAGCATTTTGTAAGGAATGATAGAAGAAAATCTTAATAGGGAATGTTTATTTTTTTGTCTGTTTTCATACCATGCTGTGAAAGTTCTGCACTTCATAATCATGCTGATACATATGTTCCTTTTCCAGACTATTTCAAAGTGATCACTCAAATTTCCTCAGTGCAAGCAGTTATACTATGTTCCCAGCTGAAAGAAATGTTGAGAAATGTCAATTCCCAGGATACATCCCAGGGAAAGAATAAGCCAATTAAACTTGTCTATCACCCAAGAGAGCCCTTCTATGTCATCAGACAGGTAATTAATACCACTCAGGCAATCATCTTCTTCTAATTAAGGTCTCGATCCCTGAGGAACAATATTAGACTTCATATTTGACTACATGTTGCTAAATTGAAATAATATTTTTTTACTTGACAGCCACAAAAAATCACAGCAGTATTCCCATTGCGTTTTAAAGAGCACTCAGATGTAATTATAGCAACAGCCTTCTTCCAGGTTCGCAAAACGCTAAACGCCAGAGACTCTCATCTGATTTTTGGTTTGGTCCTGAAATTCTCTTCTCGTTGTTATTTAAAAAAACATGGTGTCTTCATTAGCCCCTCTCCTTTTCCTCTTCCAATAGGAACTCATGGATGTGGGTAGCTCAGAAAAATGGGCCAAAGCACCACCATGCACCTGGTCACCCATTCCTCCGCCAGAACTGAGAGGAGAACCTTTAGAAGATTTAAGCACCAATGGAGGGTTTGTCTCTTTTGGTATTCCCTTGTTCACAAATAGAGTGGCTTAAACAGCATTTCCATCATTTTGCAATGATTTTCAGTGAAAACAACAAAATTTATAACTTTGATACACAACATTTAGGCACTTAATTCATTGGTTTTGAAATTTTTCATATGGATATTAATAATAGCATTTTTTTTATCCTCCCCCTCTTAGACATGGTTATCAACATACAAGAAAAGGTTGAGCATGTTTAAGTTGACATATTTGCTTTCATATTGCCAGAGATTTCTTCACGCCATGTTGAAGATAAAAAACTAGACAAAACAGTATGGAGTCTGTTGAACTTCTATGCCTACGTGAAAAAACACGTCAAGGTAATATTTTCTTTTATTTATTTTCATTGAGGTTCTTTGCTGACATGATTTTCTCCAATAGTGCACCAGAGGTTTCATACAAAGAAGGATGCAAAAGCGTTTGGAAAGTTTGGTTGAGGTACTGAATAAAAACCTTAAACATAGGATTGATAACCGAAGAGCATTACAGTTTTTACTTCTTACTATTGAAAAATTAACTGTTTTGCATTTTGAATTTTGTTTTTCTTCCCCTGCACTCCAAATTGTAATTTTGGATCTGACCAAGCAACTCCACAGAGAAGAAATCACGAGTCTATAATACATTAGCTCTCAACAAGAGGACAGTAAGACTAATTTTCTTACTGCAACTTGCAGGTCCTACACAAGGAAAAATTGGAAGAAAAAGAAGATGTAAAGTTTAAAGGTAAAGTTTTCAGGCCATTTATGTTATTACAGACAAAGCTAAAGAAAAGAACAAGAGCAAGTTCAATTTTGCTCCACACAGAGGCATCAGATGATGCCTCTTATGTTTTTATCAATTCAGGGCTGAGAAACTCCTAACCAGCCCACAAGTTATTCCATCATCTAAACGGCAATTAGAGAAATACTAAATATTCTTTTTCTTTTGGTTTACATTCACGTTTTGTTTGTGTTCCAGCACATGCAGAATGCCGGTATGTTGGAAAATTGGTCAGATTATCAAAACCAAAAAACTTTAAGAGAAGATGTCGTGATTTAACCAGGAAGATCATGCAAATTCGTTTTCGGATTAAAATCCATGGATTTCGGCGTTTTCACAGACGATGGCTGACAATCCCAAATTTCTCTTCTCCACTGCGATATACTAAGCTAGAATAATGTAAACTCCATTGTTAATATTCTTATTTGCAGTTATGAGATGTACTTTTGTGCCTTATGTGAACTTCTATCCATGAATTTTAGCTTGCGTTTGTCTAGTAGAAGTACAATAAAGCTGCATGTTGCTCTGATCTACTAAGATTGTGACAATGGCAATAGAGCGAACTCAAAAGCCATCAGGCCTATCGTTAAATGTTTCTAATCTTATTAAAAACACCACTGTAATGGGAAGTCTGCAATAAAATCAGTTAATCATACATACACAAACAGGAAAAAGAAAAGCAAGATTAGTTAAGCTCGTGCAACCTCCAGTAACATGACAGGTATTTTAATGTGTATAGCTAGACTTCAAAATCCTATATACTTATTGAACTAAATCAAGAGGTCTGGGAAACTTACTTTAAACTTTCTGCCACTGACTTGGCTTTTCTGAAAGTCCAGCAACCAAGCCCCTTGTATATTTTCCTTGTTTTGCCGAACCGTGTAACACAAAAAAGATTTAACTGTTCAGACATTATTTCTCTGGATGGTAGACTTGAATCTATAGTTGCCAGCAGATATGTACTCTGGTTTCACACAATCTAGTTTTTACTAATAGTTAGAGCTTCGGTTGCTATCTCCTTCCTGATAAGCATACCCTCTACATCAAAACTTCTAAGAAGACACCTGTAAGAAGGAAAGGTAACTATCATTATGTAGCTAGCAAAACCTGCTATGCAGGGCTGTAGAACCATAAATTTCCATCAGATGCACCTTTCTAGTTGAATTTCTCTTCAGCTTACTAGTGCCCTGACTAGAACATTGGAACATTGACATTGCAAATAACTCCTGTAGGATACACTACCTTGATCACCAAAAGAACTGAAGCTGCTGATATATGTTTCTGCTATAGCCACTTAAAAAAAATTATCTTGATTTAAATCACAACTATTGTCTGACTTTTTCTTCTTTTATCTAGGGAGCCTTCAGAGTAGTCTTCCTTCAGTAGCGTGCTACATTATTAAACATGCTTAACATACTGATGTTGCTCCTGCATCACTTCTTCCTCTTCTGTACTTTGGATCCATCTCATGCTCCTACAGCCTTTTTTTTATAAAGCATCTTGCAAGTAGATCACTGAAAGGATAGTCACGTTCCATTTCTTTGCACTTTGATAGAAAAAATTGGAAGGGGGGCTAAGACTTCAGCTTTCTACAACAAATATATTAAATAAAGGTTCCATGATACTCAAAGATTTAGTGTTTTGTGAGGAAGAGGTGTGTGAGAATGAGAAAAGGAGAGAAGCTATCCAGAAGAACAATAGCACATAAGTTCCACAGTTAAAAATACATGAATTGATAAGGCCATGATCCATCTGTGAATTCACACCATAAAGGTCCTTCAATTTTATCATATTCAGAATCTGAAAAATTCTAAAGAACTTCCAATTGGCATCGAAGAAATAAGAATCACAAATTAACTAGCTCCACTTTGTGTATTTTATCCACAAAAATAATAATTTATTCATCTTGAATGATAATAAAAAAAAAATCCATGAGATTTCTTCCCTAAATCCTGAATTCCATTCAATATACTTTGTTAGATGTTAATGGGATGAAATCTTAATTACTCACTGCAGAACTGAAAAAATTATAAAGCTTGCAGGTATTTACACCCAAATGAAAGAAAATATCAAAATCCACTTGTATAAACTGCTGAGATTTAAACACTTTGATCCCTTCAGAGGTCTAGAGAATCAGTGACCATTATCATCCAATTGAATAGTAAGAATTACTGAAATGTCATCATTCATAACAACAATATGAAGTCATGAATTTGGGAGGAACACAAAAGCTTCCTTCAATTTGGAGGCCCTAATTATGCCACAATTGTTTAAAACCAATGCCAATAGGCAACCCCAGAACTGTTTCCCAAATATCTACTTGGTACTTATTGAATAACAAAGCAATAAGCCTTTACTCATAGGCAGAAACAGATATTGAAGCCCTTCCCAAATATATACATATTTCTTTTTGGGCCCTCAATATCTAAATCCTTTGCCTGCTCCAGCCCATCGGAGTAGGCAGGAAATGCTATTGATGCCAACGGTCTACCACAGCAACCTTTTCCAAATTTTGTCCTCTCGATACCTAATCTATGGAAACACATGTTAGTAAGGCAATTATAAGAATCAATGTCTTTTCTATATTCCATACATTTCATAAAATGTACATGATCTTGAGACTGTTTCCAGCAATTATACCAGCAAATGGTAACATGTTAGAAATCCATCTTGTGTGTAAGTGGCCTTGCATCAACCTTCATTTTCGCTTTTGGATACAAAATGCAAATAAACGAGCTCAAATTGCTTCAATGTTTGGCAGTCCATCTGTGTCTGTATTAGATTACGGGATACATTTTTTTACAGTACCTAATTGCAAGATAGAAAAGAGGGACTTGACTTTAGAAGCATCTCCTGCTAAACAAACGGAAAGAAAAAAATGCCAGCCGATTCTGTGGTAAGATATTAGCATGATGATTAGCTAAAAAAAATACACTTCACTCCACCTCATATTCAGGAAGCGTCCGCATCAAAGCACTCTCAGATTCTAGCCCTGCCAGCAAAGGACCACTTGCTTCACCGTGCCTCAAATTCCTATTACTTGACAGTAGTGCAAGCATCCCCAAACTCACAAGAAAGACCACAATTGCATGCCCAACAAACAACAAATTCACCAATGCCACACCCCTAAATCCATCTTCCTCAAGATCACACTTGAACTCAACATTTCCACTACCAGCAAAAATCTCAATCTTATGACACCCTTTCAAGCCAAAAACATCAGTATACAAACACAACCCAGCTTGCAAAAACCAAGTCCCTTTCAAAACCAACCCACAACACAAACAATACTCAGCGAAAAATGCACCAGGCCTAATAGCCAGATATAAACAGCAAAGCCCACAAACAAGACTCAGATTACCACACAGACCATAAACAGCCTCACCAACAAGACCAGAAGTGCCCTCACCAATCAAAGACCACTCTACAAAAAACAAAACCCCGCCAAACACGAACAGGAAATTATCAAGAATGACTAACGGACCAATGCTATCGCGTAAAACAAACAGAATTGCCAAAACCCAGTAGAGAAATAGAAGCAACGATTGATGCACGAACGAGAAACGGTAAGTTACATGACCCGTACTAATAGAGAAGAAAAGAAAAATTAGAGAGAAAGAAGCAATCGGGAGGGCTACAGTGAGAGCATATAAATCAAGATTAATCCATTTGGGATCGGAGAGGTACCATGTTTTGGATCTAAAAAGAGATGGGTTTTTGAGGTAAAGAGAAGAGGAGCAAAAGAGACGTCGTAGGCCAATAGGGAGAAGGAAAAGGCTGGCACAGGAATGGGTTACGAGGGATGCCATTTCTTTCTCCTCTTCTGGTTTTTTAGTTTCCGTTGTTTGCTCTGGTCTCTGTTTGATTCTTTTAAGTTTGGAGAAATGTTAAGACACGACACGTTCCAACTTATTATTCCTTTCCCGCTTAATCAAGGTCTCAAGTTCAAGTTTTGGATATGTAGCTATTTTAAGGGCGGGTTTAGGAGAGCTGTTGTGATAGCTTTTCAAAATGTTTTTTGTGCCGAAATACATCCAAATGATGTTTTTTATTTTTTAAAAATTATTTTTGACATCAGCACATTAAAATGATCTAAAAACACCAAAACATATTCATTTAAAATAAAAAATAAAAAAAAGCAAAAGCCGTGCCAAACAGCCTCTAAAACTCGTTTGGGAAAGCTTTGATGTCCTTAAAGGTCCTATTTGGCTCGAATCCGGATTAGTCGGCAGTGACCGGATTACCGGATGGTTTATACAAAAAAAAAAAAATGTTCTTCCAAGGCCAGATTTCTACGTCCTTTTTCCCGTTTCAAATTGTAGTGGGGGAGAAGATGTCATGTGCTCACTTCAACTTGTGGGATTTGTTAATTATTATTTTTATTAATGTTGATGTCTCATATTAAAATTAATAATTATATAATTTTTTAATGAATATCATATTAATAATTATAAAATTTGAGTTTGAGATCATGAGAAATAAATTCAAGAATCTTAAATCAGTTCTATATGTTTGAATCTTATATCTTTTATCGAATTAAATTTATAGGAAAGTTAGGAACCTTGATGTAGGAAAGATATTTTTTGTGTGGGTATATATATGGTAACGTTGTGCAAGTATTTATAGAAAATATATTATTATTTTTTATTTAGAAATATATTATTATTTTTTATATTTCTGATATTAATATATCAAAGCACCAATTAATATCCATAAGATTTAGAAAAAATAAACGGAGCTTGTTTAAAAATAAGGTTGAAATTATTTTTAAAATATTTTTTCGTTCAGAAATATTTTGAAATGATTTAAAAAAAAAAATTGTGAGATCAATATATCAAGATGATTTAAAACACAAATATATATTAATTTCAAATAAAAAATAAAAAAAATTATTTAAAAAAAAAACATGATGTTCACGTGCAGGCTGCCGTGTGTGGCATCCAAGAAATGAGGAACGGGAAATGCAATTTGAGTTTCCTTCCCGATTTCAATAGTCTAGTCTTATGGTCAAACACCACCAACTCTCTTCTTCTTTTTTCCATCTAATTATTAAACTCAACGTTCAGAATTATCCCATCAAAGCTCTTACGTGTGGAAAAAAATGGTAGAATGAATGAGGGGCCGGTCCTAAAGAAAGAGCCACTAAGATTCTAGGTCAGATTTTCTCCTCTAAATATATGGACCGTCAGTAATAATAGGCTTTTTTTATTATTATCTAAGGTTTTTGGATCAATTTATGTGTATCTCAACTAATTTTATAAATTTTGAAGTTAACGACCATATAAACCTACCTCTAATAATCATTATATTAACAATTATAGAATTCAAACCTAAAAAACCGTAAAAAAAACAAACCTCTTAGCTTCAAACTTATTTTACTATGTGGTTATACATGTGTTTGGTCGGAGGTCTAAGGAAAAATCCAAGCTACCAAGCATGTGTGGTTCTTAATGCTCCAAGAAGCTCTTCCTCTCCCAACGTCCTCCAATTATAAACCAAAGGCTCTCGTATTCTCGCCAAAAAATATCATCCCTCTGGAAAAACATATAAAACCCGCACATCACAAGTTTTCTTGTAAAGCAAAAGAAAAAACCATCTAAATTTCAAAGAGAATAGCTCGAGCTTGAAAGAACTTGGAGCGTTTAGCAGCGGCGGGTGGTTTCTCGATGGCGACTTCAATTTCTGCGACTGGGTTTACAGGGAGGTTTTGGGAGTTCAATCGGCGGTGAAGACTACGCCATGCTGGTGAAGTCGGTGCCAAGCCATGTTAGAGTTGGGAAGCCGGTGAGACTGGCTCCCATGATGAAGAACGTTAATGAAGGAAAGGGTCTCTTTGCGCCTATCGTTGTCGTCACGCGTCAAGTGGTTGGCAAGAAAAGGTTCAATCAGCTTAGAGGCAAAGCAATTGCCGTACACTCACAGGTTTAATTCTTGCCTCCATCACCAGATTTTGTTTCACCGGTCATGAATTACGATGGTGTTAGTATTTTCTTTTCTATTGGCCTTTTAGAATAAGATTACTTTTGAGAAGAATTTATTGGCAAGTTTTAGATAATGCAAATGCTAATATTTTTCCTCGATTAATAATAACTCTGCTCCTATATATATATATATAGCAATTTAATCAAATTGCATGAGTAACATAACATGTCAAATGACTTTGTGAACAGGTGATTACCGAATTCTGCAAATCAATAGGAGCAGATCCAAAACAAAGGCAAGGACTGATTAGGTTGGCGAAGAAGAATGGGGAAAGACTTGGGTTCCTTGCTTGATTAAAGGATACGATTTCTAGTCAGATGTGAACTCTCTCTTCATCCGGGTCCCCTGGGCTAGAATCATCATGTTAACGACACCGTATTCCTACTTCACTCTTCGTTTTACCTGTAATATTGTCTTGAGATTATTAAAGAAATTGAAAACAGCAAAATTAGATCAAGCACGTCGCAGTTCCCAGCGGCCTTCACTTTAAGGTTACAGCCACCGATCACGAGGAATTTCTTCTGTTTTCCTTTCTTGAAAACCTCTGCACCCATTATGCTGCTGCAGTTGGTACGCTCATAAGCGATTCAAACATCATCGTTTCAAAAACTAAATCTCTTCATGGAATAGCAAAACCCAAGTACAAAAAATGATTGGAACTGTAGAAGTGGTGTTTCTTCTGCCGAGTATATTGGGCCCAACAATATCTGGTAAAGTGAAAAGATATAATAATTCTCTCGCAAGCTCAATCTTGTCTTACACCAAAATTAAAGGAGCATCATCATATCATAACATCCATTAAGGATTTGTCATGTCAAAAGTACATTTCGCTTCTTGGTGTGGAACCATGCTAGAAAAACCACACCGCATGTCGCACGACTGTCATTTGAGTGCTTACACATTGTATCGGCTTTTGGCATTTCTTTCCCTTTTGGAATCATCCTGCAATTACCAAAATAGTGAGATTCCAGAACTAAATTTTATTAAAATCAGAAAATACCAGAAAACGAAGATTACATGGAAGCTGTAGGTGATCTTATCATTGACATCAATGATCTCCTTCCACTTCCTGCCAATGCTCATCTACATAACAAAATTCAAGTGTCAGAACCCTGTCATACCGGAATGCAAATAGGGAGTGGTGTGAGAGGCTCCTGAACTCCCAAGCAAATGAGGGAAACAATAACTGATAAGCGTGAAGCGTGTTTAGGGAGACAAAAAAGTGACACAGACAAGGCAAAGAACAACACGTCAGTGGGAACTGGTTTCCAGTAGAGCTTAATGAACCGGTGTATTAAATTCCAATGAGAATTTTCCATTTAAACATTGTGTTGTGCTCTACATAAAAGAGATGTAAACAAGGAAAAAAAAATTGACGATAAAAAAGCCAAGATTCCAACTAGCTGTCACGAGCTATAAGCGGTAACAGATCCATAGCTATTTCATCTAGGATAAAGCATCAGAAGAAAATCATTGAATCAGTATGTTAGATAAGGTGGATACCAAATGCATGTCAACATGCAAGAACATGAGACTGCATTCGTATTTCCCACAAGCAAGGAAAAGCTCTAGAAATCACATGTGAAAAATTGACATTTTGAAAAGACAACAGCAAATAGAGTGGGGAAGGAGGGTCTGATACTTGTTAAGCAGAAAGCAGAAAAAACAAAATGGAGCTAAATTTGCTGTGTATTGTCAAACTGCCATCCAAACACTGCCTAATCAAATAGCTTTACTGGAACCTTCATCTCGCCGTATGAACCTAAATTATAATCTACCAGAAAACACGCATATACATAATGAATACACAAGAGATAAAAGGTGAAAGAAAGTGTCAGACTCAAACTGCAAGTCAGCAATCTAAGCACATGTTTTTTGGGAGAATAAATTTTAATTATTGGCATGCTTAACTATATCAACAAAGCATTACTGCACTATCAGGAACAGTATTTAACTCCTTGCAAGGGCTCAGAATTCTTTGTCAGATTATATGTAGGGATGTGTTAAGGAATTATCTCACCTAAAAGCTTAAACTATTAGGTGAGGCTCCAGAATATCATTTTCCAACTTACCCCCTCAAGTGAAAGCTCTTTGAGCTTGAAACTTGCACGGGCTCACACTACCCTGTACTTAATTTTTATCAAATAGAATGAGAGTGGTGAGATTCAAACTCGTAACTGCTGGGTCAAAAAGACTCTGATATCATGTTAAAGAACTATCTCACCGAAAAGCTTAACATGTTAGGTGAAGCTCCAAAATATCATTTATAATATTCTCCAACAGGATGAAATAACAGCAATTAGCAATGACAAAACAGCTTGTGTGCTTCAGATAAACAGTCATCCACATGTGCTAAAAGCAATATGCAGTATGTGTTCTCCAGTTAAACCATTACCACAGATACAGAAACAAAGAAACACCTGAGCTGCTATTCACCCATTGGCTATTTACATAATTAGCCAGTATAAAATCAGCCACTGCCGAGTAAATCATTCATCAACATTTGTTGATGCAAGAAACCACATAGCCACCAAGATCCCCCGTTTACATGCAAACTTTAATTATTTAGAAATATTAAATGAATCACATATGATCACATCAGTCTTAACAACATGGGAAGCCAGAAAAGAAAAAAAAGACTCAATATAGAAACCAGAGAATGCAGAAGAAATTTCCATTCACTGTAGGCAAAGAAAGCCAAGCACACCTTTCAATGAAATGCATATAATGTCTAAGGGCAGGTTCTGTGCATGGAACTTGTGCTTAAGGGAACAATATAAGGTATTGAAATATTGGAAAAAATGTTATCTAAATTCAAAGGTGCCACTTTTATAAGTTAAACCGAGAGAGAGAGAGAGAGAGAGAGAACCTGGGCAGCCTCATTGGCAGCAGCTTTAGTCCACAAAGCAAGTTTATCCTGCCTCTGACGCACACTTGCAACCACACCACAAATCTCATCAGCTTCATCAAATTGCTCCCCAATCAAAGCCATCATCTGTCCAATCATTTATTAAAAATAAGATAATCATGCTTATAATAAAAACCAAGGGTAAAAATAAAAGAGTGAGAGGCGAGATGATTACGGTTTCAAGCCACATGGTATCCAAGTTGTCCTTTCTGCTAGATGTAACAGACCACTTGCCTCCACTAGCACACACTGGATCTTCCCATTTGGGTTCGATCCCATCTTTAAATAAATGGAAATCAGCGTTTCCAGGCAGCTTGCTAGGCTTAAATACCTGTTCATACAAACTGCAACAAAAAAATCAAGCAAAACCCTAACTAAAAATTAAAATCATGAAAAAACTCAAATCAATCAAATGAAGAACTAGCACTAGATAGATATAGATAGATAGATAAAAATATTGAAAGAGAATGTGGATAAACGAGATACGTGCCACCAGAATTCTTCGACGGTATCGAAAGAGTAGACCTTGCGGAGAGAAGTACCCCAGGCGGCGCCCTGTTTGGATTGGTTGTCGAACCAAAATGTCCACTTCCTCTCAAGCTTATGCGTCTGCGTCTGAGGTTGCTCGGCCACCAGCTCTCCTGTCGTTGGTGCGTTTCCTTCAATACTAGCTTCATTTTCCGCCATTACTAACGATTTTTCTGCTCCTGGTGAGATATTTTTTTTCCCTGCAACTGCAATGCAGAACAAACGGAGGGCATCTCTATTTCTGTCCTGGTTTGTAATAATTGCCCTTCTTTATTGGGCCCTTTTCATTAGACAAGTGGGCTTTTGCAGTTTTCATGAGCCCATCTTTAGAAGATACTTTAAAAAAAAAAAAAACTGATCTGATTAGATAACTTCAACCCATTAATAGAATCCACAACTCTGTCTATTCAAGTTGTTAAGCCTACCCTAGCTTTGAAATGCACCTTTGCTGTTAATTGTTCTTCATCTCTTACTTAAATGTCCCCTATCTCTTTTGATCTTCACCCTGTTCCCCACACAGCTAGGTTAGAGTGGGTGGGGGGCGGCTTCTCAATGTCCTTGTTGCAAGGGATGAAGAAGGCTTCCTGTCTAAAGAAGCTAAACGACGATGTTTTGATGGGAGTTCATTCGAGTGTTGCGCCAGAATGAAAATGGGTTCTGAGGATATGACGCGTTAGAGGCAAATGCAGGTGATTAAGAACGCAAGTATCAGAAACCTGTCCAGTTTCCTGACAATAATTTTAGAGTCGGAAATGGAGACTTGGCCTTCGCTTTCTGCAGAAAATCAATATCTTCCAAGCCCTCGTCTAATGTCTGGAACTAGTAAATTCATCAAATATCATAGCATTATATGCAGGTGTATGATTATAAGCTCGTGAAGCCCCAGCGCTTCGCTTTCTGCAGAAAATCAAATCTTCGATATTCAAACATGTTTCAAAATTAACTTGGTCTGGGGTCAACCTCGAATCATTTGAATACCGAAAAGCAGATTTTATCAATATGGACGATGGACATTTAAGAGAAAATAAGGTAGTATCACTACTTCAAGAAGCATAGTAAAATGGATTCGAAGGTTCGAAGACCACGATACTCTTGGGAATTCCCACAAAGCTGAAATTTGGTCTCGACCTGATCCCCAAATATTGTTGAATCGCATTCAATTCATCATCTTGGTCCCTCTATCAAACCAAAAGTATTTTCCTAAATCTTGCTTATGAGATATAAAAGAGTATGAACAATAGTGTAACATTTATCTTTCTTATTTTATCTTGTTTGAAAAATAGTGTAAAATATATAATAAAATAAAAAAAGTAAAACGGTAAGCTTGAGAGATTTTATAAAAATATCATGCGACATAAAACCAAACATCAACCATCATGCATCCGGGCTTTCCTATGTTGGGCCTACTTGGTAGTGTAAGAAACTTTGTGATACAGTTGGTGATGGTATTCGCAGCCCAAGGCGGTGTCCTGGAAAAATAGAAATATCCAGCACCTGGCACGACGGATTGACTTTTTTTTGAGGGATAGAAATTTAGATTAAAAGTTACTAGAAAACTTGAGATCAACACCAGAATTATATCTTCCTTGCAAAAACTCCATACAGTTCATTGCTTCCTATAAAGCTCCAGACAAAATTTAGTCGAGATGTCATAAACAACTAAAATTAACCCTGCAAAAAGATACGACTTCACTACGATATGATTCCCACAGAAAAGGACCACACAAAATTAAAGCTCTTAAACGATGGCATTTGCTGCACTTGCAATCCTAGGCCAAAGATCAGCACACTCCTTTCCAATAGGGCCGGTAATTGCTGAACCTGAAAAAAAGAGAAGGGGGAAATGTCATCATGAGAGAAACAAAGTAACTAGAGTTGTACATCTCAAACCCCTATAAGAATGGTGGCAGATGTTTGAGTAAAAATTGAAGGGTTGCAGGTTTTACCTTTCATTTCTCCTTTAGGGTTCACTATGACACCAGCATTATCTGCCAAAAAAAAGCTTCCGATTCAGGAACAAACAAATAATTTTTTATAATCCTTCAAGCAAAACAGCCATAAATATGGTGTACCATGGATATCAAATGCAAAGTTGTGATAAGCTTAAATTTTACTTTTACAATATGGTGCAGTCAGAACACCCCCCCTTCCAGTAACAAAATAGATACAAAGCTAAACATAATGCATATATTTCTAATGACTTTCAATTAGAGTGGAATTTTTGCAACATCAATGAAAAAAATCATTTTCAAATGTATAAATGTTGGGTCCAATGTATAAATGTTGGGTCCAAATGGAGCAGATATGCAAATTAAAAGACTCAGCAAATCTGTAACGAGGGACAACATCAATTTATCAGACAAGTAACTGTATCAACCATTGTATTTGGGAGGATACCTGACATATGTCTGGTAACATGTCATGTTAGCATACAAAAACAACCGAATGAAATATGCCATGACAGCAATGAATTCATCTATTGGTACCAATGTGATCAAGTTGTTTGAATAATTAATTAACAAACCATATTCCAATGCAATACAGAGATACCTCTAGCTAAACTGATATAATATGCATGGCCCGGACTGAAAAGGGATGATAACACAAAACTAGCATCCAGATTGGAGCACATACAATCTTGCTGGGTATGGGAGGTGAAGAGAGAGTAATAAAAAAAATATCAGCAACACATCACCAGTGATAAATCATTCAAACACCACTTCAGGTATAGCTACAGTAGGAAACAGTTCAAATTGAGAGCTTCAATGAGAGTATATCCAATTGCAAAAGGTGTGATTCTACATAAGAGTTCACACTCGATAAATATTCGATCAAGTTCAATATAGCTGAGAGGAGATACACGTGCATCATGACACTGGTTAACCAGCAAACACTATTCCATGTATGGTTGCGACCATGCAATAGCCGAGAGCATAAAAAAAAAAAAGCAAGATGCGACACCTTCATAGAATTAACAAGACAAAGCAAATAAAAATGTCCAAGATTCACTCTAACAAAACTAAAGAGGCGCTCAGAGACATGAGAATCTACATGCGTTTATTTATTACAAAAATGGATCTGAGATGAATGTGTTATATAAGATTTTCAAACTATAAACTAATAATAAGCAATCAATTAAAAAAATAGAAAAATAGAACACGACGCATCAAAAAGGGGAACGATATCAAAGAAATAGAAATCGCAAAACACTGTTAGAATAAAAGAGGGGAAGAGAATGACCTTCAAAATACATGAAAACACCATCCTTTCGGCGCCAAGGCTTACGCTGCCTAACAATGACAGCTGGCATAACCTTCTTCCTGAGATCAGGCTTCCCCTTCTTGACAGTGGCCATAACCATGTCACCAACGCAAGCAGAAGGCAAGCGGTTCAAGCGACCCTTAATTCCCTTCACGGAGATGATGTAAAGATTCTTAGCACCAGTGTTATCAGCACAGTTCACTGTTGCAGCCACTGGCAAACCCAGCGACATCCTGAACTTGTTACCAGCTGATCCTCCACGTCCTGTATTTTCATTCAACCCACCAACAAGAATAACAGTGTTAATGATCTAACTGTTAACAGAAACAAAACAGGAGATCGGTGATGATTTGATTGTTAAGCAGAAACAAAAAAAAAAGATCTGTTATGATTTTGCTATGTCATTTCCTATCAATTCAGAGAGAAAACAAATGTACAGAACGTGAAAAGACGATAGAGAACTGACCTCGCTTCGACATTTTCGACTGCTGGAGGCAAATCGGAGAATGAAATTAGGGTTCGGGGACTTTATAAAGACGGCTTTCAGATTCTAGGGTTTTGTTTACGGGCTTTCATATTTCCGGCTATGTCCTTTTTAGTAAATAAAAGAGGGCCTCGTCAAATCGTGAGAGAAATTCATCAGGCCCGATTCAGAAGCCTGGTCTCTATTAAATTTCGTGGGCCTGTCTCTCTTCTCCAACAACTCTTATCGCCATGCAAAAACTACCCCTCGCTGCCCGAGTAAAATGGTGCTTCTTATCGTGGTCCAACAATATTTTTAAGAGTTTCTGAATTTTTTTAGATTTAGATTTTTATTATTTTTCTTACCACTTTTATATAATAATATCAAAAATAAATTTATTTTAATATATTTTAAAACAAAAAATATTTTGAAAAATAATATTTATCACTCTCTCAGACATACATTAAAATTTGATCTCGTGGAATAAATATGAATTATATTCCACTAGCTATTCGAGTTGCACTTCGCCAGTAACTGGATATTTATTTTCTCAAAAAACGTTACGCATGTAAGCTTTCTCAACACTTTTTTTACATAAAAAAAATATTAAATGTAAATTAAAAAGCTTATCCACACATCTAATTAAAAAAATAAATAAAGGAGAATCATATATGTCAACAAATAAAATAATCATTAATGATAATTAAATATAAAAAAATTATTAACATGATTCATTTACTCGGTTCTAATTAATGACTGTATTTAAAAAAAAATAGTTAGTCAAATGACAGCAGAAACATCCATGCAAATAAAATTGGCTGGATAAAGTCAGAGAGAAAAGTAGGGTCATTTAGCTTCCTTTTGATTCTTCGACTCCAAGTAAAACAACCTAGAACAGAAAATCACCACCATGGGGGGAGACGATGCAGCTGGTTTTTTTAAGAATGGGAGTTCCTTGTCTGCTTCAATCTAGACCCGGTTAACAGAGCCATTTCTGTAATTCTTCTTGAAGTTATGGTCTAGAGATGATGTGAAAAATGAAATTTTGTGAGATAAATTTACAAGTTTACATGTTATGAGACTGCTTTCTGCTGTAATGTGACCCTTCTGTCAAGATCCAGCCATTCTTCCCATCAAATTAAATCATCTTTACACAGCATGCTTTGACTGGCAGGCCCAGAGCATTCAATCAACCGATGAACGGAACCTCTTTTATGGTTTGCCAGTCAGATGCAGGAGCAAAGACTTGCTGTGCAAACAGGATGATCGAATCTAAAGCTTGTTTAATGGAAGGAAGATGCCTGATCACGACAAGCTTGTTTTCCATGTTTCAATACCTGACATGTCGGTGCCTGCCTTGATCATGAAGATTTGCAATGTAACTTCCCCTGCACCAGAATAAAATCTGTCAAAAGACAACCTAGAGAGAGTTCTCTGTAATACGTTTGGCAGAAAATCCAAGCTAACTATCACATCCTCATGTTTGGTTGAATACAAGACATTGCTACCCAGCTTCGCGCAATGTGTATACGCGGATAACTATAGGTGACCTGCAATGAAGAAACGATTCGGTAATCATGTATACCATCAAGATCACAGGACATGACAAATACCTCAAACAGTTCCATTGTTCCAGTTAGTATTCACTTGAACTCATGCGAGTCAAATCATGTCTAGGTATAACAGTTGAAGTGATCAATTAATGAATAAGTTGCTCCAAATTAAAACTCCTACCAACTCCTGTCCTGCTACTTTTTTTCCTGGTTCTGAGGGCTACCTCCTTTTACAGAAGCTATCAAGGGAAGATGAAAAGGTCAGGGGATCTGTTTGTGATGCTAAAAGGCACAGCATTTTACTGTCATCCATTACAAGGGGTGTGCCAGGGAAAATTGTTGCTAGACACAACTCTTCCTTGATTAATACATAGCTCGATTTATTATATTTTAACTACATATATTACAGTCAAGTAAAGCAAGAACTTACCCAGTTCTTTATTGGACAAACAAACCGATAAATTCAACTTGAGGCACTGAAGGACCATGGAATGTATCAAAAACTCACCTGCCAGATTATATAAGCATAGAAACAAGTCTAACTTGCATCCACAAAGAAACATCAAGATAATGAACAGAGGAGATGCACTGCCTCGATTGTTCAGAGAGAGAGAAAATCAATGCATAGATGTATTCATAGCAGATACTGGTGAGATAAAATCTTTAGGCTTTAAACATGTACCACTGCGAGCTTTTGAGATCATTCCAGCCATTGGCTCCTTAAGTTTGCTCTGGAAACATTCAAAGCAAAGGATACCGCATTTCACATTTTCCATCACATTGTGAATTATATTTTGGTCCATGGATTACACTTAATAGTACCATTTTTTTATAAGAAAAAAATAAAACCAAACCCGCAAAAGATAAGAAAGAAAGAAAGAAAAAGGCAGGTAAGGGTTTAAACTTACCTTGACTTATTGAACCTTTGGAGCATCACTGGCCAAGCCAAGCCAACCAAAGGCTGTATAAAAACAGAGCCTGGTAGAAGATAAAACAGCAGTATAAACATGCACTAAATATATATATATGAAAGTTAAAGTTGCAATGTACTTTCCCAAATGGACCAAAACAACATGGATTATTATGTCAAGGAACCATCTCATCTAAAAATTTAAACTTTTAGGTGAGGCCCCAGGATATGATTTATATTATTCTCTAACACATTAGAATGACAACATCATAAACATACACTGCACATATATGGGAATGTCAAAGTTGCAACTGAACTTTCCTAGTTTTCCAAAACAACATGAGCATTAAAATGAGCTGTTCATAATGAGAGAAGCATAACCTAAAAAAGAAACATGAGGGTATGCTTGTGGGAATTCCATCTCATGATTTTACTAGGAAATGCAGAATTGAGCTTCACGGTCTATATCTATTCCATCTCATGCTAAACATGTTATTGTTGAACACACTCTGCTTAAAATGTAAAGAGTTAGAGATAGAATTTTTTTAGAAGCAAGGAATACAAAAAGACAACTCTACACTTGTATTTTAGCACTATAACACTCCATAAATAAACAGTAACTACAACAAAGCTAAGTGGAAACTGTAATGTCTAGCATTTTAGCTTTGGGGGGTAGTAGTGGAGTTGTGCCAGTACCCTGAAAAAACGAACTGGCTCTTTAGGACCATAAGATTTAACGGGTGTATAGTATATGATTAAGAAGAGAAAAACTCTAAAATAAAAATAAAAGATGCAGATAGCAACAGCTGGAGTTCACATTACCTACAAGTGCAAGAAGTCTTCAATCCGTATATTCAACAGGTTTCAGTTCATGATTGGGAACCATGCAGTAACATGAACCATCATGAGCCACAAAAGGATCTCAGCTATTTCCACTTGAAAATCGATAAATATAAACAGCTTAAGTTGAGCTCTTGTGGAGCACCATGAGTTTAAGACATTTACAAAGCACATGCCACCATATACCCTTGAGAAGTTCATGTGATAGCCAAATGCACCAATCCCAATCACCAGCAACAATTGCCTTTATAAAATTATCTTTTCGTAAAAAATAATTGTACAATCAATCATAAAATAAAGGTTACATGAGTTTCTTAACCAAAAGTCCAAGGATAACCAATCCCAGTCACCAGCAAGAACAATATGACCCTAAACATACTATCAAAACAAAAGACTTCAAGAAATTAACAACCTACTTCATGTATAAATTACTTAAATTTTGACTTACAAAGTGCTGTGATATAGTAGAGGAGTTACTACTAGATCAAGCTGAACCATGAATCTTCCTACGTCAACTCCTGTACATATTCTGGTTGGAGACTGGGACTTTTTGGGAATGGATAAATGCCACTGCAATTGAAAACGACTGCAGAGCTGACAATGTTGACTGAAAGCTCACAAAATACAAGCCATCTCGGACATTCACCATCCTCATGGGGGGAGCAACAGTCTCTGAACCCTGAAAAATTAGAGTGTCATGCTTAGATTAACACTTACATAAGAATCTCACAAATTGAGGAGAAGAAACAAATAAACTCAACAAATTTTGAAACAAAAATGATTTATCAAAAAAAAGGAGCAAATTCTATCAGTTGCTTGGGCTTATATCCATCAAGACACCACTAGCAATGGACACCTTAAATATTATGGATAAAGCCTGTATAAAATGCGGCTCACCTCAATGAACAAATCAACTAACTTGCACTCCTGATGCGTATCTGCTGGGGATGAAAACTCTTTGTGGGCTGACCTGCTTTTAAGTACTGTTAATGGACAGCCTAGGTCCCAGCCACCACAGTCACATTGTCCACCTGATCTCCATCTATCAACAAGACTAGAAGGACCACCATTTCTGGTCCTTGGACCTCCGTGAAGACCAGCTGGAATGAGAATATCAATACTTGTTGAGCAATCACCAGATCCTTGGGCACAACAGGCAGAGAGTACCGCGGATTTCACATCTTCTGCTTGCGTTACAGCCACTTTCTTGAGAAAATTCAAGCCCCAACCCCCAACCTTCTCCTGAGACTTTTCAGGAAGATGATCTCTCACCAAAATGGCAGCCAATTCAAGATTTGGTGGAAGATGATTTTCTAAGAGATTGGCGCCACCAAGTGCATCAATGTTGTTATCTCTCTCTTGAGATGGCTCCCAAGAAGAATTCTCCAGTATGGCACTAGATCCACCAAATATGGAGTTAGTTCTCCTCTTGAGTGAGTTGCTGGTCCTGAACACTTCTGCCACTCTGCTTGACAATCCCTTGTTCTTCCTGAGGTCATGGCTTGAACTTCGCAGCTCTCCGGTGTAATTTTCATTACCGAATAAAACAAATTCTCTCTGCATGATTCTTGAATTTTTAGGGCAGATAGCAAAAGAAGTTGACACTTTCAGCTTACCTACAAGGTGCGAATCTTTATCATGAATCATATGTTCCTTTTGGGAACCTTTTCTTGAATGGAATAAATACATACTCTCGAGAGCCTTATCATCTGCTGAATCAACACTATACAACTTAGCCACATAGACCAACTTCTGATTGTCTATGGAGAAGACAAAATGTGGGTTTCCGCCATTCCATGTGCATTGGAGGGTCCCCTGGGTAACAGCAGCAGAGGGAGAAGAAGAAGACTGATCAGAACATGTAGAGTTTGAGCTCGACATAGAAACAAGCCTTTGGTGTGAAGTCTCTGATCCAAATTTATGGCTTCCTGGAATTCGAGCTTCTTTATCAAGCTTTTGTGATGAATAAGTACTTAATCCACCAGGAGAGTTCATGAAATTATAAGATGTTGATCCTTTAACCTCGTTGGAACTCACATTCTCGAAAGTGGCATCACCGTCATATGAACCATTCCGGCGCAATAAAGGACTCTTTAGTATATTTACCATGCTATTGCTACCCATGATCGAACCAACAATCCACTGTTCTGCTGGGCTAATGACCACACTCCCAGCCCCAGCTAATGGACAGTCAAAATCAAACCTGGCCAAACCATGTCTATTTTCACTCCCAGTTTTAGCTGTATCCCGGCCATCAGAGAAAAAACCCATGTTTCCCCAATCCAAGTACATAGAGGCATTGCGTGGAGCCAACTGAGAAGTGCTGGCATGTATTAATTCTAGGCAACGGCGAAGACATTTCTCATCAATTGTTGTTATATGCTTTGGAACCCAATTGTCTAAGACATTAATCCCTTGAAGGAAAGAATCTTTGATGCAACTTTTACTGCATTGCAATTGCTTAACTTTTAAATGCAGATAGTGATCTGAATATACCCTTCTCACCACCCTCTCCGATTTTGATTGGGAACAGTCCAGATCATTGTAACCAGATAATTCTCTTCCATGGTTAAAGCTATGCAATGAATCCTCTTTACCCTGGCCATCCTTTTGAGCATTGGCAGATTTATCATCCATCTTGAGCCTCTAATCTAACAAAGCAAACCAATGACAGACAACTTTGTTTTCAATCTTCTGTCTCCTACTAATCGATATAAACACAAAAGCTCCAGAATCATATAAGCCTCTTATTACCAAGGTCATACATATCCCAACGGAATCTGAAAAGCAATTTGAACAGCTAGCATTACCTTTACTGCAAAAAGAAACTTCAAGAGAAGAAAGCTAAAACTCGTACATTTCAAATCAGGATCTCCCAAAAAATCACAACAATCAGGAAAAAAGAAAAAAGGAGAAGATTCAAAATCAATATTGGTTGTGAAAAAATTGACGGGGAAAGCACATAGAAAAAGGCAAACCACAGGCATCCATGTTGGCTCGAATAAATTGCATGTAATTGAGTAAATCTTGAAGCTCACACTGTTCTGCCACTGTACCAATATATCATAGGGCTTCCCTTTCTTGATGTTACGTAACTGTGTTTCTCACCTCAAACAGGAAATCGAGGCAATACAAAGACGTCTTGTGACAATTAACAAAGTTATCAATATCAGGATTATAATAGCAACAACACTGTTTCTTTAGGACTCTATGGATGTGATATTGGTTCTTAGAGAAATAGAAGAACAAGATTGCAATTTGCAAATGGGAATTGCATCAAAAAATAAAGAAACGAAGAGGAAGGGTAAGAATTATAAGGAGAAAAACAAACTGCATCTTCCGCGGGTGTTACGTAAAAAAAAGCTGAAACTGAATCCAACAGGGTGATAGGGAGAGGCGGAATGAGTTCACAAATCACATGCGTGTTCAGGAAAAATCATGGGGTTGACCCAAATTCAACAAAAAGGTGTAATCGCAAAACCCGAGGCCAGCCCTATCAATCCAACTACCTCACTTCAACTCAACTCAACTCAACTCCACTCAACTCCACTCTTCTCAGCCAAACAGACTCCTTTTATTTGTTTCCTTTTGAATCCACCTTGCTCCAAATTATAGTGCAGAAAGAAAATATAAAAGTGCCTGAAAGGAAATCACTATGACCATTAAAGAAAGAAAACTGGTATTTCCCTTCTTGCATCACCTTTCCAAGAAGCAAACCCAAAACCCAATTAACAATCAAAATCACAAATCCAGCCAACAACGCAGTAACTTAAAGAAATGCATAAACAAAGAAACAAACATCCAAAAACAGTAGCCAACTTTAAATAGTCGCGTGTGTGTATATAGTAATTAAAAATAAAAAGAAAGAAGAAGGAATATCAAGCAAGATACCAACTTTTGCTGCTTACCAGAAGAAATGGATCCAAGGACCAAAACCCACATAAATCACACTCTGATTTCCAAGAAAGCCAAGAGCTTCCATTGTTTAGCTCATCTTCAAAATGAACAAGCAGCCAAAAAAACACGTAAAGAACACACCAAAGAAGGGGGGGAAATGAGTTAACCACTGATCCTAATACAAGGTTCTAAGCATAAAATGTCTCTCTTTAACCACGAAGAAACAAAAGATGTGTTCCTAACTGCTCCGAGAGAGAGATGAGAAACTTAACCGAATCAAAGTAGTGGGAGAGCTTAACATTGAAATGTGGATGTAAGCCACGTTTCTCGTTGAATTTTCAGCGAGCCCCCCCAAAATCCATGGTAACGTGTAGGACCCAGTTTTTTTAATATATTTATCTTTTCTTATCGTGTTTGCAAAATTCTAATGTAGGACCCCATTGTCTTTTCTCTTCCTTCGCAGTATTTTTTAGGCCATTATATTTATGTATAGTTACAAAACAGGATCCAAACCCTGGATAAGCACCTCTTGTGCTGATTATAGGAGGAGGAAAGGAGGAGGAAAATTAAAAAATGAGCTGTTACCCATGATAGCTACAGAACTTTCCCACTATATATATTCCTTCCCGTTCATGGTTCCACCATGGGGGCCACATACCACATGGAACAGAGATCAGCAGCATGAGATGAGGGAAGAAATATGGCATTTATTTTTGTTTTTTTTTATTTCTATTTCTCCATTGATTTTTCTTTTCTTTGTAGGATTTGATGATCCGCAGAAAATCTCAACTCACGTGAGAGATAGTTAGAGGGGTGAGGCAAAAGTAGTCGTTCATCCGTGTTGTCGGGGCTAACATGCCTGATCACTCATATTTTGTTTGACTGGTTCTGTTGCTGGGGATGTTGGTTTTATTGTGCTCATGTTCTTCTTACACGCTAACTTATTGCTTGGGCGGCGTGAATTTTCTATAGTTTCTTCTGCTGTTGTTTAGCCTATAGTTTACGCCAACCTAGCCATTTACTCTTGTTTTTTTATAAAATAGTGCAAGAGTTTTCGTGTTTTATAAGTTTAAAAAAAAACGAATCTTTTTTATTTAAATTTATTTTTATATATTTTCATATTATTTTGACATACTGATATAATATTTTAATACATTATTTAGTATTAATATTCTAAATAAATAAAAAATACTAACATATCTCATTTTCAATTGAAAATGACTTTACACCTTGTTAACAACTACGTATTGAGAGAGCTGAATTTATAAGTTTTTTTAAAAAAAAATGAATCTTTTTATATTTAAATTTATTTTTATATATTTTCATATTGTTTTGACATACTGATATAATATTTTAATACATTATTTAGTATTAATATTCTAAATAAATAAATAAATAATACTAACATATCTCATTTTCAATTGAAAATGACATTACACCTTGTTAACAACTACGTATTGAGAAAGCTGCATTCCTTGATGGGAACTGGATCGCCATGAGACGAGAGGCTATTTCAACTTCAACTCTTGTTTCCTTATCACTGCCACCGGATACTTGTATTTTAAAAATGTTATTTAATTTTTATTATTATAAATTAATTTTTTTCTATATTTTTTATCATTTTTCATGTGCTGTCAGGATTGATTTTTTTAAGAAAATAATATATTTATAAATAAAAAACTATTTTCAAAAAACAATCTCAACCATAGTCTCAAATAAATACTTTATAATCGAACGGTTAACAAGATAGGAGAGTCCAAGGTGCTGAAATTTATTCTTTCTATTTTATCGTTAAATTATTTGAAATCATGAACTCTTCACTCACCGCAAATTATAGTGTATGTTTAGGTTTTTAAAAATAAATTTTAAGACTTTTTATTTTTATTTCTTATTTTAAATTAACTTTTTAATGATTTTAGACCATTTTAATATGTTAATATCAAAAATAATTTTTTAAAAAATAAAAAGATAATTTTAATATATTTATAAATAAAAAATATTTTAAAAAACAATCTTATTCATATTCCCAAATAAGATCACTAATTTATAAAACAATTATAGTGTTATTTTTTAATAAATAAATAAAAAACTATATTTTAAACAGGTATAATATTCTCCGGTGAGACACGTAACTTTTAATTCACACAAACAATAATATGGCGCCTGACGTGTCCTATAAACAGGAGATTAAAATAATGAGGGGTGAGATTATCCCCACTTCATTGTCTAATTTCTATTTCTAAATCATCTTAAGAAACTAGGCTGAAACTCAGTGGGTGTAATCATGTGCTGTGAGTTGTGACAACTAGATTGGCACCACAGATGTAATTTATATTTATGGGTAATATTTTTTAATATTTTATTTTTATCTGTTACTATTAGATTTTGAAATGAGCATTATTTATCTTTATTAATCAATAAGAAAATAAAATAGTTAGCGTGTGTATATATATTAAATAATAAAATGATAAGTAAATTTATTTATATATAATAAATATAGCTGAGATGAATTTTAAGTTGAATTTAATAATATTTATATTTACAGCATTAATATAAGAGAGTTTGAGTAATTTAAAAACATTAAAAAATAATTTATAGAAAAAACAAATTATTTATATATAAAAAAAACAATTTAAATTGACTCGTTCAAAATCGAATTATCATATCCAGTTGTCGCCACGCCAGCATTGGGCATTTGGCCTGGAAAGAGATTATTCACGGGACCTCCCATCCCTGCATCGTGAAAAGAAAAGATTTCAATGTTTAATTATTAAGTTTACGATGAAATGACAGAATTTGTCCAATAAAATTATGTGTCGTACATGGAATTCAAATCTTATTAATTCCTTTTGTTGTATCGATTTGAAATTGAATTGCATTGTCAGGGTTGTTTGGAAGCATTTTAAATTTGTGTTTTTTTAAAAAAAAAAAAAATTTTAAAATAATATTTTTAGATCATTTTAATGTGTTGTTGTTAAAAAATATTTTAAAAAAAATATTTTTTTAAGTAAATAAATATTTTATAAAACAACCACACTCCCAGCCCATCATCTTAATCCTTTCACATGCGTGTTTGTTCGAAGAGCGAGAAAGTATTCTTGAAAAATAAAAATAAAAAATATTTCGAGTTATTTTTCATATATTTTCAGTATTATTTTATGATTGTTTTATATACTAAAATCAAAATTGATTATTTTCAAATTTTTCAGATAGTTTTATATATAAAATATTTTTAAAATAATCACTAAATAACATTAAAAAATTTGTTTGGTATTGCGTTTCAAAAAATATTTTTTGAAAAAAAATTAAAAATATATTTTTATTTTTTACTTTAAACTAAAAAAAATATTTATAAATTATTTTCATGTACTAATATCAAAAATATTTTTTAAAAATAATATATAATCTCCCAGTTGACATGCAATCCAAAAACATCCTGTAGTAAACACAAGCCAGGAACATGACTCTGACCATGGACTGAAGCTTACACTAATCCATGCATCTTGAGAACAACTTTAACACCGTACAGGTAATTAAATTTCAAGTTGGATGAACAGTAACAGACAACAAAAGACAAAAAAAAACAGGTGAGCTTAATTAAGAATCCATTTAGCTAGTTTCTTTTTTGTTATTTAATTATTTCTGCATCGTAATATTTTATGCATTTTATTATCTTTTTTTTAATAGTAAATGTCGAAGTAGTTAATAATTAATCAAACTAAATATATATAACTCTTATAAATTGTAATTACGAAAGCGATATCACTTAAAATTATATTATTATTATTATAACAAGTTAATATAAATAATAATTTTCATAATAAAAGATGACAAGTTTCGAGTGCTTTTGAAAATTATTTATACCCTAAATATTGTCATTTTCATATAATAAAAGGATTGAAAGGCCTATATTTTTTAGTGATATCAATAAGAAATAAATATATTTCATTTAATATCAATCAAATGACATTAATGCGATAATAAATATGATATATCTCTCAAAATATCTTCCATGCATCTAAAAACATGCAATAATCATTGCATTAATATATACAATAATCTATATTAATAATTTTAGATATAGTGACTTATCATGTCATAGTTATTTAATTTATTTTCTGTAGGCCCATGTGCTTCTCGGACCCATAATATCTTATATTCGACTAACAACTACCCAAGTAATTTAAGTTATAGCATTGCTCCCCTCCACCCCTCCGATCATATTGCCACCACAGAAGAGGAGATTCTAAAGTCCGGGGAGCCTACGTACCCATTAATAGAAATAATTTTTTTAAAATAATATTATTTTAACATATATTTTTAAAAAAAATATTTATAAAAAAAAAATCTGTATTGTAATACCAGACACTATCTTAAATGCCGTTTGTTTTCACGGCTGGCCGCACCTTTTGTTTTGCTTTTAAAACAATATTTTTTATTATTTTTTTATCATTTTGATATAAAATATTTTGATATATTTTTAAATAAAATATACTCTGAGAACAAATTGCAACTGCAACGTAAAACACTAAAGCCTTGTTTGACATTGTGTTTTAAAAATGTTTTCAAAAAAAAATATGATTTATTTTTATTTTTATTTTTTACTTAAAATTAATTATTTTTTTATATTTTTATATTATTTTCATGTGCTAATATCAAAAATAATTTTAAAAAAAAATAAAAATATACTATTTTAATGTATTTATAAATAAAAAACAATCTTAATTATATTCTTAAAAAAAATTCCCACCCATTTGAATATTCTAATTTTCAAAATTTTATTTGGTGGGTCCAGTTGCACTATTTTTGTTTTGTTTTCTCCCCAGTAGTTCAAAATTTTGACCCGAGGGAGATTCTGGTATTCCGTGGCATACTTTAGGAGCCACCCAGGCAACAACCTCTAGAAAAATGTGAGCCCTTTTTTTAGTCTTCGGCTATATGCTGATTGAACAATCGAATGGCCAATGGGTAAGTAGCCTTTTGAGGGTTAAGTTGATTTTGTCAAAGGTCTGGTCGAATTTGCTCACCCGAGCTTCAACTGATCGAAACACCCATGACTATGACGTTAGCTTTTGTCAACCATTTACTGTTTATCATTGATTTAAATAAAAATGAAAAAAAAATATTTTTTATTTTAAATTTAAAAAATGTATTTTTAAATTATTTTTATGGACTGGTATTAAAAATAAATTTTAAAAAATAAAATAATATTATTTTAATATACATTTCTAAATAAAAAATAATTTCAAAAACAACTTTAATTATATTCTCGAATAATCATTTAATCTATGTTGAACACATGGTCCGACCAAGACACCATGGAATTTTAGAACAAAAGGAGTTTTATGCTTAGAAATTATCAGCCGGGTCGCATGCATGGTCAATAATTCACATTTCACAGGCTACACCAAGAAATCTGAAGCAGGATATCAAAGAGTTTTATAAAATACTAGCGACTTGACTTTGTCTTATCGTGGTCTTTGAACGTAAAAAATATTAATTATGTTATATTTTTTTATTATAATATAAATTTTAGCAAAATAATAAATTTGTGCATAAATCCTGTGAAGTGCAAGTTTTTTTATAAAATACATGAATTTTAAATCGATATAAATTTATTTATTTAGTAAGTTTCAACAAAATCACTGTCATGAAATTATCATCATCATTATAAAAGTAAGAATATTCAGATGTCTAAATTATTGAATTCAATGTATTAGGATTAATTAAATTTTATATTTCAATTTAAATTAAACACAACAAACAAAATATAAATTGTGAAAATATCTGCAATAATTAAATAACATAAATAAGTAGTTATTTTTTCTATCTACAAAAGGAAAAAACATTATTGGAAATCCATCTCCACGTTATAGTTATTATCATGACTATAACAATCCAAATTATTATCAATATTATTGCCCAAACAATTAAAATTATTAAATTGTTCAAACAATAAAAAAAATTATCATTATTATTGCGCAAACAATGAAATTATAAAATCATCTAATCATAAAAATAACATAAAACACACAAAAAAGAGAACAAAGGGAAAAATGAAGAAATATTAATTTTAAAATAATCATCAACATAAATTAAAATTTAAAAACTGAACCGAATAAAACAAAAATCCCAATAAAAAACGACAAAAATTAAAAACAAAAACTAAAAGCATAGATGAATACAGGTAAAACATAAATATTGTCCAAGAAGCTCCGAAAAAACCAAAGAAATTAACACCAAATAAAAAAATTATAAGAATAAGGGTCAAAATGAAAAATAAAATATAAATTTAATTTCAATCAAATGACAAAATTGAAACAAATAAAAACCTTGGGACCAAAAAAAATAAAGGCATTTTTTTAAAAAAAATTGCAGAGTAATTTTGTCTAAAAAATAAAAGAATAAGGACTAAAATGAAAAGTAACATATATGAACAATTTCAATTAGAGAACAAAATTGAAACAAATTAGAAGAGAGAAAAGGGATAATAAACAAAAAAATCATTCATCAACGATTCACCGACCATCTTCACACACCACGTGTTGCACCGGGAGACATAGGACATGGCGGCGCACCCGATAACACGACGACCAGACACTTTCCATGTAAAAATGAAGTCGCACGTGGCGCTTGAAGGGCACCGCATGAAACACTGCTAACGTGTTCGGATGATGCACCTGCACTATCTTCAAAAAATAAATAATAAAAATGCCAAATTATCTATACACCACTGGACCGAGTGACAACTAAGAAAAAAACAGGAGTGAAAGTACCATAATGCCCTAACTCCAGGTCTTTGTTTTTGTCTTTTATGAGGGTATTTACGTAGTTTCATTGTGCATGAATATGTAAAAAACCTAAAACACCCCACTGTTATGTGTCTTTTTATCAGCTCCCAGGGATAAAATGGTAGTTTCACCATGCAATTTAAAATGGAAGTACTAGAAAATGCCAAACAATTTGAAAATATCATATATGTCCTATGAAAATGTCCAAAATACCGCAATTATGAGGGATAAAATTTTCTGTTTGAGAGATAAAATGATAATTTTACTGTTGAAAGCTATGATAATGTGTGTCTATGTACACATTGAAACACTCACCTTTTATATTATCAAGTAAGTGCATGTTTAAGAGTGTAGTTGTGATTGTTTTTAAAAAGTATTTTTTATTCAAAAATACATCAAAATAATATTTTTTTATTTTTAAAAAATTATTTTTAACATTGATTATTTAAATCACCAAAAAAAATTTAATTTAATTTTTTTTCTTCAAAAGCGCCACAAAGGATAGACTAGTAGGATATCACAGAACCGGGCTTGTAAATCTAGAAAGATGAGCCAAGCGAAATACAACACTCTAACAGTGTTTCATGCGAAGAGTGACAGCCTTCGCTGGGCTCTGTATTTATCTTTTCCATTGGTTTCCATGGCCAGACCTGACATTTCACTACAGGGAAAGGTTCCTATCAAAGAAATTAACACTGGCTATGTCAAGTTTTCGTTATTCTTTTTTCAAAGTTAGAAATTGAAAAACTATTATGCAAATGTTGCTGTCATTTTAGAATAGGTCAACAATGTTCAGTTGTTCACCTAGTGATGGTCTTGGAGTATAGTAGATATTGTTTTTTAAAGTAATTTTTATTTAAAAATATATTAAAATAATATATATTTTTTATTTTTTTTAAAAAATTATTTCTAATATTAATACATGAAAATAATCTAAAAATACCATTTTTTTTTATTTGAAATAAAAAATAAAAATAAAAAAATAAAAATTTTTAAAAGTGTTTTTGAAATGCATTAACAGGCAGGGTAGTAACGCCCTATCATCCATGGACTTCAAGATTATCATGTTAAATATAAGTAGATTTAGGAGTTAAAACTCTAATCTCCTTAACCACTATCCCAGGAAAATAATCATATCACGATAAGGAGTTCTGTCCAGTTGTTGAAATGGATGAATCGAAGTTGAAGTGCTGTGCTTCAAGAGCAGAAAAAGATCAGCAGATGCAACTAATTACAAATGGAATTAAATCTTTATATTGATTGGAATTTGATTACGGGTTTTGTGAAGATGCGATGGAAAAACAAGAACAGATTAAGAACATAGCACCGAGATTTCTTATCGAAAACAGATGATTCCCAAACTGATCTTGCTTCTGATTTCAGCTTCTCTCTTACGGATTCCACAAACAGCCAGCTCCCTTCAACCATCCCCATCCATCGACCACCACCTCGTGCTGACAGACTAACGCATACCTGATCATGATCATCTTTATCACTGCAAGTTGTTCAGCATATTTGTCGTCAAGGCAGCGTGCCGTGATGATAAAGAGTTTCAGATCTGCACAACAGATCTTAAGTTTAAATCAATACGTGCATCTTTTGTAATAGTCTGGAATAACCAGAGTCTTACTCACTCACCTGGACTCGCAAATGTGATTTCTGGGATAGGGTTTCTCGAATAAAAAAAAGAAGTTGTTCAGGATATTTCTGTCACTTTCCTAAACTTTCTGCGATCCCAACTATAGTTATGTGACGGATCATGTATGGTGTCGCCTAAAATTTTCAAAAATTCGATTTGGTGTAGCTGAAGTTAAGAGTGCAGACTCTTCTGTATAATATATATCTTAGGCTTGTGGGGGACTGTGTCCTTATTAAGGAACCATCTCACCTAAAAGCTTAAGCTTGTAAGTGAGGCTCCATAATATGATTTATATTATTCTCTAACACACACCCTCAAGTGAAAGCCTTTTTGGGCTTGAAACTTGCACAGACCCACATCACCTTGTGCTTGGTTTTTATCAAATAGAATGGGGTGGTGAGATTCGAACTCGTGACCGCTGGGTCAACAAAGCTCTGATATCATATTAAGGAACCATCTCACCTAAAAGCTTAAGCTTGTAAGTGAGGCTCCATAATATGATTTATATTATTCTCTAACAACCACACAAAGCATAGCCATGGCTCGTGACAGGAGTGATTAGCATCTAATTCAATGTTTCCATACCTATATTGTTTTTCCTTTCCCGTATATGTGCTTCAAGAACAGGCATATATATAACCAAAATTATTAAATTCTTTGTCATGAAGCTCGACTGGTAAATAAAAATTATTTTAAAATTATTAAAATAATAATATATATTTTAAAAAATTCATACTAGTTATAACCAGATCGTTACACAAAGTGTGAACTTCCATCTATTTTAATTTAAATTTAAATAAATTAAACAAATTGCAATAAATTAAATAATACAATTAGACTTGGATTGTAACATTAGCAACGAGTTCTTCTAGAAGCTATAAGGCACATCACATTAATTTGTGAATGAGAAGTGGGTGAAAATTGGTGAGATCTCAATAACAACCAAAATTCTGAATAAATAAATAAATTAAAATACACCCATCGGATAGTGAATGGGTTACAAAAGACAGATGGGCCAGAAGAAACCCATTATTGGGCCGAAAACCCAACCCCCTTCACTTAGATCGGTTGGTCTTCTATCCCTACACACAGAACAGATATTACAGTCCCTAGTTAGCAATTAGAGTTCTGCCTCTTTGCTGCTGCTCAATTTTGCCCCTCATTCAATTTAGTTAATTAAGCAGTAGCTCTAACCAGTCGCCAGATAAGCCCTAAACTCTCTGTCCACAATGCATTGCGCAAGTAAGTTTCTCGTTTTCTTGATAACTTTGTTTTTCTTTTATCATCTGCAGTTTCTTATCGATCTCTGTTTTTTTTTCCCGGACAGTTTCCGGCGAGGTTCCGGAACAGCCCGTCGTTTCGAAGAAGTCCGGGATTTTATACGAGAAGCGCTTAATCGAGAGACACATATCGGTATATTTTTCTCTTTTTTTTGTTTTTTTTTAAATTTTAGGGTTTTAGCTTCTAGCTCTTTAGGGTTTTGCTTTTTGGCTTCTTGGAGTTTGTTAGAGCAACATAAGTTTTGATATACTTTTTTTGTATGACTTCAATAAACGGACGAGATATTACGGCTAAAAGCGTCATTAATGAAATTGTTGAAGCTACTTGTGCTGGTATTTTGTGTAATTACCGAGTAAGTATTTAAAATCGTAAAGGTTAGGGTTTGCAACACTGAGGTGACAACAAAACTAGCCAGGATTTATCTAGGGTTTCCGTGTCTTTCTAAATCTTTTCGGATGTGCAAGAACAAGTTCCTTGTATAACAGGAGGGAGTGAGGCGTAGCTTTTGTTGCCTGCGGTTGTCCTTTTGTTTGCCAAATCTATAAAATTGAGCTTCACTTTGAAGTGCACTGATCTCTGAAGTTTTTTTTTAAGGAAATTTGCTATCACGCCTGATAAATCTTGCATTGTTGTTTATTTTCTAATCAGGAATATGGAAAATGCCCAATTACTGGGGAACCTCTTACCATGGATGATATTGTTCCAGTCAAAGCAGGCAAAGTATGTTTATTTCTGGTTCTTTGTTTTGATTGTTATTGAGGTCTTTATATCCCACTGCTGCAGCATCAACCATTTTCTATACTTGATTAGTTTTTTTTTATATATATTTCTTGTAGATCGTGAAGCCGAGAACTGTACAGACCGCTAGCATCCCTGGGATGCTTGGGATGTTCCAGAATGTATGTTTATCAGCCATATGATACCCTTTTTGTTGATTTTCTAACTTCCAACTTTACTTGATAATAATAGTGTGGCTTAAGATGGGCGACACTGTAAATTTGTGAACTCATCTCTGTATTTCTTTGCTTCTCACAAGTTAAAGGCTTCAAATAATTAACTGTTCTACCTGTAACATATATGAGAGGGATGCCTGCCTCCATCTTGTTCTCCTCAAATTATTGCCATGACATTGATAAGCCTCTATTCCTGGTTCTATCAAACATCATGCTCTTTATCCTTTGCAGTATAGATTTTAAACTACCCTAGAGTTCAACCATGTGTGACTGCCATATTTGTTCTCTTTGAAATGTTTTAATTTCCTCATCTACTCCATACATAGATGACTAAATGTTTTCTCAAGGGAATCCTTTAGTGCCTTTAATTTGTTCATTAACAAGTGCTAATTATCACGGTGTCTTTGTTACACTCTTTAATTGAGCTTATTTTACTAATATGTGTGCATTTGATTTTTTTCGTAATTTCTTTCTTGATCTAATTGCAGGAATGGGATGGCCTAATGTTGTCCAACTTTGCATTGGAACAACAATTACATACAGCAAGGCAAGAGCTAAGTCATGCATTATACCAGGTAATAGGCTCATCATTAAATGCTTGCTAATATGCTCTGCTTTTGACAGGGCATGTTTGGTATATCATCTTAACTGCAAATGCTGTTATGTATTTTTCGCATCTATTACTTAGATTTTTGTTATTTGAGCGTTGTTCTAAAATATTGTTGGTTACCTTTTCACTTGGCTTCATTTTAATCTCATTTGGTTTATTATGTTTGTTTTCCTTTTTTGCATTCATTGTTTCATCTTCACAATGATTATGAACCCTTAATCCTTGTTGTTTGTGTTATTAGCAATGTATCAGAGTTCTTACTGATCCAGTGCAGCTTTTGACATCACTCGTTACTGAAATGGAACTTTCCTTTTACTTTACTGATCTAGAGAGTTATAACATTACCTGTTAACATGAAGGCTCTATATCAGTGAGATCTATTGTTGTGGTAGAATGCTCTATTTATTCTTCCAAATTTGAAGCCACCTCCTTTCTGTAAAGGATTTGGAACTATTGAAATTGCTACTCCCCCAACAATCTTTGCATAAATGCTGTCATCCAAAACCCAAGTTTTATGATATTTTGATATGGGTTCATTCGAGCACCTAGTCATTTCAAACTATCGTATACTACACATTAGCTTTTGTGCAGTCTCAATCCTAATCTCCATATTCTTGCTTTTTCATAGGCTCAATCCTAAAGGTTTTATGCTAGTTCTAGTTTGTTTTATATCATCTCTCTTTCTTTTCATTCATTGATAAAACATTGTAGGTTGGATTATTGAAATTAGCACTTATCCAACACATGGACTCTGGCTGTGTTGTTTCTTATTTTGGCAGCATGACGCTGCTTGCCGTGTAATTGCAAGACTTAAAAAAGAAAGAGATGAAGCAAGGTCATTGCTTGCACAAGCTGAGAGGCAGGTACCCATGTATGCATCAGAAGCTGTAACAGAAAATGCTTCAGTTCTTAGCAATGGAAAACGAGGTTTTTCTCTTGTTTCCTTCTTGGTTTTTTTCATTTCTTCTAAAGTTTTTCTATCAATACATATTTAAGTTCTGTTGGAATCATCAAAGCTGCCGAGGATGATGATATGGGCCAACCTGGGAAGAGAGTACGACCTGGAATTTCTGCTAACATCATTACAGAGCTTACAGACTGTAATGCAACTCTTTCACAACAACGGAAAAAGCGGCAGGTAATTGATTCATGTTAATGTAGGGCTACTTAGTTTTTGTTGGTAGATTGTGGATTTAAATGCTCTATTTTGGTGTGAATTGTTTTTCAAATCATATCTTATTGCATGATTTAGTAAAGAATATAAGGAATGAATGAAGTTAAGTCTCTTGTTTTGTATATACTGCTTGATGTTTGTCTTTTCTCTTCCCTTTTCACTGTTAGATTCCTCCAACATTGGCTCCAATTGGTGGTCTAGAGAGGTACACCCAACTTTCTAGCCATCCACTTCACAAAACTAGCAAGCCGGGCATCTTATCTATTGATATCCAATATTCCAAGGTAAGAAAATCTTTACACACTGACAGCACTGACAGTTGGTGAATTTTATATATTCGCAGGGTTTGCTTGTCTAGAAGATTTTTATAAGCAAATAGTTTCCAAGTTGCATTTAGTCATGTACTGTTCTGTATTCTGAATGTTGTGAAAACTGTCCTCGCTTTTGTAAACTATTCACTTTGTACATCAAATTTAGGCCACTTTCAATCTGTTTGCTGCTTTTGTGCTGCTCTTGTCCTGTACTTGAATATGATGTTGCATAAATTGCTGCCTGTGGCGTATTTGATTATGATGCTGCAAGAATTTCCCAGAAACTGCATCTTAATGGCTGATGAAAAGTATAAGTTAAAACATAATGCAGGAGATCAAAGCATGCGATTATAAAATATGGAAGTGGTTTTATGGAGGTGGCTTATGCATGATTTCTAGAAGAGCCTCTCCCGTCTGTTTTTTCATGCCAGTGTTCATGCTTTAGTATGTTAAGGGTTTTGCTTCATTAAAATATCAGACATAGGGATTTTCTTTGTTTGGCTCTTCTCATAACACTTTGTATCTTATGTTGGGAGTGGATGGCGGGAACTTGTTTTGAGTTTATATCTTCTAATTGTTGTTTAAAGTCGTGACACTTTTTTAAGCTTTCTTGTGGGGGAAAAACTAAAATTAACGGCCCAGATTGCTTTGCACCTTTTCTCTATGGTCTTCAGGATATCATTGCTACTGGAGGGGTTGATGCAACTGCTGTAGTCTTTGATCGGTCAACAGGACAGATTGTATCAACACTCAGTGGTCACTCAAAGAAGGTTGTTATCGTACTTTGATTATTTCTGATTTGTGCTGCATCTATGCTATTAAGTGAAACTTATGACTTGCAACATCATTTTTGTTGTAGGTTACCAGTGTGAGATTTGTAGCTGAGGGTGAATTTTTCTTAACTGGATCAGCAGATAAGGTAAGCACCGTTCAATTTGGTGGGCTTAAAACTTATTATTTACCGTTGTTGTGGTCCCCCCTAGCCTGGTAAACCCATCATCTCATCTTTATGTCCCAACATTCTCTGACCTGTCAGTTGTGGCTATGAATTACAGAACCTAAAAAAATCATGCTGTTTGTGAGAAAGTAAAGCATTCGACAGAACTATTAATAAAAGTATGCAGTTTCTAAAATGTATTGATCTAGGCATTAAAAATGGCACAGTGGGAGTAGAAGATTGTTGAAACCATCTAGGCTGTCTGTCATAATCATCTTTTAGGAACTGATTTGTTGCAGTTGCTCTCTCTTATTCTTTGCACAAGCTGGAAGGGATAACTTGATCATGTATTTCAGGTCTTAACTTAACAATCTGATACCATTTCAAACAAGATTTTTATATTGCTGCAGTAAAAAAGACCACTGATGGAGTTAATAGTTACTATGAGAGTGATTTCTTGTACGCCTAAGTTTAGAAATGAATATGTACTTAAGAGGATGGATGGTGGACTGATTTGTTTGAATAATCTCTAAGCCTCAACTGAAAGGATTTAGATCTTTCCATATCCAGTATTGCAATACAATCTTCTTTATGTAGGATTTACTCATCAGCAATCACCAGTCTAATTATAGGAGAGCATTGTGCGGTTTCTTTAAGAAAAATAATGGGTCAGATTGGACCATGGGAATGTAATTGCAATATGCACTCTCTGAGGGAAGGAATTTTTGTCTTGAACAGTTATTTTGTGTCATTTAGAGGTAGTGGATGTGCAAGCAATTGCTGGTGTGGAACTGGATATCCTATGATTAAGGTCACTGGCATCATGGTCATGAATTTTATTTAGTAAAGGATTAAATTGTGAAACCATGTCCACTGCGATTTTCAAACTTGTTCTATGTGGAGCTATAATAAATCTCTTTTTGTTTTCCTTATAATGAAACTGGACTTTTTTGACGAGCCATTGATTCCTTCTCTGTCACCTTTTCCATTTCTAATTTCCTTTTTTCACCCATAAGAGCACTGAACTTCTGGCAGTTGGATCATCTCATCCACAAGTGTCCATTCTTAATTTAGTGTTCCTAGGCATTCATCAAGGATTTATTTTGTTTTTAAAATGCCGCAGACAGTTCGTGTGTGGCAAGGATCTGAAGATGGCAACTATGATTGCAGACATATCCTAAAGGACCATACTGCAGAGGTAATTACCTTTCAAAACCACCTTGATCTTGTTTCATAACCAGTGGCTGACTATTAGCTTGATCTTGTGGATATAAATTCCTAATATTGGTTCTGTTCTGATAAATCTAGGCATATTTTAGATGGATACTTGTTTTAATAAATTGCAATGCTTAGGTTTATGTTAAATAGGATGGAAGATACATGACCTTTGGTAATGGGGCCTTTTTAGGCTTACTCTAGATAGCTTTTTGAAGCCTGTGCTTTATAGGAATCGGGCAGCATCAAATAAATTCCTTTTTTTTCATGCCCTCTCTCTCTCTCTCTCTCCCTTGGTGAGGGGATTGAGGATAGTTGTTTACATGTCCACATATGAGGGTAGCTCAAACAAAATTCTCTAATATGCGAGCTTGAGGCTTTGGACCCAAGCAAGATTCATCATGGGCAACATTTCATGCATTTACTGCAAAGCAGTGGTTAAACAAATAACTCATCCAATTAATGTTTTTAGCTTGGGAATTAAATTGTCACAGCTAGTTTATGCCTACAACTGGTTCATTCTGCAACCAATTAAATTGAATTAAGGAAAACCATCTGCTTTCCCTACAAGGTGGTGCTATTGCTTTACCATATTTTGCTGACTTAAAACTCTAAATTTTTGCATGCTATTTTGGCATCTGAATACTTGCCAGCTTGACTGTGGTGGTGTACTGATCTCATGCCATTTTTATTACCTAATACTAGTATGTTTACAAATTCTGTCAGGTGCAAGCTGTCACTGTTCATGCAACGAATAACTACTTTGTGACTGCTTCTCTTGACAATACATGGTGCTTTCTACGATCTCTCCTCTGGTTTATGCATGGCTCAGGTCCTCCCTCTCTCTCTGTTTTTTTGTGAGAGTGCTCTTTCGTGTCTTGCACATATTCACAGAAGTCTATTTTCAATTTTTTTCTTCCTGATCTGTGAGTTATGTACGGAGATTGATTACAGACAAATTAAATGCCAAAATATATAAATTTATCATCTGATCTGAGATTTTGACTTTCTTGACTGGTTATTGTGTTCCATTTGATATAATTGTCCTGCAATTAGAATCCATGAAGTTCAGGAACAATTTACCTTTAACAATTTTATCTAAATTTAAAGAATTGAATCCTTCTATCACATGTGGTCTATTTCATTTTTTGTTTGTTTTCCATAGTATTTGTCAAAGCTGACAATTTAACAATAAATTAATATTCAAATGCCCATTATTCTATTTTTATGATGCATTTTTGCATGCTCAAAATGTAAAAAGAGGCATCTTTAAAAGGCATCAAGATCAGACATAGATAGTGAATGGTGGAGTATGCTTTTGTATTGTATGACTCTGGAGTGGTTTTTTGTTATGTATTGTGGTAAAGTGTTATTAAGGCTCTAGTTGTCGATTACAATGTTCAGTTTGGTTAAAATTTCCTCTTTCAGACAAGGTTTCTAAATGTTTCATTCATCTTAATTTTCTAAACTTATAGTTTTTATTTCATTTTTCAACATGAAAATTCCCTTGTGTCTGTTGGATCTGGTTCTGGATGAACTGTATGATGATGTTTAATTTTGCAGGTTGCTGACGCTTCCAAAACTGATGGCTATTCATCTGCTGCCTTTCATCCTGATGGTCTCATCCTTGGAACAGGCACTTCAGAAGCAGTTGTTAAAATTTGGGATGTAAAAAGTCAGGTACATATGCACTATTGTAATTGTTGTGTTTATTACCTTTTTCAAAGTGCAGCTTGTAGAGGGCAGACGTGTACCAAATAAAACCTTCATCTGTTGATTTAATTAAAAATATTTGAAGTTTTACTTTTCTTGTGTTTTTGTTTATATGCAGGCCAATGTTGCAAAATTTGAAGGTCATGCTGGGCCCGTAACAGCAATATCTTTCTCAGAAAACGGATATTTTCTGGCTGTAAGTATGTGTGTTCTGAAAAAAACATGCAATGATGGATGATCTGACATGCTATGATCTTATTTAATGTTTGTACTGGACAGACTGCTGCCCATGACAGTGTTAAGCTGTGGGATCTGCGGAAATTGAAAAACTTCCGGACACTCAATCTATATGATTCTGATACACCTACAAACTCTGGTGTGTATTACTATGGTTATGCTTTTCCTTATTTATGTGTTGTTATTCATGGCTAGTGCCTGCAGCAATAGCTCTTATTCTTTGTATGGTACCACCCTTGTCAACCTGTTTTCCATTGCCTGACAACCCATACTTGCTATGATGAAACTATGTGAAGTGGTTTTAAAAATTTAAAGCTTGGCTACGTGGAACTCTTTCTTTCTTCTCTTTTTTATTTTTATTTCTTAAGCCCGTTGCTGCCCTTTTTAGTGCTCTTTTAAGCTCTTGGGTTGGGCAATCTTGTTCAACTGCAATATGCTCTTTTTTTTTAGTTTTCATTGTGAGTGAAGATGTAATGGTGTTCCTCTTTCTTATCATGGCAGTGGAATTCGACCACAGTGGATCTTACCTTGGAATTGCAGGATCAGATATAAGGTGCTGTCTCTTGTGGATCTTCAAATATTTATCTAGTCATTTTCAATGGATTTTTAAGAATTGTCTGGCTGAAGTTGGATAACAGCTCTGCTTTTTTACCTATTAACAAAATGTTCTGGGTTGTGCATAGAGTTTTTCTGATAATGCTAATAAACTCGTCTTCTCTTCATTGCAAGAACATTCTTTGAAGCCTTTTCAGAAGAAGAGCTATTACAATTTATTTATGTCTGCAATGCCCTGTAAATTCTTTCGTTTCATCTCATCTAACTGCGTGTCTTGTACTTGCACAGAGTTTACCAAGTTGGCAGTGTTAAAGCAGACTGGAATTGTATCAAAACTCTTCCCGATTTGTCCGGAACAGGTTTTTAGCCTTCCCTTTTCCTACCACTACTTGTTGCATCCCACGCATGTTTGACTGACAGATGCACTATTTTGCTACTCGTGTTGGCAGGAAGAGCAACTTGCGTAAAATTTGGTCCAGATGCCAATTACATAGCTGTGGGATCAATGGATCGCAACCTCAGGATATTTGGCCTGCCTGGGGATGAAGCTCCACTGGAGTCATAATGCACCCTCCGATTGGGAAAGTTGAGTTCATGGATTTCTGCAGTTGTTGCCACAGCTTTCATTAGGCTAGTGCAGCCAAACAATAGAACGAGTTGTTTACTTATGCGGTGCCAACACTTTATGCAATTTTCAGATATGGCGCAGGGTGGTTGTCTGGGATTTGAAGAACTTAAATTCGAGCTCCTAGAGCCAGTCATTTTGTATTAATGTTGTCGTTGGAACTTCCAGAAAAAAGATATCTTGCCATTAATCTACACAGTGAGGTGCTTGGGGGAACACACTTGGTAATTGTTTAAAAGCTTTTCTTTGAGGGATATTTGTATTCTATTCACTGTAGTAAAAAGTAGTTCGATGTGCTTGCTGCAGCAGGGATTAACCTCAGCTCTCCTGCCTTGGTAACCCGACAAGCATCCTCCCTGAATCCCTCCTTTTCCATCGCAATAGTTCTTCAGTGAGGTGTAAACTCTTTCAAATTTGTTAAACATTACTCTGTCGTTGCTTCCTGCCCCATCTCCACTTCCCAGATTACCATGCTGTATTCACAGAAATCTAACGACCTGAGCTTCAGGATTCAAACTTCAAATATAATTTTTACAAAAAAGAATAAAGAATGTGATCACAAACTAATTAAGAAGCTTCCATAGGCCTGCCTCGTTTCTGGGAGGTGAGTTTTTTGGATGAATGTGTGAACCCCCGAAGCTGCAACAAGAATATATCATCATCATCATCAAGAACAAAAAACCTCAGAAGTTGAAAATGTCTATTACTATGATGCTTGCATTTTTTTTCAATAGAGAACACGAGTCATCTATCCAAACTCTGACTAAACCTGCTCGGCCTCCTTGTCAACCCATTTATGGAAAAGTAAACCACAGTTGTAAGCTCTGTAGACAGAAAGCTTCTATACTGGGATTTAGGATGTTTGTTCATCTACTCTGTTCTTTCCTTCCTCTATTTAAAAGGGCCATCACAGTATAAATATTTGCAAGGGGCGGGATTTTCATTTTCATTTCCCCTCTCTCTCTGAAATGGAGAGATATTGACTGTTGGTGAGCCCGCCGGAAAATTTGCCTTTCTCTTTCCTCGCCCCTCATTTTCTTTGTTTCTCCCAAACAGTGGCAACTTTCAACCTTCTTCAAGATATAGAAAAGAAAACTGTTGCACCAAGGAACAAATACCAAGAGGAATTTTGTATCAGATGGAGAGTATTTCAAACAGGAATTTCTTGAAAAGGTAGCTTACAGGTCTCCATCCAAGCACAAAGCAATGTTGCCGCCGCCGCCAAGTGCTGGTGTGTAATATCTGTTGGCACCTATTTACGTAAATGGATCACAGAATCAGCTTAAGAGATTGCTAACACTCATGTCAGAGAAAACAAAAATTGTACTTCCAATTATCAAACAGCAGCTTTCTGTCCATCAAGAAAGCAACCATCAACTATAATTTCCATTACATTTAGAGGCTATACACGTTGGTTTATTATGTTTTGCATTAGCAGAATGAAGGGCTGCAGGCAGCAGACCTCAAGAGGGCCTTTTCAAAATTGGTAAATTAATTGAGCACGGCTCATCATTGTCATTGTGACTGCAAAAACATGGATGTTGAAGGAGAATGAATCTGTTTTGGATAAGAATATCCCTCCCAGCATACACTGGCTTCAAAGAAAGTGATCAAATCATCATTGAATATATGAACTAACCATATATAAATGGTGATGGTAGCTGAAACATGGTACCAGTCTCATTTATTAAGTCACTAGATGTGTGTGTTATGAACTTGTTGCTTTACATCGTTTAGAAAGAGACGAATTACATAAAAGCTCACCAGTTCGTAAATACAAATGATTAGTTTCCCCCCCTCACAAAAATCGTGATATTGGTGCGAGTATTCAAAAACTTGTTTGAATGTTGAGGAAAAAGGGAAAGAGAACACCCTGAATTGTAGATTAAACATAAGTACAGTATAGACAAAGTTGCCTGTTATTTTCTCTTGGCAGTAGGTTTCAATGAACATCATAGAAACCCACCAAACATACACTTTGATTATCGCCGGCCATCTTTAAGTACCAGAAAAAAAGAGGTTTAAACTAGTTGAAAAACAACGAAGAACCCTTAGTATATGGAATTAGTCAGAACATAGCAGTGATCAGCAAAACTTACCTCCACAGTAAGATCCACTGGCATCCCTTCACGAAATTAGGAAGGGATGAGAGCAGGAACTCATACTGCTCCGAGGAAAATAAAAGGTGGACTCATCCATGAGACGGGGAAAAGGCCTTCGTGGGGTCTGATCATGCGCTCCTTCAAATAAATCACTATCACCATTACCATCATTACTTTCAACAGTTTTCTTGTGCTCACAAACTGCAATCTTTTTTATCGTCTTTACAAGATTTTTGGAATTCCTCGTTCTTGTGTGCTGTGCTGCATTCATGAAACCTAACCGAGTATTGTTCTTGCTGTTCATTATCTTTACTATTCCATCAAACAGGGAGCGATTGAATTGGTTTTAAATCATCTTGGTGCTAGTCTGATCTAGACCCAAGAAAACGCAGTGAAGGGATTACGAAGGGAAAATATGAAGATGATTTTCCCTCTTTAGAACACTGCCCGGCTTACACATTCAAATATCTGATCACAAACATTACCAATTAAAAGTTAACAAGTATAATGAACGCCAAAACAAAACAACCACCTTCTCCTTAGAAAACATAAAACCCCAGAAACAGGGGATCAAAACATCCGTTGAAAATAAAAGTTACTGGAGTTGGTTTCAATAAAGTGTTGATTTTGTCTGTTCCAGACAACATGGGTATAAGAACCCATGTTTGCTTTTCCCTTCTTCTCTCACATTCTCTAAGCTACCAAACAGTTTTCATTTTTTTTTCTCAGCTACCAAGCAAACAATGCATCTATGTATCTAGCACCAAAAACAGCATGCATGGAAATCTTAAAACCAAATCTGAGCTCCCTTTTTGTTGTTCAAGATGTTGAAGTACTCAATATTCAAACTGAAACAATCAAATCAACAACGACGACAAAAAAAGAAGCAATTCAAGGCCCCACTACATTTTGTAAAAGCAACCGGGTCCAGCATTCAGCTAAAAAGGATAAAAAGAAAAAGAAACAAGGAGAAAACCCCTCAAGAAGATAAAAGTAAAGAAAAGCAAGCCATCCTGGAAGAAGATTATCACTTAGAATTACTGGAAGAATTCTTTGTTTTTGTGTTATTTTTTTAAATTTTTTTTTAAATTATATATTTTGAAGTCGATATTTTAAAAATAAAAAAATTATTATTATCACAATACAAACAATAAAAAAAACAAATAGTTGATTAGAGACCTTTTCTTTCAATGCATACATTCTTTTTATTAAATTTATATTTTCTTACAACTATTTTTTCCAAATTGAACAACTAGTTGAAATGCAGGTCTTACTTTTACTCTTTAATTAAATAAAAATATTATTATTATTAATTAGTGTTTGATCCTTCTTCTTTTCCTTGTTGGTTCTTTCAAAATTTTATTTTTTAATCTGTTTTATATTTTAATACTAGCATATTAAAAATATCAAAAAATAATAATTTAATATTATAATTAAAACAAATATATTTATATTTTTTTAAAAACAAAACATCTCAATATAGTTTTAACCCTCCTGCAATAACATTACAGGAGAGGAAAGTTCGTCGGTGGAAAGGAAAGACTAAAGAGACGGTGGGTGTGTGCACGCGTGGACAATTTTACACGTGTCTGTGTCCAAAAGCGCCTCGTCCTCGGCGGCTTCTGTCGGTTCCCCTCTCTCCCTACTCTTTAACGTACTAGGAGCGTGTTTATTTTTTCATTTCAAAAATATCTTTTTAAAGAATTATTTTTTATTTTTTATATTTTCATATTATTTTGATATGTTACTATTAAAAATATTTTAAAACTGTAAATAAATATATTTTTAATATATTTAAAAAGTAAAAAAACAGTATAAAAACAACCGCTATCACACGTGTAAGCATTCTCAAATTTATTGCTTGTTAAGAATTATTTTTTTTCAAACAAATTCCATCAATGGAAATCAGACACCACTTCTATATTTATATTTCAGGATTGAAAATATAGTTATTTAACTTGTTTTTTAAAAAATATTCATAATAAAAATTACTAGGGAATACTAAAAATATATATATTAATTTTTGTTAATGAATCATTTAATCTAAAAGTTTAAACTGTTAGGTGAGGTCCTAGAATATCAGTTATGTTATTCTCCAATACCTCCCTCAAGTGAAAACTATTTGGAATGGAAACTTGTACATGCCAATATTATCCTGTACTTAATTTTTATCAATTAGAATGAGGGTGATAAGATTCAAACTCGTGACCGCTTGATTAACAAGGTTTTGATATCAAGTCAAGTAACTATCTCACCTAAAAATTTAAGCAACCAGGTAATGCCATAGAATATCATTCGTATTATTCCTAACAAATTTTACTATTTTTGCAAGTATAAAAAACAATTAATACGCATCTAAATGTACTTTTAAATGCAAAAACAAATTGTTTTAAAGTCATTTGAATTAAATAAATGAAGTGTTGAAATCTTTATGGGGCGACTTTCTCTTTTTTAACTAAACTTACTTTTACAACATTTCATAGTTTGTTGACAAATTCCCTATTGCAAATCACAAAACAATTGCTTTTGGCCAGAATCTGAGATTATTTGAAATTATGGCAGTGTATATTTTTTAAAGTGTTTATTTTTAAAATAAAAAGTGAAAAAGTCTTCTAGATGCAGGTTCATGTACTAGAATAAATAAAAGTATATATATATATATATATATAAAGAAAATCATACACTTTTTTGGGTGGTAAAACGAAGCAATACTTCCACGATGAAGCAAGCTACTGATTTTGCTTACTCTTTAGCTTAATTTATTGCTAATTATAATATGCCAGCTACAAATGACTCAAGATTTTGTCATATGCTTCGCTTAAAAGCTATGAATTCTTGCCAGGCTGCTCCACTGTTTTTAAAGAACAACCAGTTACTTGGACTTCAATTCAATCCTCCTCATGACGAGCACATGAAAATTAAATGAGTTACTGCTACGTTCAGAATTCAAACCCTAGATCTTGTATGATGTTACTCAGTAAACTTCATGCCATTTCCAAACCCAGATTCTTTTTACATGCATGCCCTCCACACCTTTCATGGAAGATAATATTTTTAGCTTCTTGCACCTTGAAATTTTTTTTTTTTTTTTGTTTTAAACTAATTTTGTTCTCATTCTCTTCAAATACTTGGAACAGGTACTTACTGCTCACAATTCCGATGAAAATTGGCGAGTGGGTGCTTTTTTTTACTTCTAGTGGAGAGAGGTGAGAGAGAAAACGATACCGCTCCAGCTCCCAGACTCTGCACATATACAGAGAAAAAGAAGTAAAGTGAGTCATAAACACCAGAAAACTAAAACCAGTACCCAAAAGACAGTATTTTTTAGCAATTCAATTTCTAAGCACAGCCAGAACGCAACACAACTCCTTCATCTTCCACCTCCTGTTCAGTTTTAGTCAGAACCCATTTCTCAAATCCTTCCAAAACCTGCCATGATTTGATCCATTCGGCCATTTCCCAAATGGGTTTTCCCTCCAAACCCTTTTCTTGCTTCGTCTTTCTCTCTCTTCTTTCTGTCAATCTTTCTCAGTCCGCCCTTGATTACAGCACCTTGGTCTACAAGGGTTGTGCAAAACAAGCTTTTCAAGATCCAAATGGTGTCTATTCACAAGCCATCTCTGCCCTTTTTGGCTCTTTAGTCTCCCAGTCCACCAAGACCAAGTTCTTTAAGACCACCACTGGGACTGGCCAAACAACCATAACTGGCCTCTTTTCAATGCAGGGGAGACCTTAGTAATACTGACTGTTACAACTGTGTCAGCAAACTGCCGGTTTTAGCAGACAAACTCTGTGGCAAAACGATAGCTGCAAGAATCCAGCTTTATGGATGCTACATTTTGTATGAAGTTGCTGGCTTTACACAAGTTTCAGGTATGGAAATGCTGTACAAGACTTGTGGGGCTACAAATGCGGCAGGAAGTGGGTTTGAGGAGAGAAGAGATACTGCCTTTTCGGTTATGCAAAATGGTGTGGTTAGTGGCCATGGCTTCTACGCGACCAACTACCAGTCGATGTATGTTTTGGGGCAGTGCGAGGGTGATGTTGGAGATTCAGATTGTGGCGACTGTGTGAAAACTGCTGTCCAGAGAGCTCAAGTTGAGTGTGGGAACTCTATTTCAGGCCAAATCTATCTGCATAAATGCTTTATTAGTTACAGTTATTATCCAAATGGGGTGCCCAGGAGATCGTCATCTTCTTCCGATTCATTTTCATCAGGTTTGAGTACTGAAATTGATTTGTCTAGGAAATCTAGAGAGAAAAGTTTTCTGCCTTTTATCTTGTTAGTAAGTAATACTCGTTTTGGTGAAGGTTTGCTTTGCTGGGTCGTTAATTCATTGGGTTTCCTAACTAGTTCCATTTCCCTGTAAATTGTTTTTAATATATTACCGAGTCTGTTAATCTATTGCAATTAGTATGTGGTTAGGGTGGTTGGATTTTCCCCCTCCCCCATCTCTTCCCATTTCCCTATTTAAAAAAGTCCATTTTTAATAGATTACTGGGTCTCAATCTATTGGAATTAATATATGGTTATCTTGTGACAAGAACGTCCAGTGTCTTATCAATGTGTTTGAAAGTGGTTTTATTTTAATTGGCCTGGGATATGTAATAATAGAGATGTATCTGATGGATGTAGGGACAGGTCCAAAAACAGGGAAGACAGTAGCCATCATAGTAGGAGGGGCAGCTGGTGTGGGGTTCTTGGTCATTTGCTTACTGTTTGCAAGAAGCTTGATGAAGAAACATGATGGTATGCTTTTTCGCACTTTGATGAATATGATGTGAGATAGGATAGATAGTGCTCTGCATTTCATTGGTGAGAATCTCTTTTGTCCACCCAATGCTGATATGGTTGGAGCATGCTATTTTGTGCAGATTTTTAAGAGGAAGAGATGGATCTTAAAGAGGAGGCAAGCAACCATCTTTTCTCGAGGTGGATTCTTTCTACAATTTCATTTCTTTCAATAGTATAAATGGGGTTTTGTGGTGGACCAATTTTGATGAAGAAAAGATAGGATAGAAATTGGCAAATGCGGGTCTGCTGTCACAAAAGACAGTATATTTGGGACTGGAAGTAACTAGGGCTCGAGCTCGTTTCACGAAAGGTGAAAACTGAAAACAGATAGCAGAATGAATGTGTGAAAATTTGAATGGATGACAGAGGAGAGTTGAATTAATGGGATTTGGCCTTTCTTTTTTGTACAGCCTGTGGATGTTTGTCTCTTCTCTTTCCAGATCAATCCATCCCCATCCCCATCCCCATCTTCTTCTGCTTTATGCTTTTTAGTTCTGTAAAATGTCGATAACTCCTCCTGGAAGATTTTGCATGAAACCAATTGGATATAAAACTATTGATGGATTAGAGACGAGGCCATCCAGCCAAACAGGCCCTTACAAAAGAGTGATAGAGGTGACAGCCAGGTGCGGTTATCATCCATTGCCACCACCGTGGAAGGAGGCTCACATGCGGCGAGGGAATATATAGCAAGCTGTCCTGATCCTGATTTTGTTTTGCATGGGTACATCCTTCCATGACGACAAAAACGCTATTTTTTTTTAATTATTTATTTAAGGCAACAATATCTCTGGTTTTGGAGCGTGTAGGGTTGTAAAATGAAGGCAGGAGAACAGAGGCGTCGGTGATTGGAGTGTCACATGCGGCGGCAGCTGGTTTACTTGTTTTTAAATAAAAAAAGTGTTTTTAAAATTTATTTTCTTATTCATTATTAAGGATCGTGCGGGTTCTTTTTTTTTTATTATTATTATTATTTGAAAATGGGCTGTCCATTCCAATTATTTTTTAAATAAATTAAATTAATTAATTTAATCATTATTATCAAGGGACCGGAATGCTAGTCTAAGAGTAAGAGAACCAAATTGAATATAACTGGAGAGATAAAATACGAGGATGGATTGTTACATTGAAAAACGCAGTCGTTTTAGATTTAGTTTAATCATTATTACCTCACAGGTAAAGCAAAACAGTCTTCTAACCAGTCAACACAAACCCTTCCCCCCGAGAAGGATCATGGAATGTGGATCTGTGGTGTGAAAAGGAGAGGGAGGCGACGTCTTTCCTCAGAATTCCGCGCCCGCGAAGGAGGCTGAGCTTGACAGCTGTGTGAGGTCGTGATCATCAATGGCCTGTCGCCAGATCAAAGGTGGGTGCCGCCACTCCTTTCCCTTTTCTTCGCGGATATATTGTGCAATCATCTTTCGGAATCATAATAATAAAAACGATGAATGAACACAACAAAGTTGTTTTTAATTTTCTGGAAAAAACAGATATTTTTTTTGTATGTAGATGTTGAGAATCTCCATACCTAATTGCAATACAATTTGAATTGGTATTGAGATTCACGGTCGACACATATCGATTATATTTTTTTATAAATCAGTGGGCTGGGTTGGGTGGCCATTCTTAATATTTAATTGTAATTCTCAAAGTTGAAGCTTCAAAAGTTGGACCGCAATTGCTAACCTTAGCGGCTGTTCTTTGCCATATGATTTTGTTTTTGGAACATCCTCGTCAGTTTACAAGAAATCTTTCTGCTTCTATGGCAGTAATTAGTTAGGAGAGGACAAGAAAACATTAACTATAATTAGCGGCCTTTATTACCTTCCTATCAAAGAAACATACCAAAAACTCATTTCCTTTGCAACCTCGAATCCAAGTTTACTGTCTTTCACTTTTGTCATGATTGTTACGGTGACTTGGTTTTTAAAATGTTTTTCAGTTAAACATGTATTAAAATAATATATATTTATTTTTATTTTTAATATCAATGTATCAAATCGAGCTCGTTAAGTTGGTCCATGGCGATGAGGAGTGGGAGCCTCAAGACAATTAACGTTGCCCCAGTTATCCACGCCGCCTTTCCCGTGCTCTTCGCCGGCTTCTTCGCCATGATCAGCCCCTGTTTTTCTTCATCATGCTTCCAACCACCGTAGCCAGCACTCCTGCCTCCTCCATACTCAATCGCTTCTTGCCTTCAGTTTCAGACCCCGTTAAAGTCAACAAGTCAAGGGACAGGTTTCATGCCTTCAGTTCGACAGTTGACATGTAGTCCGTCAGATGGGCTGGGCCCACTAGCACAAGGAGAAAATTGATGCTCGAATTCAAGTATAGTATATCACTGGTAAACAGCACCGGTTAAGTGAGCTCAGTTTAGAGGGTTGATGAGGGGTTAGTGTAAATATTTTTATAAAAAAAAACAGAATTCGTCGAGTGCACCATTGAAGACCACAAAAATAATAATTGATGTGGAACCGTTTGAAGATTAATCAACGAGTGTAAAACCACTCTTTATATACTGAGAAAATGAGAATGGTAAGTTGAGAACATTTTCAAGCTCACAAGATTTGGATGCGATATCATTCATAATGGAATCCCTACTGCTGTGCCTGGAATTCATCCCAGAACCTCTGCATACAACCAGAGATGTATTGCAAACCCAAGGGACTGCAACGGTGAATCCTAAACCAGAGCCTTCCTTTCCGTTCCCGCGAGAACGGTCTTGTATGCTCGGCAAACTTTAGAGACATGCTTTCCCATCGGTAAAAGCTGCTGATAATAATGCGAAACGGATGGATCTGCGCTTAAAACTTCGGAGTCAGAATGGAGGTTCACCACAACAGTTCCATGTCCAGAGTGCAGTCTATTGCTGAGAGCTTTGAGAAATGGGGAGTCCGGGTCCCAAAGCTGGCGAGGGAAAGATATCATCACCATCATATGCATCAATGAATATCATGTCATACGTATTACTGGTGTTAAGAACAAAGTTCTCAGCATCTGCCTCATAGAGGCAAAGTCTCTCATGGATGCCTTTCCACAGCACTTCGTCGATGGGATTAGGCTTTGACAAGGCACGCTGACCGGGCGAGTTCATAACTGAGAATGATGGAAAACCCATTGCTCGAATTGAAGCAGAGATAACAAGGGGATCAATTTCAACTATGTCAACAACAGCACCTGAAGAGAGAACATTATTTCAGTAGCATTCTTAATGGCTTCACAGTCAATCACATCTTGAATTAACAGTGTTCTACAGACAACAACAGCAATAAAGCGGTGCGATTTTAAAAGAGGTGTGCAGTATAAAAGCTGAAGGAGCAATAATTTCACTTGCTTGAGAAAATTGGGTTTTCATGTCTCAGCTCCAGGCGGTGAAGAAACATTAGCATGTCCACAGTAGATCACACTAAAAATAGGCACTTCACCTTTCATTACCTCGTTATAAAATAAGAAGAAGAAAAAAAGACCTTGCATTGCTCAGCTTCTATGTTAGATTATGAGATGGCTGGAAATTCATTCTCATGTGCTTCAAATCTTCTTTCTTTATCATTCATTTCCATTATCTCCTTCTCAAAAGTTCCTTCTACATTTTGACTCTCTTAAACACTACAAACTCAGACACAGAGAAAAAGCACAATACCCCTGCAATGCATTCTGCAAGACAAACTAGAAAGGTGTTGGCTATATTGTGAGAATCCATACCATACCATATAGTTATTTCAGTCAGGGAAGTGATTTTGAGTAGTACTTTTGTGATTCATTATAACCATGACAGAAAGGCTTCTACAAGAATTAAAAAGGCACAGCAGAGAAACATGCACCAAGGAAATGGCCTTTTCCTACCTTGGATTTTTGTAGCCAAGAACAGTGGTAAGCTTCCACCACCATGACCAATGCATAAAATGCGGATTGTTTTCTTTCCATATATAGCATCCACAAGGTCATTATTACAGGATGCTATCGTGGCCAACCCAGCTGATACCATACTCTTCAAATCTACAAAATGACATATATAAAAAATTAGCCAACAAAAAGGAAAAGAGCCTTTTGGGCTAATAACAAGGCTTAAAGCATCAGCAATAATATGATATAAATACCATTTAATTTTACAAACAGAGTGAAAACAATGAAAAACATGTTATGACCAATCTTCAATTACAATGAGTAGGAACCTCAGACTATACTTTCCCCCACCCTCACCCAATCAAAATCCAAATGAGAAGCATGTTATTCTGATATGAACTGCCTGGAAAACAGAACCATTACCCCAGTTCAGGGAGTTAATTGCTACATCATACATGATGTTTACTACTATCTGAAAAAAACAAACCTATATCATCCATTCATTTCGGAAGCAGTGGTACAGTAAGTGATAATGATCAAAACTATATTAATTAGCACAAAAAATTAAACATTTCGGAATCCATGATCCATAATAACAAAAGAGGATTGCGATCAACAGGCTCCATCTTGCATCTAGATTTGCCCACACCATAAAACCATCCCTATTACTACGTCTAATGAAGAAACAAATAAATAGATCATAAAACTCCTTCATCTGGTAGTTAGTTACTAGCAAAACAGCAGACATAGAAGTGAAACCCCAAAACAGCTTCAAATCCAAATACACAAAAATCATAAATGCTTACTTCTCTCACTAAGGTATCAGTAACATAAGAAATATAACAGAACCAATATGTCGGAATGAGAAAACCACTACGGTAATATTATTGATTCAGAATTAGAGTCGATCAAGTCATTTGACTAGCATTTCAACACATACAAGGTCGATTGCAGCGGTCCAACTTTTTAAACCAGTGATTCTGCAAGTGGGTTCATAATATTGATGTTATAGCATCAGGCTATTATATGAGAAGAACTATACTACACCACTGAAGCAATGGGATTTGGTGAGTGCAAGTAAAGGAGATATACATGGAACGGCGAGACAATGAGGCTGCTGCATTAGGAATATAGAGCCTGCAGCTGAAGGTTGTGATTGTTGTCGATGGTAAGCAGCCATTACTTTAACAGCACTCTGTCGTGTTTCATCATTAAAATGAAGTGTCCGCCATTGATACCCAATTATACTAAAACCTCCTCCTACTTCTCCTTTAAAGTTATTCTTATGTATCTCCTCTGCGTACCTTCGTTCAAGCCATTTCTCTGTTTCTCCCCACTCAACCTCACTCTGTAAAAACAAAACAAAATACATGATCAAAAGGAGACTTGATTTTTTTACAGAGGAGGAGAAATAACGATACTTACGGGTCTAGAAGAGGGATACGCAAGGACGGATACGATGCCGTTTCCTTTATCGGAAGTAGAACGGAAAACGGTGTGGCCATCAGTGCCCGTGCCCCACCATTCAGACGAGTAGAACCAGTCGCCTTCGTCGTTTATACGACGTCGCGTTGCTGTGCAGAGTTGCCGGGTGGAGATCAGCCTAGCTCTGTGCCACATCCTCCTCCAAAGAGATACTTGGTGAGATAGATGATGACGATGAACCCTAGAATTAGATCTTGAATTCAACGAATCTTAAACCCTAAAGTCTTACTGAAATGTCAACAGATCGGTCCTTAAACCCTCAACACTAGAGAAGTGGGGTTTCTACTTCCTTGTGTTTGGATGAAGTTCACGATGCTCTGTTTTGGATTGAAGTAGTTCGTGGATAACACCTGTTTCGTTGCTTGAGTCACAAGATGAGAATAAAAAGGATGAAAATTGAGATGGTTATGTTATTTTATTTTATTTATTTATTTATATATATATATATATATATATATATATATATAAACTACTTCCTTTCAATTAATAAATATATAAATAGAAAATATCGTGAAATTATATGACAAGACATCACTTATTACATAATGGAGCACTTACCTAATAATGCACCACTACATGACAAGACATCACTTATTACATAATGGAGCACTTATCTAATAATGCACCATTACATGACAAGACATCACTTATTACATAATGAAGCACTTATCTAATAATGCACCACTACATGACAAGACATCACTTATGTACTTGTCCCTATTTTTCAATTTCCAACCTCCATTTTTGAAATATCACTTTTGTTATATCATGAGATATAAGAAATTAATATCCTGTTGACTTTTACATTTTAAAAGTTTTTTTTATATATTTTCAAATTATATGAGCTTATATTAAAAATAAAATTTTAAAATTATATTATTTTAACATATTTTATAAATAAAAAAATACTTAAATAATATATAAAATATAAGACAAATCAACATTTGCAGTGGCAACACATGTAATAAGAGCTGTTTTTGCTTTGTCCATCGCTAATACGTCCAGCCTCTGCAAAAACTACCCAGAAAACAGTTAGAATATTATATATCCTGTAAACTGGATCTATGAAATGATGACTTCAAAATTAAAATATTATCTCATTTGCCGTGGAGCTGGATCCATGAGAAAAGACGGCCCTTCGTGCAGGGCAGGAGGTGGCAGTATTAGAAAGAGAATGGGAATTGAAAAGAGAGAAAATAACAAACACCTTGTCTACATAAACAAAATAAATTAAACAAAATAAAAAGATTTTTCTCTCTTTAATATATTAGTGTTTAGTTAATACAAAAATGCTAGAAAATTCATGTGGGTTCCACAAAATAAAATTACTAACCCGGTGTTTCAAGAAAAGCAGCTATTCATGTTTCATTACTCTCAAAACTGCAAATCAACCACGTACTAGCGTGGATTCCTCTCTTCGTCCATTTATCAATTTCAAGTTTTTGAGTATTTTTATATTTTAAATATTTATATTTATATTTTAAATTAAAAAATTTTAATATTTTTAAATCATTTTCATATGTTGATATCAAATATTGTTTGGTTAATGTCGGTTATCCAAATAAATATTGATATTTACTTGAATTATTAATTATATTATGTTATTATGATTATTAAATCTATAATATTTTAAAAAATAATATATATGTGTATGTGTTTTATTTAAAGTAATTTCACAAGTTGACAATAATATTAAAAACATGGTAACCAAACACACGAAATTATTTTTCATCAAACCTCAAACTCAACCATAATTTTAACCAAATACTTCAATTTTAGTTATGAATCGTAGCTAAAAATATTTTTTATGAAACTGTTTTTTTTAAACCTCAGCCACAACAACAACCGCAATACCAAACACACTCTTAGTGTCTATCTGAGCGCTGTTTGAAGTTGTTTTTATAAGTAGTTTTTTAAAATAATTTTTGATATTATTACATGAAAATGATCTTAAAACACACAAAAAAAAATTCAATCTAAAAAAAACAAACAGTTTTAAATACACAGAAACCTCTTAAAAGTGTCATCATCGTTGGTTTTGGAAGGTATTTGAGGTTTTACTCGAACCCAATCGAATCTAAAAACCTCTCATTAATTTGAGTTTATTCGGGGTCGTTATCTACCGGATTCCGTGGACTTGCCATCCCCAACACCATAACCAAGCAGCGAGTGAGCGCGTGTATGTATCGAAGTTTAACTGACATACCCGCCAATATCAAAACATTAAAATTAAATTAGAGACATTAGCTCCACGTTGTCCTCAAGGAGAATCCATAATCATGTTACACAAATGAAAAGAGAGGCCAGGCCATGCCGACCACCCAAGGATGGGACACGCACGCGTTGAGTATTTCACATTGTATTTTAAAAATATTTTTAATATTTTTTTTTATTTTTCATTTAAAATTATAAAAAAATAGTATTTTTAGATAATTTCTCATATATTAATATCATCAATTTTTTTAATTTTTTAAATATATATATATATTTTTTTAAAAAAAAGTTTAAAAACAACAACCTCACAATACAAAACTGTCACTAAAGAAACGAAGGTTCCTCCACTAAACACTCATGGAGGAGGAGGTGGAGGAGGAGGCGTATCTGATTCGCAAGTCAAACATCGCCAGAAAACAGAAAAGAAGTGATTAGCAGGCCCCACCCCAGACCATTTCCCATACACCTAACGCATGCGTCATTTGAGTTTTTGAACAGCCCATTCATTTCCTGCCCTCTCGAATTCTATTTTTCTTTCTTCTACTCAGCAGGCGCACAACTTTAAAGGGCAATCGACGTTTCTCTTCCAGTTTCTCAAATCCATACCCAGTCATCAACTCCATACTCTCTCACCCTGGATCACATGATTCACAAAAGCCTCTGTTCCTCTATCTGGTTTCTGTGGTTTTGCTTCGTGACGCAGAAATAAGACTGCATCATTTTTTCATCATCGACAACAGAACAGGATAGCAATCCAGTGATTTGACTGCAAAAAACACAGTGGGTCTTTGATCCTTGGAATTTCTTTATAGAAAGTTGTGCACTCTATCTGTATTCTGACATGGGTTTTCTTTTTTCCGGTGAATTTGTTTCAAGTGTACCCCAAAGGTGAAGGTGAGAACAGATGGGCAAGATGATCAACCTCCACGCAGCTGGAGTTCTTTGCTCTCGTTGAAAGATGTCCAGTTTCTTTGCCTGCAAGATTCTTGTTCTCCAGGTACTTCCCGCCCTTTATGTTTCCTCAAGCAGCCCCTTTTTTCTTTCTTTATCTTGAATTTTGTGGCATTTTTATTTTATTTTATTACCTTATGAGTAGTCTGAGAGCTTGATGAACTGCCTCTGTTACTTTTAATTTCTATCTGACAAAGAGTTTCAGATTTCAAAATGTATGGGCAAGAATTCAACCGTTTTGCTTTGCTGATCTATCTGTTGACCAGAAAGTAGTGTTTACTTTTCCTCTCCAAGTTCATGGATGTCCTGCTTTTAAATGTAGAGGATTGGTCCTCCATCACCAAAAACTTCGGTCAAATTCCAATTTGATTTACCTGAAATTAAACGTGGGCAAAAAATTCATTGACCTTTTTATATAATTGTTTTTGGTCAAAATAATGGGTCTTCGACTATGACTCAAGTTTTAAATATAGATAATAATTATTTTTATTTTTATATTATTTTGGGATCAAATTGGGTTTATCATCCTGAAAAATTAAGTGGATCTCTTAGTTGAGATTTTAAAATTATATTGATTATCATTTTTATCTTTGTGTTGACCTGGATCAATGGTCAGTCAACCCCAAAGTTGAGTTTTAAAAGTATAATAATAATAATTTTTTCATCCTCGCATTAACTTAGGTTAGTGATCAATTGAATATGTGACTTGGATTTGGCCATAGATTAACCATTGAATCTGGATTTAAAACTAATATAATAACTATTTTTATTTTTATATTGACATGGTCAATGGTCAACTTGACCCGTGGCCCGAGCCTTGTCTCGAGTCTACCTCTAGTGAGGTTTTAAAACTATGATAATAATATTTTTTTTATCCTTACATTGATATGAGTCAATGATCAACTCGAAACATGACTCGAGCTTTGGCCTTAAGTGATCCCCAAATCACATTTTAAAACAATGATAATAACTATTTTTATAATTTATGTTAACCCAAATCAATGATACCTACCACCGATTCAGGTATGGTCTCAAATCGACTCACGAGTCAAGTCTCTTAAAAAACTTTATAATAATAATAATAATAATGTTATATTTATGTTAACCCAAGTCAATGATCAACATAGCATATGACGTGAGTCTCATCTCATTTCAATATCTTTGTTGGATTTTAAAATTATGATTTTTTTATTTTATTTTTATATTGACATGGGTCGATAATTAACCCATCTTTATAACCCGAATCTTATCTTGGGTTGAATTCTAGTCAAGTTTTAAATAACAACTATATTTATTTTTATTTTTATTAACTAGATTAATCTTTGTATAGAAAATTGAATAAGTTTGCCCTACCCTTGTCAAGGAGACAAAAGTTCTCCAAAGACGCATCTAATTACTTCAAATAAAAATAATAATCTTATACATCATTATTAACATAACAATCACTGCATCGATATGATGGCGCAGTTTTGCACTAAATAATTTTTTTCCCAATCTCTTTTAGGCATTTTTGTGGGTTCGGATTAAATAAGTAAAATACTGACTGTCTCATACTCTTATAAAATAAACATGTCTTTTACTCGAACTCGAAACCGAAATCTTTTTAAGTCACTTTGCCACAATGTGACACCATTGGGACTCACTAAAGAATTGCATAACGTGAAGTAAACAATCCATAGAAAACCAGGCAACGAGCCTGCAGCTGAGAAACTGCTCTCCTCTGCTTCAATTAGGGATTACATGAACACTGAAAAATTAAACGATGAAAATCAGGGACTATTTTCTTATTCGTGTTTTACTCTCGAATTTCATTTCAGTTTGTTGACTGGGATTTGGCCCGTATGTTCCTGCTGACCTTTATTATTTGCAGCGAGGGGGCACCAAGATGAATCTCCACCACCCATAGCAAGAATTCCGAAGTCTTATTCACCGACTGTGATCATGCCAAGAGTTTCTGTTTCTGAAGGTTGAAGTTCAGCTCGTTGCATTCATGGCACAAAATTCAAATTAGATTTTGAGCAGAGATAATATTTGCCAGCTCTTACATCTAAACTCTTCTGATCTTTCACAGGAACAGATAAGAAAAACAATTTTACTGAGGAGGACAGACCAAATATCAGAGCCAGTTCAATCCCACGCCCGCGTGCTGTCTTGTCTAGTCCTGGTAATTTCATTTTTCTTTTTCTACCATTCAATCCAAATTTATCTCTTCAAGTCACTATTGCAGCTGCCACTGTTCATATGCGCTTGGTTTTTTGCTTTTTTATGAACTGGCCTGCTATCTGCATTTCTTTCCATTTCTGTGAGTGTATGGCCTCGATCTGCTTAGACGCCACAAAGATTTCTTACACAAGCGCTTTTCGAATTCGTATCCAGACAATGATGCAGTGATCGGAAATAACTACAACAAGACTAAAGTGGCAAAGATCCTCAGCTTTGAAGAACAGTAAGGTGATTCAAAACAGGCATGAACTATGCAAAGTTGTCCCCAGTCGAATCAGTGATGCGAGCACTCCTGACAGGAGGAGTGAAGTTAAAGTTAAGAAAGGGTTGTCGGCGGAAGTATCCAGTCAGAGAAGAAAGATCGCAACCGATAAACCACGTTGTATGAGAATCTAATTGCTTCATATACACTCTGGATCTAAAGCTGGGTAGATTATAGCCAGGCATTTTTGTTTCCTAATGGCAACCTCTCTGTTGCAATTTTGCTGTACTCTAACAGAAATCACATGAAGAAATCTCCATGTTATATGATCTTTACATTATCAGTTTGTTGTCCAGAAGAAGAAATCTTTGTATCATGAGATTTTAGTCCAGGGGAATCCTGAGAAAACTAAGATCAGAAAGATTAGCCTGCAACAATCATTGAATGGATGGGCAGATCAGAAAGATTAGCCTGCAACAATCATTGAATGGATGGGCAGATCAGAAAGATTATCCTGCAACAATCATTGACGGGCATGTTCAACAGAGCTACATGGGGCGGTAGCTGTTATGAATCTCCAGCCAAAGTTCTTGGTGATTTGTGGCGCCAACAAATTCAGGCTTGCAAGGTAAGAATCATCATTTGACATTGATTTGTACATGAGAGTGGCAGAGCAGAACATGGATGACATCTTGCTGAACTTGTCGATCCAGACTACCCAGGAACAAATATTAATTATGATTTAGGAATACTATATATCATTATAACTAGTGTCTGAATTAAAAGTGCAGATGAGGTTCTTGAGAACTGAACTTTTAACTTATTCCCAGAGAAGATATACTAAAACTCTTGTGTTTCTAAGCTGCTGCAATTGTTTGTTCTTCTTTTTTTCTCTCCAGATGTTCTGGACAGACTTCTTTTTAGCAGCAAAAACACAATTAGACATGCAGACATGCCAACGTGGATCGCAAAAGATTTCAGAGTATTTTTGGTAGTTCATATTTTTATAATTGTTTTTTTTAATTTAAAAATATATTAAAATGATATTTTTTATTTTTTAAAATTTATTTTTAATATAACATATTAAAATAACTTAATAACTTCAAACAAAAAATTTATTTTTCAAAATGCAACAAAAATCTGCCCAAATTTTCATTTACTCCGAAAGGACGTTTATCATTTACGGGCCTTGGGAGACGTGTCGTTTAGATTTTTCTTTTGGCATCTAGAAAGACATGTCAAACAAGGATAATCCAGGCATCAGTTTCAGGCACAGTGAAAAGGCAAGAATCACCGTCAGCACAACACTCGGATAACTATTTACTGGAACAGTGATTTGATGATATTGGTAGCTGCTTAAATACCCTTTAACATGGTATTTGAAATAAAATGATTTTTTCTATTATGATATAATTAATTTTTTACAAATTATATAAGTTTAGATTGATTATTTCATCTTTTTTTATATTAATAATATAAAATTTAACTCTGGGATTAAAAAAAATATATGTTACCTGTTACTTGGATAATTACATCTTTTCAAAAAAAAATTAAAATAGTGTAATTATTTTGATATATTTAAAGATAAAATCAACTCAATTCTCCCACAAGGGACCTTTTTTATATATAATTTTACATTGGTTTTGATTACATATTTAAAGATTATTTAGAGACTTTTTTTTTCATGATTGATATATATAATATATTTTAAAAAAATTGTTTACCATTAATGTGTAGATAACTTCCATGTCATTCAGGTACAATCAAACATACCATTATGGAGCAATGTAGTTCGACTTTGACAACCATTTCCCGACAAATCTTTTTATTATTATTTTCTAAATAGAATTTTTTCATGTCGTGTATTTAAAATTATTTTCGATGTACCCGATGTCAAAAATAATTTTTAAAAAAGCTTGAAAAAACTTGTCTATTTTTTAATGTTTATTTTTATCTTGAATAATTTATGAAATTGGTATGCCTTTTCAATTTCATCCCTCTTAAAACAGGAAAGCATCTTTCAGATCAATCAAACACTATCATCATGTAGCAATGTTTGAAAAAAAGTTTTATGCCCCCTTAATACCATTTATGAGACTGATATGCCTGTTTCAATTTGATCCCATGGTAAAGTAATTCGATCAATCAAATTTTCCACTCCACCCTTTCATTTTTTTTCCCTATCTAGATTTTCATGTCGGTATTTAAATTTTTTAAAGAGCAACCATTTAATTTATAAATTTCTTGAAATCTTAGTCATCAACTTCTTTATTGTATCTTTTTAATAATTTACAAAATTTAGTATGCCTTTTTTACAATTTCACTCTCATTTGATTTTTTACTATCTATTTTATTTCATGTCGTGTATTTAACATTTGTTTTTTGCTTTGATAAGTTTTTAAAATTGATTCATAATAAACTTCTTGATTGGACTCAAATCTAAGATTTCATGAGTTGTGAGTTTTTAAAACACGATCAAATTAAACATGTTTATCCGAGTTTGCTTTTTTCTTATTTTCATTTTCATTTATCTGATATATTTTTTTATATTTTTTTCAATATTTATTTATTTGAAAACTAGGTTCTTTTTTCTTTAGTTTTTTGTTGGTCTTGAAAATGACCTATTTATCTAAGGTCCTTTTTGTTTATTATTTTTTGTTAGGTTCGTTTTTGTTAATTCTTTAAACTTATATTCTCTCATCTCTTTCTTTAATATTTGTGATGCTTTTTTGTAAATAACAATTTATAAGGTTAGAATTATCTTTCTATTTCATCCAACTTTATTTTGTTTTTCTTTAAGATTTAATTTTTAATTTTTTATTTATTTTATTTGAGAAAGAAAAATTAAAGTATTTTTATTTGTTCGTTTTCCATAAGATTTTTTCATTGATTTAAAAATGACCCAAGTTTTTTTTTAATTGTTGCTCTTTTTTGGATCCACTCTGGTTTGATCAATATTAAATTGATTACAAAATTAAGCTTTTTAATTCAGCCCGAGCCTAAGATTTAATGGGTTGCAAGTTTTGAGATCTTTGGTCAAGTTTGTAAGGTTTGCCTAGGTATTTTTTGGTTTTTATTCTTTTTCAAAATTATTCTTTTTTAAATTTTATCATTCAACATTTATATAGTTAGTAATTAGACTTTTGTTTTTTTTCTTCATGTTTTCTATATGAGTTTTTTTTAACCATGCATTTTTTTTGGTTTTTTTTCCACACATCAACCTTTTTGATTTTTTTCCCCTCTTTTTTTTAAAACTATTTTAAAAATTTTTAATATATTATCATTCATTATTTATATAATTAATGATTAGGTCTTTTATCTATCTTTTATATGATTTTTGTTAACCATGCATTGTTGTTTCCTTTTTTTTATTTGTCCACATGTCAGCCTTTTTTCCTCAATTGCATCTATACCCTAAGTTATATTTTTTTTAAAAAAATAAATCACACTTTCATCATAAAATTACAAATGTTTTTTCAGTTTCGTCATTTTTTGCCATTTCTTCTTATCTTTTAGATTTATTTCTCATCCTTTATATTGCTATTTATTTTGTTTTGGATCCTTCATGGATTTTTTTTCTATTAAATCTGATTTTCTATCTTTTTTCTGTTTTCCTCTTTGCCTTTGCAAGTCTTTTAAATTAATATTTTTCTCATGATTTTATCATTAAAAATTAAATTAATTAAAAATTAAGTTTCCTAACTCAATTTAGATCTAGAATTTCATGAGTTAAGAGTTTCTAAAGATTCGATCAAGTTTCCAAGGTTTGCTTTCTTCTTCTTTACTTTTTTTAAAAAAAATTGATGTTATTTTATCATTAAAAAAATATAATCGGCCTACCACAAAGCTTGGGCCACAAATATAGTATACTACTAGCTCCGAGTCTGACCCATTCTGAACTCACCTTATCTCCCCAGATATATCTCCACCGCATCTCATTGGACACAATCTGCCCACATCTGCTTGCACAGCTTAACCTTCCTTCCACTCCTCCCTACCAGCACTTACTTCCAAGCCATCCCACCCCTTCCCATAACTGAAAAAACCACCACCGATTTTCTAGCCAATTTCTTGCACCATGGCTGCCTCTGCTGCTGCAGCTGTAGGATCATCTTTCTCCCCCTCATCAATCCACACCCTCAAATGCATGCATGTCAAGCACTGCCCGTCCGATCACTCTCTCCTCCTCAGAGTCTCACCAGTTCGCACCATGTTAGCCTCATTATCTCGCTCTAATTATGTTTATAGAACCACTTACACAAGTTGCAGCCTCGTGGAGGGTGCCGAGAGTATCTGCTGATGTTGCTCAAGAGGAGGCACCCGCACCTTCTCCTGCGGTGGAAGAAGAGGAACTGGCCTCGGAAGAAACAGAAGGAGAAGCTGATCAGGTCCCTGTTAATACTAAGCTTTACTTCGGGAATTTGCCATATAATGTTGACAGCGCACAGCTTGCTGGAATGATTCAAGGGTATGGTAGTCCAGAGTTGGTTGAGGTATGTCAAACATCAGATTATGATGAGATTACAGGAGTATGATTCTCTTTACTTAATTAGGATTTGCAATTATGTCAAGATTTTACCATTAAGACATGAATAAACAAGGCTGTGAATGATGCCAATGTATGTAGTGGAGAGTGGGTTCATCAAACATGCAAGAACCAAATAAATTTGCTTAATGAACTTTCTTGTTGACTTCCTGTAACACAGCTCTGCAATAGCTTGAAAATTCACTTCCTAATCAGGTGATAAAGCTTGTTGCTTCCATACAAAATTAATATTGAAACCCCTCAGATAGTTTACTGCTCGTTTAGCAGCATACTTTCTTGGAGAATTCACCCTCGAAATCACTTGGACCGAGAGATAGCGTGTGCTTGAACTCTACTGGAAACCATCTCTGCTTTTGGCCGTGTGAGCTAGGTGCATGTTTGCATCAATATACCATTGAATGAAAGTTCTGGTAACTTCAAACGTAGGCTAAAGGGACAATTCAATCAAAGTAGTGAAACTCCCTGTGTTAACGATCAGTTGGGAAAAACTTTGAGTGGTAAATGTAATAGATTGAATACAACTATACGAGCTTCTTGAACTTGGATGAATGGAACAAGCCTAATAATTCAGTTTTTCATCATCTCAACGCACAGTTGTAGGTTGCCTCTTAGAGAAGGTTGATGGGTGAATTGGTGGTTTGTTTGTTATCATTCCCTTTTTACCGTCATCAGGAGCTCTCCATGCATCAATCAGGAATGTGGTTCAGTGTCCTCGCAAAAACCATGGTAGAAGGAGTGAAGGAGGAGCCACATGTTGGCACTGTGGCAACAGCTCCCTTGTTATGCTACACTCACACTGATACGCGATGAGTAGTAACTAAGTAGGCTATTCAACATGGACCTGTGTGAGAGGAGGTGCGTAATTGTTGCCAAAGAAAAAAAAGGACGTGAATGATTGTTTTACTGATGATCTCACTTGTTGCTAGAGAAGTTTTACTCCCAATTCTCACTACTTCAATGGGTTTTGGGAACTGAAAGAGTGAAATCCGCCTCAATATGCAATAGAGCTATTCTGAATATTATAGAACTCGTGCTTAAGTATTGATTTCTCTTCTCTCTTTACCATACAATTTGCCTTAATCGCAATGTTAATGCTAGTCATGGAATTTACAGTACTGTTTATCTCCCTTGTTGTTGTTGTTGTTGTAATTCCATTTTTTTGTGAGAGCTATTCCTTTTACTAAACAATGATCATGGCTGCAGGTTCTCTACCACAGAGACACTGGAAGAAGCAGAGGTTTTGCATTCGTTACAATGAGTAGCCTTGAAGATTGTAATGCAGTCATTGAAAATCTCGATGGAAGCGTAAACACCCACTCCCCCACTCTCTCTCTGTCTCTGTGAGTGTGTGTGTGTGTGTAATACTTCAATATATTAGATGAGTCATTTTTCCTCAAGCTTCAAGTTTTTTTCTTTTTTCAGCAATACATGGGTCGGATCTTGAGGGTGAACTTTGCAGATAAACCTAAACCTAAAGAACCATTATATCCAGAAACAGAATACAAACTTTTTATTGGAAATTTATCTTGGTCAGTAACGTCTGAAAGTTTGACACAAGCCTTTCAAGAATATGGTAACGTTATTGGAGCAAGGGTTCTATATGACGGGGAGACAGGAAAATCCCGTGGTTATGGTTTTGTATGTTACGCAACAAAAGAAGAAATGGAAACAGCCCTTCAATCTCTTAATGGAGTGGTATAATCTACCTCCCTCTACTCAGTATATACTTTCTGTGTTTACTTGCAGCATATTTTTTGGAAACATAGTTGATCGATGGTCATGTTTTCCTTATTTAGGAACTGGAGGGACGAGCATTACGTGTAAGCTTAGCTGAAGGGAGAAAATCATAAGATGGAGGGTGGAAAAGGTGCTGATTTGAGAAAAGATGATCAACGCTGAAAGCACCAAGAAACGGAAGGAAACAGTAGTTGATATTACTACTGCAGGGCAACCTGAGATTCTCTTCTCTTTCATCTCTACTGTGTTTGCCTGATCTTCCACTTCTGATCCATGAATAGAAGTTCCTTGTGAAATTTGTCGCGGTTAAATTTGGTAAGGCTATGAATATGCTACGATAAACAGAAAAAAAAATTAAAAAAATTCGCTGCTGGGAACTGAATAGAGCAGATGGGAAAATCGCCAGAAAGTGCTGTTAATTTGGCTGCAATTTCTCACTATTTTAACACATTTTAGTTTATTCAGATGGAGCTTATATCTTATTGGCATTCCTATTGTTTTGCTTCTGATAAAGCATTAGAAAACTATTCTCCTGGTCTAGTATTTATGATGCACTTGAGCATTGGCATCAGCTACGGCACCTTCATTGTGATTGGGCATCTGAAACTGACTCGTGCTGTCATCTTCATTTTCCTCTGTTTCCCACAGGAAACTAGCATAAGCTGCCAGAACATAGCTGGGAAGAAAGGGAGAGAAAGAAACGTCAGTCCTAGAATGTATAATTTAGCTGCCATTCCTATCAAACAATCAAAGTATCTACCATCATGCAAATCATCATGATCAATAAAATTCTTTTGCCAAACTGAATTTTCTGTAGGGAAAATAGTGGCCAGTAAACACGTCTAATCTCTAAAACTCAGACGAACTCATCTATACCTTCTCCCTTTTCTTATTGAGTCCAGGTGACTGCTCGATTTATAGACATACTTGCAGAGAGTAATAATAAAAAAAAACAAAGGTCCGGCATCAACATTTTACATTTTCCAAACAAAGACTGAAATTTAGAGCACCGAAGGACCATCTTGTAAACACAAAGAAATGGGAAACCGTCCACATTCTAAAAATTCTAAACATGGAGAAAGGGACGTACCTGTCCACAGGTGTTGCTTGAATTGATTGCTCAAAGTAACACAAGGCTTTCTCATGGTCACGATAAAGTTCCCACACCAATTTTGCGTATTGCGACAGGATTCCACCATCACCAGGATCAGCTAGTATGGCTCGGGAGTAGTATTCCTCAGCCCCTTTAAGGTCTCTCTTGGACTGTTAGTTGAAAATAAATGTTATAGCAAGAATGGAGGAGGATGAATGACAACTCAACAGACTCCAATCTAGAAATCCACATGAAAGAAGTAAACAAAATAGAAAAAGAAGCACAATGTGCAAAACACTCTAGTCCACCGTGTAGCTTGTTCCCACAAGCAGCTAACCAAGAATTTGCAAAGTGATCGCAGTGCCACGCTGCCGGCCTTCTTCAATTTTACATGTGATGTAACTCTAAATGCAGAAAACAACTGCAAAATCATCCCAGTCATTATAATAGACATATATTTATGTTACTCCATTAGAGATTACATAGAAGCTGCTTGATTTTGTATACAAAAAGCTGATAATAGAAGACTTGTATGTATATAACTAACATAAGTTCCTAAGATTTGGTTAGCATGTTGATTTACATTTCTCACCATTTGCTGATTTTTTTTCAGATTTTTTATTTCCGGTGCCAAACTGTAGCACCTTTTACAGAATGACTGTCTTTACTACAACTGAAGATTTGCCAAATCCTAAGCCATGTCCTCACAGCAATCCTTGCTTTATTTTTCATGTCTAAGAGACACAATACATTTTGTGCATGCATATTTGATTATTTCCAACCAGTCAATGACCATTTAAGGGGCAACTCAATCCATCATGGGATTCAATAAATTTTGCTATAGGATAGCCTAGAGATGGGACTATTCGATGTCCAAATTGCTAAAAGCACTGAAGTAACAAATGAATGCGAGTGGAAATAACCTTAAAATCTTAAACCAATTGACAAAAAGAGAAATATAAAAAAACAAACACAATCAATCATTATAAAAGTATGCACGAATTTTGTGATTCCGGAACGTAGATTTATGGACAAGAGAAGTTTATGGGGGTAGTGTCCTTTCACTTTATTATCATGGATTACTAATTACTGTAATTCAGACGACATAATGTGAATTACACATTTATACGTTCATCTCCATTTTAGCCTTCAGAAAGATCTATTCCTTAGATCATAAGATGGACTTCCCTCTTTGATGGTTGTATGCAAAGTTCATGGAAAAGTCTCCTTCACCCAAGTTGGGTATGCCCTTGTCAAACCACTGGTCCCGAGAATCAAAGATTTTCCAAGTTACCTTTCCTAACTTGTTTGGAATAGTTTTTCATGCTCATAAAATATTATCAATAAACCATCTCACCTAAAAACTTAAGCTCTTAGATAAGGCCCCAGGATAAAAATCAAAGCACAAGGTAACGTGGACCTGTATACAAGTTTCAAGCCCAAAAAGCTTTCACTTAAGGTGTGTGCTAGAGAATAATATAAATCATATCTTTGGGCTTCACCTAACAGCTTGAGTTTTTAGGTGAGATGGTTTCTTAACATGGTATGAAAGTCATCTCACCTAAAAGGTTAAACTCTTAGATGAGGCCCCAAGATATGATTTATATTATTCTCTAACAAATATCACTCCAACTGTTCAAGCTGTTTAAGAGAATTAAGAAGCCTCGATGCATCAATTCACAAATATCCCATACTTTGAAAGTGTGCCACAAGTCTTTGCTTCCACCATGCCTCACCTCTAGTCTCTAGAGAATGGAGTCTGATGGAAATATATTCAGTTATGACTACAAAGCTCAAACATGAATTGTAGATGCTTCTTGTATACTATTACATGTATACTACCTGAATGAGCTTATGATTCAGTAAAGAGATAAATTTACAGATCTTACCTGATACAGAAACTCAGCATAATTTCTTAGAACCAAAGAGTTGCAAGGATTTGCCTCTACCATCGCCCTATAATACTCCTCAGCATCGTGATCCTTTTCGGCATCAGATGCAGCATGGTCTTCCAGATCACTATGATGCTCAGATGGAAGCTGCAACAGTTTAAAATCCTGGTTAGTGGCTAGGTTCTCAAGCTTAGTTGGACCCATACGATAAAAGCATTCACAAATTTATGACCAAGAAGAGAAAGTGGCACCAGGATATATTCTGGTTGAAATTTATCTCCTTCCCCTCCGGCTTCTATTTCCCAGAGAAAACTGGCATAAGCTGCAAGAACATTGCTGAAAATATGGAAAGGAAAGTGATGCTTATTCATCTCAAATACAATAATAGACATGCTACCATTGATGGGAGTTAGGTTTGCAACACTTTGCAAAGTAGCTGGAAGTGAGCAAGTTCATATTCACCTGTCTTGAGAGGCTGCCTGAACTGCACGTTCAAAGTTAATTAATGCTCTATCTTGATCATGGTTCAGCTCCCATTCCAGTTTCGCATACTGCATCAGAATTTCACCATCTGAGGGAGCTGCCAGTGTGGCAAGACGATAATATTCCTCAGCTCCATGAAGGTCTCCCTTGGACTGTTAAAAAAGAAGCTTTACAATGAAAAACCTATCATTTTCTTTGGCCTCTACAAAATATAAAGGTCCACTCTCAGAATGCTTGAGGAATTACAATACTGAAGAAAAACATCATTATCAACATAATGCCTGTCCGAACACTATTCTTACTTTAATGAGATTTTTATTTTATCAAAATGCTTCATTTCCTTCATAAAGAAAGAAAGAAAGATGGGCATTCTTACCAGTAAGAACTAATTCAAGTATTTGATTAATTGTGTTGCCATTTAGCAAACGTGCGATCCAAAGTTATGCATAAAATAATAGTACAAAAAGTAATAGCAGAAGCAGAAGCAGGAATAATTGAAAACAATAGCAGCTATCAAGCCAACCTTTTAATTTGCTCCAAAATCAACACAGAAGCACCAACAAGATTACATGTCCTTTAGACAGTCAAACCTAATGAACATGACTGGAAGCAGACCTTGACAAAGATCTGAACATAAAAATCCCAAATATTCGAAGTCTAGATCCCATGTTTTACAATAAGGAGGTCAAAAGACTGGACAGCTCTCCTGGTAAGCATGGTGACAACTGGCGATAGTTGAGGATTGATAGAACACAACCCAACAATTTCACGACATGAGTTATTTTATATATTTATGATGAAGTGAAAATTAGAGTAGAGTCAGAAAAGAGAAAACTAATCTTACCTGCAACAGCCGAGCATAGTTTGAGAGGAGCAAAGGGTGGAAAGGATACTCATCAATCATCCTCTTATAATACTGTTCCACGTCGTCACCTTCATCAAAGTTTGGAAAACTTAAATGAAAAACGCCACCTCCACCACTATCACCACCGAAATCTATGTCATCTATCCCAAGACCTGCAGCAAGATACAGGGGAGGACTAACCGGTTCCCTTACTTCTTCAATATTGAAATTCTCAATCCCGTTTGAATCTTGTCCCTGCTCCTTCTCTCCTTCCTCTATTAACCCTGTGCTCTTCTTTCCAAATCTGAAATCCCCACTACCAATAGACTCTATGGTTTCTCCAATAGTAATAGTTCTCATCAATTCTTCTTCTCTTCCCACATCTGCTCCATTATGTCTTTCATCCTCTAGTCCATTTTTGTTAAACATTGACAAAGAAGGTGAAAAAATAGATGAGTTGCGAAATTCTTCTTGATCACAAGAAGATGTATAGACCAAACTTTCCAAACTACTATCGGACGAAGCTTTTCGAAGGCCTTTAATTCGAGAACTACCCTTTTCTTGATCGAGTTCAGACATTGGAGATGAGCTGCTGCGGCCTAATGATGGTGTCGAGTTGAGGTGCTGCAAAACATGAGGGAATGATAGTTTGTGATCATGAAACACCGGGTGGTGTTTGATGTGGTTGGTGTGGGTGTTCTTAACAGCGTCAAAGTCTCTGTTAGGGCCGTCCGAGAAGGGTGAAAACAAGGGTCCTGTAGCAGGAGTTGATGAGCTCCTCAGAATCATTTTTGCCTCTGACCTTGGACAAAATCAGCTCAACAAGAGTTAAAAATTGTTGTAGACGGAAAGGGTTTTTTGCCCTCTCTGAAAAATATAAAACAGGGATTCAGCATTGTTAAATCTATCCCGAGACTGATCATAAAACCAAAAAATAAAAATTAAGAACCTTTCATTTGGGTTGACGACGCCGTCCACCCCACAAATGAAATAGCTTCTGATTTTCCAAAAACAAAAGGGAATTAAAATACTAACCAATGTTTTAATTAAATCTAAGCAACTCTAAAACAATGAACAGCTTTGCAGAACAAAATTCATCAAATTATGATATCAGTGCTAACCCCCCCGCTCTTCTTTGCCTATAATTTAATATACTCTTTGGATAAGGTTCGAAGTGAAGACATCTTGGATTCGAATGAAACTACTCGTTTGAATTAACTAAGAGCATATAGATGACCATAAATGTTGTCACGAATAACATTTCTATGTTGATATCGCTCCAGTTGTAGAATAGTGGTTAACTAGCAAGATGCATGTGAGTGCTAGCTTTAGACTTTTAGACCGATTAGCATTGAAAGGTAGCCAGGAAGACTTCACATGAAAAATGCCAAGGGTTTTCGTGAGAAGTGTCTAAGCCACCACATATCTATAGGATACAACCCACGTTTAAGGCCAGTTGGTTAAACAGTAAGTGTACGACTCACTTCACTAGTGATTTAACTGTCGTTGTTTTCCTTAATTTTATCCTGAAAGGAATCTCAAGATCTCCTTTGCTTTATATATATATATATATATATATATATATATATATATATATATATATATATATATATATATAGGGATTAGAGAAGAGAAAAGAACATACCTTGTATCTTGATATGGTGTAAATTATCTTCTGGGAATAGGCAATAGCGAGTCCAACTCAGTTCTCTCCGCTCCTATAGGCTATGGCGGTGAATAACATCCATGTATGCGAGAGAGTCGAGACTTGAAAGAGAGGAGGAGGGGTGTTTGGGGTGTGAACGGTGGAGCAATAGCATTGGAATGGAGGTTTCTTCATTGATGGAGGCAGCAGCAAAGCATGGGAACTCGCGCGCTCACCCATGACGGACAGGCCAAGCATTTTAATATAATTTAGCTCTCTAGTTGCCACGTGCACTTCATAGAGAGGTGGCGTCACTGCCTGCCTCCTTTAGGTGTCAACACAAGAGAGCATGGATGGAGGGCAACGATCCAGCCTCCAATGGCTCAGATCGACATGTCACACGACCTGTTTTTTATTTCATGTTGATTCGACCAATAAGAATAATCTAACGCAGATTTCTAGCTCCAACACCCTCGTTTATCTCCATCGCAAGTTTCGAACTTGTTAGGTCTCTTAGTTTATAGTCTCGACTCTCGAGTCCAAATTTCCAATAGCTATAATGTTTCCTCGGATCAACTGGCAGAAGGGGAATTAAAAATTTAAACCTGTGAAATTCTGATACTGAAATCAGCCCAACATGCTTTGATTTGGTCATCTCTTGAGCGCATTATAATGTAGTGTGTGAGACAAGAACATTCATGTAAGAGAATTAGACCTTAATCACCGAAGCTGAATGTCAGGAAGCGAAAAGAACATCTCTCCATCCAAATTCATAAACACAACGGTGGCCGGGATACAATGGTCTGAAGCTGGTCGGCGGGGAGTATATGTGCCTGTTGGCACCCACCGGAGGGAACAAGGGTTTTGACATTTCTCTTGGACCATTATCGATAGCCAGCCTGATATTGAGAATCTATAGCTGCAATGTAGAGGATTGGCTAACGGACGGAGGAGAAGCCACCGTTATTATAAACATTAGTGGGTCATGGTAGAGATTTTAAAGATAATTTTTAGTAATTGGGTATAGGAATTTTAAGAGAGTTCTTACATCATAAATAAATTTCCACAAAAAAAATTAGACTTTTTTTTATAGAATAAATCCAGACATGCTGCTTTTTAAATGTATAAAAATGGCATCAATGACAGAAAATAAGCTCTCTAATTATAGAGGGTCTAATTATAATATTGATATTTTGTATTAGAAAAAATTTACAGGAAATTAATTAGGAGCCAATCTCCCCACCCCAATAACTGGAAACCAGCCATTGTTGTCTGAACCGAAGAAACCTAATTCAGGACCCGATGACCTAACTAACATTTCAAACCTTGTCTCTTCAAGCTACCAATACATTCTTGAACCTTGTGATTTTTGCAGCTTCTCCTGAGTCTTAACCTTAAGAGATGTCTGTCTTCTCCCAAAACCGAAAACTGTGCTGTCCAGGTCAACGCATTTTATGATCCATGATCATCTCTGGTCCGCTTCCTCTTCGTTAGAGATCTCTCCTCCCCTTGATGCCAACCCTCTTTTCGTCGTCCTCTCCGTGGACGACTGTCTGGAGGACATTGTAAATTTCTGCTACAATCTTTACAGCAGTAACTACGAAGCTTTTTCTTATCATTACAATGTCACATGTGATCCTGTCACCCTTTCAACTCTTGGAACTCAATGTCATTTCTGCACAGGATCTCGCCAAGGTCTCACGAAAGATGAAAACCTATGCAGTCGCATGGATCCACCCTGACCGAAAGCTTTCAACAAGAATCGACTCTGAGGGACGAAACAATCCCACTTGGAATGACAAGTTTGTTTTCCGCGTTGATGACAGGTTCCTCCATGGTGACACCTCTGCTGTCATGATCGAAATCTACGCTCTGCATTGGTTCCGTGACATTCATGTGGGCACCGTCCGAGTGATTGTCGGGAACCTGATTCCCCCGCCTCATCCCCGCCACCACAACCATTTTCAGATAGGCATGCGCTTCGTTGCTCTCCAGGTCCGCCGACCGTCAGGACGCCCCCAGGGGATTCTTAACATTGGTGTGGCGCTTCTTGATAGCTCAATGCGAAGCATGCCATTGTATTCACAGCTTAGCTCGGCCGTGGGTTATCGTCAGCTTATGGGGGAAGAGGACGTGAATCATCATAAAGATGTTTCTGATGTTAGCAGTAGTACTGGTATCCGTTCCAATCCCCTCTTGCTTCCTTGGCCTCCGAAACCCGAATTAAGACGTACGAAGAGTGATTCAAGCTCCTTGTTTGGGTCAATGGAGATGGAAAAGAAAAAAATGGTGATGAAAGGGAAGGGTGCTTCCATGATTTGTGGCTCAGAATTGGAGGATACCAAGATGAAGAATGATGGGAGAACAGAAGCTAGCTCCATGGTCAGCGGATCACAATTGGAGAAGAGGAGCAGGAATTGGAGAAAAGAAGCCAGTTACATGATAAGTGGCTCAGAGATTGTCAAGAAACACCAGAATAATAATTTGGCTCTCAGTGATCTAGAGCTTAATGGGGCATTTGCAAAATCCTCCTTAAGCTCTGAAGCATTATCAAACGAAAAATCTGATGACAAATCAACCAAATTGGATAACATTGTGAAACATTTGCCGAAATTTCCAGGGTCGGATCTTGGATCTCCGTACAAAAACTTCAGGTATGCAACTCCGAAAAAGGAAAATTTAACAAGTAGGCCAGCTATCACCGATTCAGAATTGGGCCCATCACCGTCAGAGGTGGCGGCAGTAACGGCAAGGAGGAAAAATCGTCGGGTAGAAGAGACAGAGAGTGAGATAATGGGAGTGATGAGCTTGGATGGAAGCATGGAGGGTCTTCAATCTAAACTGGAAAGATGGAGAGCAGAGCTTCCGCCAGTCTACGATGCCAGTGATATCTCAAGTTTTCCTGCTACTAGCACTTCTAAAGAAAGCAAAATTGTTAAACGACACAGCCGCAGGCACAGTGCTGATGATGATGGCACGTTCACTTGCTTCGGCAGATTTTGTGGTTTGGAGTGTTCGATTGTATGCGGTGGCCCTTCCAGAAAGAAAGCTGATGAGAATAGGAATCGGAGCCATTCCATGGATAATCTGAGGTACAATGTTTAAATTTACCCGATCAGTGACTGATGGGATCGTTTATCTCTGTGATTCGGATCACTCGATCGGTTAAAGTCGGGAAACTAAGAGCCTTTTGCTATATTGCCTCGTGAGAATTAAGGTATCATGAGAGTCTGCCCTATAGCCTCTCTCTAATTTGATATTATTTATGTAAAATGGCACAGCTTCGGAGATCAGTTTTATCAGATTATACGTTGTTGTTGACTGTACGAGGATCTTGTCATGTTTTACTTATTCTATTTGATAAAATCAAGCACAAGATAGGGTGGGTCTGTACAAGTTTCAATCCCAAAAAACTTTCATTTGAGAGAAGTGTTAGAGAATAATATAAATCGTATTTTAAGATCTCACTGTACAATTTAAATTTTTAGACGAGATAGTCATTTAATACATTCCTATCTCATTCTTCTGCTGGACAAGAATGTTGTCTCCTTACCTTTGCTCTCCGATTTTTTCTTTTGCATTTTGTTAGATTGAAGAGTTTTTGTTATCTTCAGTGTTCATCGAGCAGCACTTTTTAAATAGTAAGATCAATTTTCTTAGAATCCTTTCTGTTCTGAAGCTAAATATCATTTCTCCATGTCTGCTCGTCATTCTTGCGCAGGAACCATGCTATATATTATTTTCTATGGATCATAATTCCCTGTTGTTTTAAAATCACAAATCAGAAATAGAAATTAATAGAAAAGTATGAATGTCATAAGGATATTCATGTTCAAACGATGTGGGCACAGAACTAGACTATCCAAAGAGAGATCAGTCTCATCTTATTCGTTGATTGTCGAGTTCTTGCAAGTAATCTAAGCTCCCTTTCTGATACTGTTTGTTTTCAAAGAATTCTGCATCAGCCAGCAAGCAAAAGGTGTTCTTCAGTGGATTTCATTTCTGATAAGATATGGAGTACTAACGCGATAAGGATTCTCCATGTCGATAGAATTGTTGCTTGGACACCACACAAGCTCCACCATGGCACCTCTGCTATCCTGGAAACATTTTACTATTCTAGAGAATTGACATTTCATGGAGCTTCCTCGTGAAGTAGATTCAATCTGCGTGGAAATGGGTTGACAAGAGAGGAGTGGGGCTATGATTTGAAACAAGAATCTCATCACTTTGGCTGGCGAGATAAAGCAGAGGAAGAGGTGTTTTGATTGAGCCCGCGAACGTTATCTATCCCTTTCCATGTTTTAGAAAGTCGATTCCTCAAGAACAATGACCAGAAAATGTATTCATATACTGCATGTTTTTGCTATTTTTCTGTATGATTCTACAAGAATAAATTTTAACAAAGTTTGAAAAAAAAAAAACAAGTAGTCATATCATTTAATATGTTTTGATCTTAATGTGTGTTAATTTCTTAATTGAATACTCTAGAAATGTGTTTTTATAAATGCGTATTTGGTTTGAAAGTATATTAATTTGATGTTCTTAAAAGTATTTTATAATAATTTTAATATTTATATAACATGTAACAGAATATCAATTTTAAATTTTTACCGTCACCTTATATTTAAAATCATTTTCCAAACAAAAAAATCAAAATGTATTACACACTTGAAAAGATGAAATTTTCTAAAATGAAATGGAAGAAAGCCTCCATGTCAAATCTCTCAAGCCAACTAATCTAAAAACACCGAAACATTGTTTCTAGGATGGGCTTCCCAGCCCTCGTGGCAGTTTTGCTTGATGTGGTATGAGGATGATGTTTTAAGTTTTTTTTTTATTTAAAAACATATTAAGATAATATTTTTATTTAAAAAAAAATACTTTTAATATTAATATATTAAAATGATTTAGAAACACTAAAAAACATAATTTAAAATAATAAAAAATCCAAAAAACAATTTGTTCATATATTTTAATTAATTCACGATCACTTGATAATAATAATTAAAAAGACAAAAAACTGCTTGAAGGTAATATATTTATATATCTTCAGACCAACTTTCTTTGAAAATATAATTAAAATTGTTTTTAAAAATATTTTTTATTTATAAATATATTAAAATAATATTTTTTATTTTTAATAAAAATATTTTCCTTTAACTATGATAGAAAATCTTAGTACGAGTACGAGGTCTGTATTGGGGGGGGGGTGTAGCGGCGGCGAGGGAGGAGGCGTGGAGAAAAATGATGCAGCCACCTAAAACGTAGGCCTGAAAAAGAAAGAAAAAGGCACGAAGTTGTCTAATATTGGAGGTACAATGTCCCTTCTCCCACCATTCCAGGGTCCCATTTAAAAAGCCACCTTCCGTACTAAACCTTGATTTTTATTTTTTACAGCCCAATGCCTAGGTTTAGGTCGAGCAGCTAGCTACGGCTCCAAGGAGAGGCTCTCGTCTACTGAAACCCCACTCGCCTCCGCCTCCACCTCCACCTCCACCTCCACCTCCACCTCCACTGCCCTCCCCGCCGATCTATGAACAAGAACCCTAAAAGGGTTTCGGTGACTGCTTGAGAAATTATGAGGCCTGCCATTATTAGAGTATGGAGGCAGAAACTTAAATCATCAATTCATTCTCCTCAACTTGGATATTTTTTCAACTGAATCCCTAATTTTGTTAAAGATTGTGATGTTTTTAGACAGGGATGTGATGGGAGGGGACTAGATCGAGAAATATTTTAATAAATGTATAGACTGAAACCGGTAGAAATTTGGAGGGTTAATTTGAGTTTTTATACGAACACCTTGATAACATTAAAATGATTAAGCAAGACTGTAAAACAGTCAGATTTTAAGACTGATCTGTAATGTTTTATATAGATAAAGGACTGGTTTGTAGTTATTTCACTCCTTATAAAAGCTCATTACAAAAAGTGCCGAGCTGGTCCCGGTTTAAGAAAGAAAGGAGGCGGTCTGGTCCCCGAACCCTCCCCCTGAACCCCCCGGTCACACGCGTGCCCTGTCTACTGACGTGGCACTCTTCGGCAGCTTGGAGGCACGCGGATCGGGCCCCACCTTGTCGGTTTGTCTCTCGTATCGGACAACCTCTTACCTTTCCTAATCTTTCGATTTGCAATCCTAATTAATTTTCATGTCACGTAATTTATTGCCTGCCTCCTAGCTACAGCTGTGCTAGTTATATAAAAACTTTCCTAATGATTTTTTTATTATTTTTTATGAATATAAAACAATAATCATGGTTATTTGTTTTAAAAAATAAAACTACCGGCTTTTTCAAAATATTTTTTATTTAAAAACACATTAAAATAATTTTTTATTTACAAAAAATCATTATTGATTCAAAAGCTTTTTTGAATTGTAAGAACAAACAAACTTATTGTTTAATTTGTATGTATTTCATAATATATTATGGTTTAGAAAAACATATTTTTACCTAAAATAATATTTTAATTATATTCACAATGAATAACATATTTAAATATTTTATATTATTTAAAAAAAGAAGCTGCCGTACGTACACTCTGACACTTAAAAAAATTGCTGCGTGTTTTGTTTTTATGGATGTTTATCTCCAACTTTTTGAGGCAGCCCCACCTTCCACTGACAGTGCATCTCTAGGGTCTCAACTTTCTAAAACAAGGGATTGTGTCGTTTGTCCTTAAAATAGAGGACAACACAGAGGAAGAAAGGAAAGGAAAGATTATTATATGCTTTTCCTTGTAAAAACCACTCAAACTTTTGACTTCAACCTCTGCTTTTTTGCATTAAAGTTAAGATATTGTTTTCATTACGTTTTGTTATTCAAAACTTTTTATTTTTTATTTTAAATTAAATATTTTAAATATTTTTATATTTTAATATCAAAAATAAATTTTAGAAAATAAAAATATATATATTATTTTAATATATTTATGAACGAAAAATATTTTTAAAAATAACTCTACAAACAGACATTAAAAGATGGAATTAAAAGTCTTGTTTTTTACGTATGTTTGATATTTTATTTTATAAAATAGTTTTTGATAAAAAATATTTTTATATTTTAAATTATAATTTTTTTCTTATATTATTTTGATTGATTGATATCCTAAAATATTTTTTAGAAATTAATAAAACTAAATCACACTATATATATCCAGCAAACATTTCATAATCAAAATCTATAGCTTTTTTTAAGAATTTATCTCGGTCGAGTTCAGTCTTGTTTTGGCATGCATTATGATAATTAAAATCATTATAGTTTGCTGCCCATTTCTTAGTTTTTGATGATGCATGGGATCGATGCTCCTTTCTACTCAGCATAAACAAAAAAAGCCTCTCATATGATTTCGGTTTTTTTATTTATTTATTTTTTCTACTAATGTAATAATTTCACCTGTCACTTTACAGGCTTTTATGTATCTCATCTGGATTAAAAAAAAATACTTTTTTATTACAAATTCTATTAGGTTTTGAAAATGGTGTTGTTTTTTGAGTTGATAGACTTGTCAAAAGAAATTCTCCCGTTTACCGTGAACTATTTTTTTTGTTTGGAAATATGTTTGATGTTAAAAAAAAAATTGTTCACAAATATATTAAAATATTTTTTTTTAAAGGTTTTTTAATATCAACTCATCAAAATAATTTAAAAATATCAAAATAATTAATTTAAAATAAATAAATTGGAATTTAGAATGTGGTACTGTTTGCTACTATAAGTCTGGATTGGAACGAGAGAGCAGAGTGCGATAATTATGTATTTAGTGATTTAAAAAAAAATCCTTCCAGAAAAAAAGGGTATGTTCAACAATCAACACCCAAACCTTAACTTTTAGGACAGCTTCTACAAGGAAAAAGGATCTTGTTTTATTAATTAATTGATAAATCCACAAAAGTAGATATCGCGGATAATATTTTGAGTTTTTATAATATTCCAGTCTCTTTTCAAAAGACACGTATTTTTAGGTTTTTTATATTAAAATAATAATGTATAAGTTATAGTAATTTCCTTGAGATAACATGATCAAAACACCTAGATATTCCCTTTTATACCCAAAATGCCCTTGCTAGGTATTAAAAAGAAACATGGACGGGAAAAACATGTTTTAATAATTCAAAACAAAATTAAAAAAAATCATATATCTATTTTTTTTTGTCTTTTCTAATTCAACTATCTTCTATAATAACCAAGGGTCTCTTGAAAAAAAAGACTATATTTTGTTAACATAAAATGGGGTTTTATCAAAATATTGGAAAAATATTGAAAAAACACACATGGAATTTCATCACACTTCGAGTGAATAATAATTATAGTTTAACCAACATTAAACGTGAAGTCCCAAGGAGGTATGACATGATTACAAAAAGCTTCTGATTTGCATAGTAGGTCTCGAGTTCGAGTCAAGGTATGCATCATTTGTAAGAGTTCAAAACAACCAAATGCTTTTACTCACTCACCTTAACTCATAAAGTACGCTCTCCAAGAGGTATAGTTTCCTAGCATGAAAAAATTTTTAACATGAAACAAGGAATTAGAGCCCTATGAAGTTATTTATATATTAGATGGAGGATATACAGGATGATAGTTTTTCATTATAGCACCGGACTAATATTGTCGTGGATGGTTACAATAAAGTTATCCTTTTACCTTTCATTTTATTTGAAAAAAATAAGTCTTGGTGATAGGGGTTATTTTAGTATTTTCCAATGTCATTCAAAGAGTATTACATGTTATATAGCTTATATACATTTATTTTATTTTTTAAAAAAGTAAATGACTGAATTGCATATTTACCCCCCTGGTGTAAACAAAATCAAGATTGTTGACTGGGGCACGCTTGTTTTTTTCACTTATTTCTTTTTTTATAGATTAACATGGTGTCCCCACCAACTTGCGTGCATCTTGATTAATTTCACGGGTCCTGAAATTAATGACTATATAAGTTTCTAATGATTATCATATTAACAACCACATAACTCGAACCTAAAATTACAAGAAAAACCAAACCTCTTAGTCTCAAACTATTATTACTCAACCACCCACTAGGTGATTACTCATTTCAATACTGGAAGAAGACACATTTACCCTTGAAATGAACTTAAAAAACATGCATACGAGGGTATTTGTCTCATTTACTCCGGGTTTTATTTCGTAATTTATGGTCTAATTGGTGTTTTGGTATTTTTATCACAAGTAATTAATTTTTCAATTAAAGTTATTGGTGCATATTTATCATGCGTTAATGTGTTTGTGGCTTTCATGTTAGTGTGGCACTCGGGGATTGATGATATGAAGTTTATCTATTATGATCTCTCTCTCTCTCTCTCTAATTGAAATTTTCTCGATCTTGATTTAGGGATGGAGTCTTGTATTCTTTTCATTTATGTTGCTTCAACACAAGTTTCTTTTCACTTCATATCTAAAAATACAAGTAACAAGTTTGAAAAGTTAATAAGATAATTAAAGTTGAATAAGATGATTTTAAAATTGAATTGTCTAACCAGCACGGGAAAAAACTCTCCAAACTCTTAATATATTTTTTATATTTTTATTTTTCAATCTTATCCGCTGCGAACAACAGGTAAATAGACTAGTGTATATATATATATATATATATATATTATTATTGGACGGGAATTCTTCATTTAATTCTGCGTACCAACAGAGAAAACCAGATTCCAAAGAGACATGATCATCATGTCAAGAAAAATTGACTGTGTGAGCTGTGGACCTGTGTTGAGAGTGCTTGGCGCACTACCAGACATAAGGGACCCACACTCATCACTCCCTCCACCACCTCCTTCCTCCCCTAGCCAGCTACAACAACTCACCTTCCCTTCCTAATTCCTGGACCACTTGTGCTCCTAGCATTCTTCTCCTCTCCTCCACCGTAACGCATCCTCTCTCTCTCTCTCTGGTTTCTTAGTTCTTAAAAAAAAAGGTTCTTTAGCAACGAGCACAAAGACTGTATCTGTACGATGGAAGGTGGACTCGGTTCACTTGGTGGTTGTGGTGGTTCTTCCGGGGCCGCCACAAATGATCACACAATGTCAAAAGTGGAGGTGGCGGAGGCTGAGGCAAGTTCATATCCAGTGGAATCTGAGCTGGAGTTGGGGCTGAGTCTTGGTGGTGGTGGTGGTGGTGGTGGTGGTGGAGGGAAGGGTAAGGCAAATGCATGGGGTGAGCGTGGCAGAATCTTGATTGCCAAGGACTTTCCTTCGGTGGTTTCTCAGCCTCAAAGACCTAACAACAACAGCAACACTTCTATATCTCCCGCTTGCGTTGTTGGTTCTGTTTCTGGGACTAAGAGAGCTGCTGACTCTGTCTCCCATGAGGGTGGATCCCCTACTGCTGGCAGGTGGCGACACCATTCTTTATTATTTGTTAATTTTTTTCAAACCTCTTTCATCTGCTTTGTTCGGTTACTAGAAAAAGTTAGAAATTTGAATATTTTTCTACTATTTTCTTTCCTGGTGATTATGTCTGTTAGTACTTTTTTCCCCTGCCCCAAGGGGTTTCTGGGCTCCTTTGTTATCTTATTTTTTACAACCTTATCATAGAACAAAAGATGCATGCATAAAGTTTCAAGTCTTCCTCATCTTTTCTCCGTTGCTTGCTTCTATATCTTGTTAAGCAAGTTGTTCTGTAAACGGTTTAGTTCTTCATTTTGCAGTATTAAAGTTGGATGTTTTGTGCTATCCCTTGTTTTCCCCCGTATCCGTTTGTTTCTTGATTGATGACGATTCCTTAAACATTAATTTGCCAACGTATCCCTAATTAATCTATGTTTAGGGACATGAAAGAAAAAAAAATGAATTTTTTTTCTGCTATGCTAGTCTACCTTGCCTGCTTATAGGGAAGTGATTTATCTGTGCAAACTTTATCTTTTCTTTTCGTAATTCACTAGATTCTCCTTTGATGGTTTAATTTTCTGATTATATTAACTTGCTTTCTGGGAGCAGTCAGGTTGTGGGGTGGCCTCCTATAAGGGCTTATCGGATGAATAGCTTGGTGAACCAAGCAAAGGCTGCAAGATCTGAAGAAGACAAGGGAATTGGTGAGAAGGATAAATCGAAAGATAATTTGAAGAAGAAAATCTGTAATGGAAACAAGATCAGTGCTCCTGGTAATGAAAAAGGGCATCTTGGATTTGTCAAGGTGAATATGGATGGGATTCCGATTGGAAGGAAGGTAGATTTGAATGCTCATGCTTGCTACGGGACATTAGCCCAAGCATTAGAGGAAATGTTTTTCAGGTCCACCACATCTCTCAATTCCATTGGTGAGTCGGCGGCCTTTTTGTTCTCCATTTTAATTTCAAAATCTGACAGAATCTTGGATTTGATCTTTTATTTACCACTACAGATTTCTTTCTTTCAATTGCAATGCAAATTACATGAATATTACAGATTTGATAAAGTCCTTGTGATGAATTTGGTAAATTTCCATTGCAAATGACAATCAGTACAGCATTTTATAGCTGGATTGCTTCAAAAACAGAAAAAAAACTAGTTTAGTTACTCATGTTTCAAGTAAATCTTACTCTACTATTTTGATTGCCAACTCGCTGCTTGTGCATAAAATATCAGGTGGAGAGAAGCAACAAGTAACGAAGTCCTCTAGGCTATTGGATGGATCGTCCGAGTTCTTACTCACTTATGAAGATAAAGAGGGAGATTGGATGCTTGTGGGAGATGTTCCGTGGGGGTAAGCAACTTCCATTAAAAATAAATTCATATTACCAAGTAGGAGAGATGAGGGGAGGTGGCGGGGTGGATGAATAGTCAGGTGTGCCCGTGTCTATGTTTCTTGGCGACCTTGTCAAGTGGGGAGCAGAAAAAAAGCTATCGCTCGGATAGCCAACTAATCCTGCCTCGCACAACATACTAAGCTTAGTGACGTGCATTATTCCTGCGTCCATAACATTATCTGTAAAATATCGCTTTCACACTGATGAACCCTAATCCCATCTGCTGTATAATGTAATAGTTCTCAGTTGTTTAACCAAGCTGACTGAGAGAAATGTTGAGCTCTTGAGAAATCTCCATTACCCTTCCCTGTCTAAATAGGAAAAAAATTCATGGTTCAAGCGCTCAGATTCTAATTCTGATGGTTTCCTTTTCATTGTTTTTTCAGGATGTTCCTCACCTCAGTAAAGAGGCTTAGGATCATGAGGACTTCAGAGGTCAATGGACTTGGTATGCAGATTTTTCAATCAACTGTTCCGCGTTTGCATGCCAGTTTTCCCACTTGTTCTTGCTTATCTTGACATTCTAAAACTTCTTAATTAATTGCAGCTCCAAGATTCCAGGATAGGAATGAGAAACAAAGAATCAAGCCTGTTTAGTCACTTCTGCCACAGCATTTTAAGCCCCCCCCAGTAATACGGAGACACTCACTGCTTGAAAACAAAAGACAAAGTAGAGAAGTTGATGAATCAGAATATTTTGCTAAGATTGTTCCTTCTTTTTACTGCTTTTCCATGTTTTTGTCGAACCAGTATCTGGTTCTAGCTGGTTTTTGTAGGCGATATTCAATTAGCTTTTCTTCTTTTCATCCTATATGGTGCTGTCACACTGGCATCGAACGCTTGACTGCTTCTCATACTGTAAATATGGGAGTACTTGATATCTAGAGTGGAGTTTGCTGCAATATAGTTGGCTCAGTTTAGTGTCTGCGTGGTTTGAAGCTTGAAATTTTTCACGGCATCGGTTGCCCCTGTCTCGACATATTTATATCTTTAATCCATTGATTGTATGCCTGCGGCTTGGCATTATTGCATTGATTGATTCTATCTTCTCGTGACCAAAACGTTACTCTTCAAGTTGTTCTAACCCTTCTTATATGGTTAATCCTTCGACACCATTTAAATTTCCAAAACGCAAATTCTGATAGTTCAGAGGCAACCTCAAATGAAATTCCCTTCTCGCGGTTTTTCCAATCATGTAACAGATGTTAACTCTGATTTGTCATCTTCTTGCAGTTGGACCTGGAGATTCCTTCCTGGTGGGCTGATCATTAAATTTTACCTTGTACAAACTGTTCCAGTTTTGGCAGAAATTAAGAGTGTGGATAAGAGCAAGTGGTTGGAATTGTGTACCAATATGGAAAGTTGACAAAATAACAATGGCCAAAGAAAGATGATATTTTTTACTCAATCAGTGAGATGGATTTTACCTGGTAATAAAATGCATAATGCAAATTTAGTTGTTCTAACCAATAAATACAATGCTGCAACTGGTGCTTCACCAGTAGATGACGCAGAACTTGGCTAAACTTCTCTTGTTTGAGGGGAAGCATATGATTCCATAAGAAACTTTAGGGAGGAACACATGATGGAGTAATTTGTTTCTTTTCTTCTTCATCTTTTCTGAAAGAGAACAGAAAATAATTATAACAAAAGGACATGGGTTCAAGTTCATATAAGCCCTTAAGTGAAATCCGGGATAAGAGGTATGGAGACAAACTTGGTGTGAGATTATGCAATCATTTTGTTTTTGACTGCACATTACTACATTTTGATTTCTACCACATTCTTTATAGTAGCAATCGATTTAGGCAACTGTATACTGCTACTGCTCATGAAAACCCTCATCATTGAAAGGCCTCATGCCTGGTTCTTCCATAACTTTCCTCGCAAAGTTCTGGGGATTTTCTTGCTGGTTCCCCCATCCTGCAAAGTAAAGTGAAAAGATCACATGTATTCACGGAAAAGGCTGACGGCCTCATTCTAACCTTTTTCTCAATCAGCCATGAAGCATGCAGATCACTGATCCACAATCTAAGGTCTGTTCTTTAACTTCCTGCCATCCATGGAAGGCCTCAGCCAAAACACGAGTAATAATAGTCTGGGAACCCTACAGCTGGAAAGATTTCCAGTGTGTGTGTGTATGCATCTTCTGGTTCCACTGCAATCTTTGGAATGGCTTAATGGGTGGAAGAGAGTCAAGAAACAATTATGTCTGTCCATAAGATAATGCATTTTTGCCAACTTTTACAGCAGAGTGGAGACTGCTCCACCATCTGGAAATTGTAATCAAGTGTAGCCAGGAAACAAAAACATCAAATCTGCAACATGGTCGTGATATGAATGAGTGTAGGATACAAATCTGATACTGTAACTCGTCCAGGGGATGATAAAACTATCTGCTCCAATTGATCTCGGACAAAACTCGATCAGATAGAGACAAGGGGCATTTTCCTATGGTCAGACAAAAACGGATGGGAGCAATGAATGTCTTCCCTTTGTCTAGATTCTAGAACCCAAACCCGATTTTATATATAAATTTTGTGTTTTTTAAAAAATACATTTCTTACGACGCGTGACTCACACGTCGTCCATGGAGATGGCGCCTGGTGCACGCGCCGCGCGCCATTATTCCAACAACACCTGACCTGATAGTTTCAGTTAATTCGTGTACACACTAAACATATCAGGAAGATGAATTTATAAACTCAAGATTTTATTATAAATTGTAATAACGTTGTGAAATTTTGGATAATTTTTTTTATTCTTATGTGTAATTTTTTTATTCTTATGTATATTTTTTTTATTTTGGACAAGTTTTATTTTTAAGGTTGTAATTGCCAGTTAAACATTAAACATTTGATTTTGAGGATTATATTTAAATTTATCATTTGAGATTTAAATTTTTTATTTATAAGAATTAATGATAAATACTTTGAAATAAATGTTGGTTTATAGGCAGATTAATATTTAAATATCAGTATTTAATCTAAAAATTCTAAGAAATATCTTCAAATAACCTTTCAAGATAAGTGAATCATTCACTTTAGGGCACTTACATGAAACCCTTTAATTAGATGTTTATTTCATTCGTACTAATTCTTCAGAAATTCAGACTCTAGAATAGGACTGGATATTTATTTTCCATTGCTATCAAATTACAATACAGTTGACGTACAAAAGTAAAGAGGACATCAAAATCCTACTGCAAGAACTCTCTTGGATCAGTAACAAAACCAGTCAAAGCAGAAGCTGCCGCCGTGTATGGAGAAGCCAGATACACCTGGCCTTCCTTGTGTCCCATCCGACCAGGGAAGTTTCTATTTGTTGTCGATACACAGACCTGCAACGACAAAGCCCTCACAGCAGTTAACAGAACATCATTAACGCAATCCTTAATCTTTTCCCAGTGAACATACAATGCCGGAGCACACATGGTAGACAATTACTAACGAGGGTAATTTCTAGTGGACTGGTCAAATATTCATCAACTACTTTTATATATCAAGTAATCTAGTTCAGGATGATTTGAGGGAAAGAGAAGGGAGCAACGCTGCTTTCAGCATTTCCTTAATTTGGAATCAAATAATAATCGGAGTTTACATTTGTTGTATTCAGATAAAATTCTTCCAGGTCAGCTTAATATGCCAGACACGACCCTATAATTACTAGTCTCCATCCCATTTCAAATCCCACATACTTATCTGATTATAAACCTGGTCAGCATGGCCTAATGTTTTCAGAGTTTGTATGATATGTTGAGAAAAATGCAACTCCATTATGGCAGCCACCACAAATGGGACCGGAAAAGACGAAGCACATCTACTTGGAGGCTGAGGTAATTAGAACCTGGAAGCAAGAGGAGTTCCAGATTTTGATTATGGAACTGCTCGTGCAATTCTACCACAGACTATGTTCCAAAGCTTCTAGCCAGGACCAGGAACAAACTATATGAAGGTGGAACAGTGTGTTGCTAAGATATGCCGGTCGGTACAAGAAAAATTGACTTACTACAGCCTTATTCATGCGTGCATAAGTGTCTCTGGGGCCTCCCATACAGGCACCACAAGTAGGACTTGCAGGAGTGTCACAGCCAGCTTCTTCAAAAATCTGGGAGCAAGTCTTGCCACCGGATCCTGGTACTGGGAGAGTATACAAGTCCATCCAAACCTGTGAATTTTGGGATATGAATATGCAGTATTACATGTATAACGAAGTCTCCACAATCAATCCACAGATGAAGACATAGTTGATCAGCATTGCAAACCTTTCGGGTAGCAGGGACGAGGAATGTGGGAACTTTGACCTTTTTACCCTGGATAAATAGCCATCCAAATTAGCAAGCAGGATGAGTTTGAAGGAAGAGTGATATTCAGATTTTACACAGATGACAACCCAACTTAGCCACCAGAAATGAGTATGCTATGGAGGAAGAAGATATTCAGATTTTTATAGATGGTATGTGCCATTAGTGGCTAACTTGGAACTCAAGAAAGACCCTTCCTAAAAGATCCTAGATTCAACAAACTTACCAGATAATCAAAGTAGGAACATCACAGATCTATGAACACAATCCTGATAAAGATAACCGATATCCGTAAAATTAAAACGATAAAAAAAATAGATTAACCCAGCAAATTTAGGAACCAATATCAACATAAGGAAATGATACACCTTATACTGCTATTGAACATGGTAAAAAGGCCCACGCAAGTAGAATTCCTACCAAAACAGATTGAAATTATAGTAAAAATAACATCTAATTTTCTTCTTTGATCCCTGTTCGATTAACTTTGGGCTGCATTGAAATAACAATCCAACAGTCCACCAGCAATAGCATCAATAAAAATAAATAAAATAGATCATGGCACTTACAGAAGCTAGAAAAACTTTGGCTACAGCCATGAAGTCTTCTGTTTTCCCGCCAGTACAAGATCCGATGTATACTCTGTCAATTTTAACATCTTTGCATTCTCTTGCTAAAGCACGATTATCAGGAGAATGAGGCTGCACAAATATATGGACTACCACTCCTTAAATGGTAAACAGAGCAATCTCCAAGAGCTAAAAGATAACAGCAGCTTTTGTAAGAGAATCAACCCAGAGAAGTTCTGGTCCCCCGCCGCAAATTTCTTTCTTTTTTAAAAAAAAAGATATTAAAAACTCAAACATAAATAAATCACTGACCTTTGCAACCAGCGGCTCTAATTTTGTGATATCAAATCTATACTCTGTGAGAAATCTAGAAGCCAAAGAAATGTGTCATCGCTATAAATGAAACCAAACTCACCACATAGAAAAAACTTAACAACATTCTAGCAGTGACTGCCTACTACAACAATAAAGTTAATATCACGGTCCCACGGGAAAAAAATAACAATGTTTATTGACCTTTGAGTTTTTTCAGATCAGTGTATGTTTCCAGATGACCAAATTATAGCACTTACTACCTGAAGTAAGATACAGCTAAAGACAACCTTAAAATAACAAAATATCAAGTCAGTCTACAAATGTTCAATGCCATAATTTTAGTTATCTATTATCTCCAATTAGGAAATTTGATTGCTTTAGACTTTTGCAGTTAATGATCGAACCTAATTATAGAAAAATTGTTCAAAAATCTGAACAGGGTTTTAATAAATGACCATTTCCCCGTATGTGTGAGCATTTTGATTTATTTTTACAGATACCATTTTAGAGTCACCAAAAAACCAAATAGAGTTACTTGGCAACCAATTTAGTTAAAATACACCTACCTTGCTTGCGCATCACTATAAACTGGTTCATAGGGAATGGTTGTTTTATCCTGTGAGCAACAAAAGAAAACATTATAAACTCTTGCTAGGCAAAGGAGCTCTGTATCATGCAAAAGAAAATATCATCTATAATGTGAAAAAAGACAGAAAATCTAAGCAAATGTTGCACAGTCCATCTAAAAAACAGCAAGGCAAACCTCAAGGTACTTGAATGTAGTACTATCAGCAGGGACAACACCATTCTTCCCCCCAGCTTCAATTACCATGTTACATAGTGTCATCCGCTCTTCCATCTATATCCAAGAAAGACAATCAGAAAAACCAAAAGTAATAAATTGAAGTGCAATTAACTAGCACAGATAGAGCCTGAAGGACTCAATATTGCTCTACTATAGATACCAAGGTTACTCACAGTTAAACTTTCAACAGTTGTGCCAGCAAACTCCATCGATTTATATGTGGCACCGGCAACAGATATTTCACCGATAATCTGCAGGGTGACAATAAACATCACACAATTGATACAAAAAATGAAAGTTCATATTTTTAAGTGTGTCTGTGGCAGCAGCGTAAAGGAAACAAATGCATCAGACCCAAGTAAACTTACTTGCAAAATCAAATCCTTTGCTAGCAAATAATCAGGCATTTCACCATCCATTATGAATTTCAGAGTTGGGGGCACCTGCAGATTTAAGAAGTAGGAATCATAGGCAAATAAAGCTTGGAATTAATCCAGATGAATACATAGATTTGTAGAAATGTCAAGTTTGACACTTCAACAAGTTGAGAAATTATGAATCATCGAAGAATGCATATAAGTTTACAGTTTGATTAACTTTTCACAAACCTCAGGTTCCTTGTGCTTTTGAGAACCATGGCTTATAGTGACTACGTGCACTAATATAGAGAGTGCACCTCCTAGTTGCAGTTTAATACATGAGGAATGAAAGAACAGGGTGATGACTTAATTTAGATAGAATTAATTTGCTTCCTAACTAGCAATCAAAACCACAATATATTGACAAGTCAAAAGGAGACATGAAGAGTAAGGAGCATGGATACTGTAGAAGTGAGATCATAAGAAGAAACCACAATATTATCCTTGCAAAAATAAAAGTATCTTCGCACTATCAAACCCATAATGCCAACAGAAAAAATCACCCTTTCAGAACCTAGTTTCTTTAGATATTTAAATCTAGTTCATTGTACTGATTCCCAGCTGGCCATTCTTGAACCATCACGTGCACAAGTTGGAAGCTTCACGGTTGCAATTTACATGTTTTGGCAGACTGCAGAGACATCTTGAAAATTCTAATTTCAGGTCAAAATTGGCAACTACTCCTTTCCGAGGGAACAAAAGGTTTGGTGGATATGTTTACAACAGATTGAGCTGTCCTACAATCAATAGAGTAATAATAGCTTGAACCTGCGTAGATTAATCCTTAATGCAATTGCTATCCAAGGTGACGAAACCTCATTCTAAAAGTAGAACAAGCTTTGCAAAAGCAGTCTATAGAATCATGGATGATTTTATGCAATCCAACAGAGACCAAAAAGAAAAAAAATCCCATCTGAAGAAAGCACTTAAACCTGATATTCCATGCATCCTATTCAACATGAAAATAAGGATGCAACAAAAAGGATCAACTTTTCTGACCTTGAGCAGGAGCTTCCCAGTGCCTAATACGAAACCAGCATCCGTGTTTCCAATTCCAGTTGCAAATTGGCCAAATGCTCCAGCAGTACATGTATGTGAATCTGTTCCTAACAGGACCTGAAGGTCATAATGAATGATTACTGGCTTTCTTGAGTATAAATGATAAATTTAAATTTGCTAACTCAATGAGAGTAGAAAATTGCACCTCTCCAGGTCTGCAATGACCTTCTTGGGCAAGTGCAACGTGGCATACACCTTTGTAGTCGGGGTTAGCCTGCAAAGTCACAGGTCATATATGCCCATTCAATGTCAGAAAAAGGCAGTGATAAAAAATTCATCCATTAATATCATAGAAATTTTAACCAAGCACAATGACATTGAGCCATACCTTGAAGTTACCAAGATCCTTAATATCATAGAAGTACTTTATATTTTGATCATTGCAGAAATCTCTCAATATATCTACATTGCGATTTGCAAGCTTATCTGCAGTGAATATATAGTGGTCTGGTATAATGACAACCTTTTCACGGTCCCAAACCTGAAAGTTTTATAGAGTAAGCCAGGTTGAACTTTCAAGCACAGCCAAAAGACGACCCTAGAGATAGAAACACACATGGAGAGAGTGTCTGAATATTGATGAATTCAAGACTTCAAAGATCATGCTAGATGGGAAAGAATAAGGTAGAAATCACACCAGTTTCCAGACATCAAATGGAAATAGAATTAGTCTGGTAATTTCGCGCAGCATTCAAGAAACAGAGCCTCCAAAGCACACTCCCCATTTTTTTAATTCGATGTTTAGCCTTCGTTTAACATTACACCATATATAAATGAATTCAATCTAATTTAATTGACTTAGCTGGTTAAAAATTAACCTGAATAACTATTAAAAAAATAAAAAAATGAAAAATAAAACCTTCATTCATTAACGGCAGAGCACGTAACAATTCCATATAATTATATTAGATATAACACGATATTATTATACGTTATCCTTTAAAATAGTTTTTATTTAAAAATAACATCAAAACAATCCAAAAATACTAAAATCTCCCATGTGAACTGAGAAATAACGAAAGCGCATTCAGGTGCCTCTGTTAAAAGAAAAAAAAAAGGAAGGAAAGAAAGAAAGAAGGCATCCAAGATGTACATGCAAAAAAGAAGAAGAAGAGGCGAGTCTACCTTAGCATCCGGTCCAAACTCTCTCTTGAATATCCCAATAGAACCAGGGCCAGAAATATCATGGGTCATCAAGGTATCAACGTTGACCCAAACATTGTCACCTGGGCTCAACTGGGGCTTCTCAGACGCTCTAGCGAAGATTTTCTCTGTCAGTGTCATTGCCGTCTTGACCTACAAATTCACAACCAGAAACTCATCCCCATAATAACACATCCACATCAACACTGAAAAATGAAAAAGACGGCACCAGAAGCTAACCGAGCCAGTGGTGGCAGGCATGCGCTCTGCTTGCTGAGGAGCCATGGCCGATACAATTTTCTTTGCAGCTGATTTGTTGCACTTGGGAACGGAAAAGGGTGATGGCGATGATGAAGAAGAAAAAGCAGAGCGACCCAGTTCCTTCTGCGACAGAAGAAAACACGCAAATCAAAGCTGATTCTGTATCGTTTCACAGGTTGAAATTGAAAATAAACTTTAGAAAATATTTTTAATATATTTAAAAAGCATATTTAAATACCTTCTTGACGATGAAGGATGCGGAGGGAGGGGAAATAGTAGAGGAAGCCATGGCTGACAATCTAATGATGATGAAAGTTGCTTCTATATTCTGTTTAAGATAAAAAAATCCCAAGTTGTAACGCTATGTCAGGTTCTGTCTCGGCTATAGATTGCTACAAGTAGAACACAAATGCGATTTGTGCTCTGATGACTGATGTCTCAGCTTTCGTTATAAACCTTGTCGGATCAGACAAAACAAAGTTGAGTAAATTCAATTTCAACTCGGTCCCTCTAGTTTTGGGAATTAGTCATATTAACCCTTATAGTAAAATGTTGATTATGCGAGACCTTAATTATTGGTCATGCATGATCCCTATCTACGACACTAACTATTTGAGAGGTAGATTGATGTCTTTAACTTCGTGAAATCAAAGGCTAAAATTGTGCAGCGTAAACATTTTTTATTAGTTGAGAAAAATGAGCTAAAAGCGAAAAAACAATATTTTGAGAGCCAAAATTGATTTTTTCATCTATTTTATGGATTAAAAGAAAAGAAAAGAAAAGTAAGAAAACAAAACAAGGAAATCCAAGGCATTGGGGGTAGGCTTTCAAAGAAAATCGTAAACTATCATTTTCAATCATTGATTTTAATGATTATCATAACAATCCACGCGTTTCACAAAAAAACAAAAGGGATTTTTCACCCGTGAAGAAATTACACCCTTTTATTTACTTTTATTTTAATTAAGTGTGAAAATTGAAATCGATTTTCAACTTAATTTTTTACTGGATTACTCTAGAACATCTGCATCACGTAGAACATGTTTGACATTATAATTATTATTATTTTTCAAAAAAATTCTGTTTAGAAATATATTAAAATAATATTTATTTTTGATATCAGTACATGAAAATAATATTTATTTTTGATATCATTATATAAAATAATATAAAATATCTAAAAAATTAACTTGAAGTAAAAAAAAATATAAAAATTCTAGGTTCAAAAAAAAAAACATTATTGAATTAGGCAAACAAACATACTCATATATCCTCTACTATTGATTTCAAAAGTTAATGATATTAACTTGTCTTTCACATCATTAGTGACTTCATGAAGGGAAGGATCACCTTGATTTCACAATATATAAGGTCTTCTATGAACAATTTGGAATTGAAGAATCTAAAATGATCAATTTAAAATTAAATTTACCATGATAAAATTTTGGTCAAGCTTAAAATCTCGGGTTAACTTTATTTTTGCTTGTATTTTATCCATGTACCTTCAAAGTTTTCAATGTTATCCATGTTGTTTCTATTAAGTTGTGTTGTTATCCTAAAGATTCTAGTAGAACAATTCATATGTTATGAACTTTAAGGTTTTAGGTTTTGTGAGTTCAAGTTCTCTTTTAATGTTTTTTTAGCTTTATTATCATTTTCTCATGACTCACTTACAAATTCAAAATATTTTAGGTTGAAATTGTTCTTGTGTTTATATATAGTTATGCTGAGACTATTTTAATGAGCAATATAAATATACTTTCTTTTTATCATTGGTTGTTAAGATCCTGACATGCAAAATAACAATACACAACTCAATAAATAAAATAAAATAAGGTAAATTGAGAAATGAGATGCACAAAACTTTATATGGTTCACCCAAAATTGACCACATTTATAGATAAACATATAAAATTTCATAAAGTAATGTGAGAATTATAACCATTCTTTATTAATAGAAGAACAATTAGAAATCTCTTTATTAATAGGAATAAACACCTAACACATACTCTCACGAATACCTTGTAACTTTATGGAATTTCTCTCCTTCACTCTTGCATTTACCTCTGGTATATGATGCGCTAAAAGCATGAAATACAACCTGTTTGTAGGTTAAGTGTCCCATCATATCCTAAAAAAACAATAAATAGTGCATTGTTAATAATTAATATTATACCAGAAGTTGTAAATTATTAGGCAGTTTTCGGTGTTGGCTTCATATTCTCCCATCTCAAGTCTTTAATTATAATAATATCTTCACACTTGTTTATTTATTATTATTCTATCATTTTTATATTGTTATCTCTATGTTTTTTTACGTGTTTATTTATCTATATAAGAATCTACACCATATGTAATTATCATTATTGACTAGTATCGTCAAAACATTAGCTAAGTTTTTTTTTAATGAGAGTCTTTTAAAAATCTGCACTTTCTCCTTTCATTACTTTACAAATAAAATGATATTGAACATCTATATGTTTTGTTGTTGAATGAAATGATATATTTCTTATAATATACAAGGCATTCTAACTATAACAATACACGAGAATCTTCTATTGTTTGTGTCAAGCTCTTTTACAGGGTTTTTTTTAACCATATTACTTATTTACTTGCTTGAAAAGTTGTCATATACTTTATTGTGGATAATGCTATAATAATTTATAATTTTGATATGTAGCTTATGACTCTTTTTGCTATTAGAAACACGTAGTTTAAAGTGGATTTTTGTCTATAAAGATCATTATAAAATATGAATCAACATAATTTTTTATAGTGAATTTCGATCCTAAGTTGACCTTAATGTATTTTAAGATCCGCTTAATAGTATTTAAATTCTCTCTACTAGGATTTGCCATGTATCAATTAATTGTTTTTATTGCTTATGATGTATGGTGATGTACATGTCATCACAAACATGAAATGTTCCATTATTGAAGCATATAGTACTCACATATCTTTATCCATTTGCTTCATTGCTAAAAGATATACTTGAAGGTACCTTGAAGTTAACATAGAGTAAGGTTATAATAGGGTTACAATCTTGCATGTTAAATCATTGCAAGATTTATTTAAAATAGTTCTTTTATGAAAGCCAAATCTTTGCTTTTACTTTTATCTCAATGAATTTGCATTTTTAGAATCTTGTTTGTTAGTCATATATCCTTCATATCAAACTCCTTAACCAATTATGCCTTTACTTATAGATTTTGATCTTTTTTGGACCTATAACCAATATGGCATCCATATACAACAACAAAATGATAAAAATCACCATCTTCTTCAAACCTTTTATAATACGTAAAATAATTTAGACTATTTATTTTGTACATAAGACTAATTATGAAGGAATAAAATATTTTGTACCAAAACTTAGGTGATTATTTGAGACAATATAAAAATTTGTTCAACCTGCAAATCAAGTTCTCCTTGCCTATTTAAAAAAAAATTATGGTTAAAGAATATAAATTTCTTCTTCAAGTTCTTCATGAAGAAATGCAATTTTCACATCTAACTGCTCTAAATGAAGATCAAATATAACATATATCACAAAATTACTTTGGTTGTGTAAATTGTATCACCAAGAAAAATATCTTATTAAAATTTATTTTTTCCTTTTTAGCATATCTTTTCATCACCAATCTTGCATGATAACATTTGACTTGATTATTACCATCACATTTTATCTTGTACACTCATTTGTTAATGATGACCTTAATTTATTTTAATTTTGACTAGATACAACTGAATAAGTCATCTATGAATAATATAAAATATCTTATTCCTTTCATGGATATAATTAGTGTTTGTTAAACATCAAAATGATTAAAGTCTAAGATGTATTTACTCTTAATCATTAATGTGCCAAACTTCAACCTATGTTGTTTACTTGTAATACAATGCTCATAATATAGGTAAATTGTAGGCTTAAAGAATAACTTTTTATAAGAGAGAATTCTCAAGTCTCTCTCTATCACGTGGCTTAACTTTTAATATCACATCAATGTTGTCTCTTGTATAAAATTAGCTAATGCAATTAATTTCTCTCCCCAATGATATATTTCTCTCATTTAACAAAAACAAGATTGCATATATCTTTTTAGCCTTTAATACCACTAACACCCCATTAATAATTTTCATGATGTCATTTTTTGTACAAATCTTACAATTAAGACTCTCAAGTTATCCCACAAATAAAATATTATTCTTCAAGGTTTTCACATGTCATACTTCTAAAATATTATGAATTGAGTCATCACACATCTTCAGTTTGATGGTGTCAATTCCAATAATCTTCAAGTCATAGTCAATACCCATGAACATTAAGCATTGAAACACGAGTTTATATGTGTGAAACTAATCCTAATGAGGAGTCACATGCCATGTTGCTTTTAAAATTATCAACCAAACCTAAATGAGCTTCATTCCGTCTTTAGAGACATTCAATATTTTACTATATAAACCTCTCCATAATTTGAAATGTTTGCAATATATTCCTATGTTTTAATGACTTATAATCGTTCTTTATATCTTTTTTACACCAATAATCCTTTTTAAAATGCCCATTTTCTACCATAATTATAGCATTGCACAATCTTTTTACTTATTGATATGGACTCTCCTTGCCTTGGACTCCCATTAAATCTACACTCCATTATTCTTCCTTTCAACATTAATAATACACACACACACACACACACATGTTTGGCTTGAGCTGTTAATTCTATCTCCTTTGATCTTATATTGATTTTCCTTTTTCAAGATATTAGTTACAACATCATTGAATACTAGTTTGTGAGGATGTTATTGGTCAAATCGATATTAAGTTGATTTTGACGCGAAAGCTCTACACGTTCATTTTCTTATATTTGCTTACTCAATATAATGAGTTGTGAAAATATAACTCTTATAGTGTTGAAATGATTAGTCATCGATATGATTTTTACTATTTGTTGAGTATAAAGTCTTTTTCTTAAGAAAATCTTATTATACAAATATTAGACTCACATAGCTTTGTCATAGTACTTCAAATATCCTTAACAAATTTTTTTCTCCTCATTGCTTATAGAATGTGTTCCACTAAGAAAATGAATCCTCAACATTGAGAGGTATTAACTCATTATTCTCAACAATTGTATGGGGAAAATGCATATTGAAGAGCACATGACAACTCGTAGCTCGTGTCTACCACTACCATTACTTTCCTTGATTGTGTAGTATTCTTACTTCTCATCACCACTAATGCCCACTAACACCAATTAACTCGTTTAGAGGACCTGAAGTGGAAAATAGGTATTGTATATGGTTTGTGTTTATCAAAATCTACCCAACTTTTGTCAACTCATATTTTGTGGAATAACAATTTAAGGACATTGTGGAAATGTGCTAAATATGGAGAGAATTTTAGTGCTTTGATGTCCCATGCTAATTTTGGAAGATAAGTTTGTTTTTGCTTCCAAAACTCCAATAATATATGTGACTTGGTCAATATAAGTCACTGGATCCTACTAGCGAAAAAAAGAATTTGTTGATTGCAGTTCATTCTATAACTACTTTGAAAGAAAAGATTGAAAGACAAGAGAGCAAAGAAAAAGGTTTTCAAGAAAATGCAGGGGGAGAAAAACATAGAAGGAGATAGATTTGATATTGTAAAATTAAAGAGTACTAAAATGAGTATTTTGAAAAATTTAAGGGACAGTCTTCTGCTCTCTTATATAAAATAACGTGAGCGGCAGGATTCGAACCTGCGCGGGCAAAGCCCACATGATTTCTAGTCATGCCCGATAACCACTCCGGCACGCCCACCTGACGGTTACCGTTCGGTATTTATTATGTATGAATACAAATATATGGATTCAAAATGATGATGGTTTTCGGAGTTGCAGTAGATGGCTGTATGGTAGGCTAGGCTGGTTTCTTCTTTCGCAACAGGAAACCTCCTCCTCCTCTTCTTCAAGTTAGGGTAATTTGCGACTGAAGAAAACAGGTGATGGAGTAATTGAGAAATCATTAGTCCTTTCACTGCTATGCATTCATGCAAGTAATATATTTCCATTCCTTCACTTACTTTCAGTAGTTTTAGGCAATAATTCATGGGATTCTTTCAAAATCACTCCTCTTTATTTTTTCTTTCAAAACTTTCGGCCTTCATTTTCAGAGTTAATCATGAATTTATCTTCTGGGTGTTCATTCATTTTGGCCCTTCTCTTCATTGTTAGTTCAAAGCTTTGTGCTTTTTTTTTCTTTTCTTTTTTTTGCATTAGTTTGTCCCCCATTCCAGCAAGTCCTCCTCATCTCTGTTTACGCAATCAAGTTGTCCAGTTGATGCTCGAGGTTCGCATCCAAAGATGCGAGAAAAATCTCACCTTCTGGCTGAAGGAATGAAAATTAGATAAGAAGAGAAAGATCATAGTAAAGTCTCACCTTCAAGGATAAGAACATTACAGATAGTCCCACAAAATATAAACGGCTCTGAAAATTGATGGAAGAGAGACTCGCGACTATGCCAAACTATAAAGATGGAAGATTGATGTCTAGAATATGACCTTAGTGCATAGCCTAGTTTTAAAACTCACCGGTATAGCTCAGGTATGATAACCACCGTGGATTTTTCACTACCGTCAGAGCTTCTGAAGTTTAGAGCTGCAGCAAATTTAGATCTATTGAAATCACTTTATGCCAAAGTGCCCTTTGGATTTTGGATGTCAAGAGATACAAACTTTCATTTTCCTAGTATCGATTATAAGATAAATCAGTCCCCATGTTATTGCATGTAAGAGTTTGAGACAATATATAACTAGAGTAGGATTAAGAAACATATCGAACACTTATCTAGAGCATTTACCATCACTAATGTATATAACCAAGTGCGATTATACTGTAACTAATCCTTTGTCCCATTGACGAAAGAAAATAAACCTGGTTCTTTGCGAGGACTAACACGGAATTTTGCAGTTAAACTCCGAGATTAAGGCTACCCTAATCAAGGTTGAACTTCATGTTGGCCAAGACCAGGTAGGATAAAAACTCAATCAATAAACAGTGAACTGATACTCTAATCATAACAGATTTGTGCTCAACACGCATGCCTAAACTAGATAGGATCAAACCAGTTTATCAACTGTCTAAACTCAAACTTATGAGAAAGGGTAGTAGAGTACAACAAAGAAGTAAAACTGCCAAAAATCTCAGGAGCTTTCAAGAAAATTACATTATGGTTTTACATCAGTAACAAAGTGATTTACTTGCAGAAGTTGAGATGAGTTTGCCCAACACCACTGACTCAATTCTCACCAATTGCCAGGGAGTAAATTTCAGCAAAGATGAAACTACTTTGTTCTTCCACTCATCTATTCAGCACGATATGTGCAGTCTCTCTCTGGCAAGGCGTATGAAGTGGGTTGATCAACTAATATAAGTGCCTACTCACGTCTGAAAGCAACTAGTCCCTGCAGCCAAAAGCAAGAGATGAACATTAGCTTTCCATGGATACTGATCATTCCATCACAAAATCAAATCTATATTACAAAGCGACACACAGCAGTCCTTCGCAGTCAAATCTAAGCATTGCTAAAATGATTGAAAATGTCTGCAACAAATCTAATAGAAATTAAGCTGTGGTACTTCAAATTCATGACAAATTTAGTCTAACTGTGCATTGTCATAATTAGAAAATGGCTAAAGCATCCACCAAGCATGGAGTATCTTCACAACATTAAACTAGTTTAGTTTTTTGAAGGAAAATGCAGTGATGAATACTATAAATGGTCTAAGGAGAACATCCAGACAATCTTTCTATATGCACATAATAATTCTACCCCCAGTAAACCTCAATTTGAAAACTTCGAATGCCTTAAGCATGGAAAGGATGATTTAAATTATATAACACGGAATGAAAAACAGAAATAAGAATAAGAAAATCCAATGAGCCATTATAGGAAAGAGATGCTTGCTGTTGGAGCTAATGGCTGTGGAATTCACAGTGCAGGTTGAGCACAACACAAAACATCAAGGCACATTGACTCAAAAAATTAGCCTAGAAACATCAAACATGAAATTATCTAGTGTTAAACTTTGTGTGAGACATGTTACTTACCAGTATTTAATCAAGCCATCCCAGCCACAAGTTGCAACTTTACTTTGCTCTAGTGGATGCCACTCACACCCAATGCAGACTCCCTCATGACATTTGAGGGTCCTGAAAACTTTGCAGCTCTTCCAGTCCCAAAACCAGCATTTACCCTCACCATCTCCTGACATAACAAATCGTCCATCTGGGGAGAAATTGACTTGACAAGCATAACCAGCCACAATGTGCCCAGCGAACCTCTTCTTCTTATTCAACTGGAATCTTTCCCTGGTACTATAAATAAGGATCTGGTTATCCAAACTCTGCGCAGCAAGCCAATTCGAATTGGGATGAAGAGAGATTGCCGGCATAGAATGCATGTGAGGCTCACTAATGTACTTTATAACAACAGGGATCCCAAATTCCCATACACGGAGTGATTTATCATCACTTGAAGTGACGAATCTCCTATTATTATCTACAAAAGTGATGGTATTCACTGCCCCCAAATGCTGGTCATACTCCTGAGTAATCTGCCCTGTGTTCATATCCCACTGCACAATCTTCTTATCACTCATGCCCGCCAACAATATACTCTGCTTATCATCATCAGGATTGAGCTTAACAACATACGGAATCTTCCCAGTTGAAAACGTAGAGATAACCTGGCCAGTCTCTGTATCCCAGTACTTAATATTCTTATCATAACCAGCAGTCAAGAACTTTGTGCCATCATTACAAAATGAAATATCCCTGACAGCCTTAGAATGACCCATGTAAGTTCTCATACACTTGCCCGAATTAAACACGTCCCATATCTTCACCTTTGTATCCATACCCGCGGAAAGTATCAAAGTGCCCGTATTTAGGGAAAAACCTTATAGCAGAAACTCCTTTAGTATGCCCACTCCATGTATGCACCAATCTCTTAGGTATATAACAATGATCATTACTTGCTTTAGCATCTTTAGGTGGCGCAATCCACGACCTCCCTTGATAATCCCTCTCTTCTTTACCATGAAAAGTAGTCTTTTTCAGCCACAACCTCACCTTTCTCACCGCCAGCTTTCTCCGCCTTCTTTCTCGCGTGCTCCTCCGCATATTTTTGTTGCTCTTCAGACAACTCAGTTTGTAACCCCATCCTTTTTACCGGCCCAGGGGCTCTTCCTGTTCTTCATCAACCACGCATCCGTGGCCGGATTCTCTACCTCCTCCTTATCCATTCCATCACCACTACCCTCTTCCTCGACCACTTCCTTTTTCTTCTCAATTTTTCGCTTCTTTTGTTCATGTTGCGGAATGTTATAAACAGAGATTCCATTAGTTTTCTCTAAAGCATCCAAATCACCAACATAATTATTACCTGCAGAGGCGGACGGGTCCGCCGCGTAGCCATACTTGTGGAAAGTGTTGTACTGCTCGTCGAAGACGAAGGAGTCGATGGCAGCGTTCTCGACGAAGCCGAGCTTGTGGTTGCGCATGCCCTGGGCAATGCCGTCCTTGGCGTAGGGATGGGCGGGGCCTAGAACCGGGGCCCATAGCTGGTCGTAAGTAGGGTTGAAGGCGACGGAGTGCTGAACGGGATCGATAGGTTTAGAGAGGGTCTGATTGGCTACTGTTAGGGCTAGCATGGTGTCGTCGACTTTGGGAGCGGCGGATTTGGAAGGGAGGAGGCGCGGAGGGGACGGTGAATCTGGAGCGGGAATTAGGGTTTTGGCCATGTTCGCCTAATTCGTCGTCGTTATGGTAGTTTTGGAGAAGATCCATCGTTGGGGATAGAGAGAGGGGTGCGCGTCGCCTTATTCAAAAAATATGTACTCCAGCCAGTTGATTCGCCCACCTTAAATTAAATGGAAGGGTAAACTAGTCAAATAAATTTCAATTCATTTTAAATTTCGATTAGTAATTATAAATTTGACCTCAACGCCCTGAGTATGAATCAAGACGGTGAAGATTAAGAATTAAGATCCACGCGCCTACACTCATTGTCTTAGTTTCGTACTAACTACTTGGCTGGTGAGTCAACCCGAGATTAAATATTTAATCTAGGTGGTGTTTATTTTTCTCATAATTACCTGGTTCCATTCGTTACATGATTTATCTCATTAATGCCCGTTTTGAACGGTGATTTAAAAAACAAAAAAATAATATTTTATTTTATTATAAAAATAAAATAAAATTATATAATGTTAATTGATTCATATTAATCTAAGTTAGCTCGTTTAATCTATAACTTAAATCTTAAAATTAGTCAGATTTGATAACTCTTATTACTATTAGAATAAGATATATGAGAGTGTTGTATATATTAAGATAATATTTTTTATTTATAAAAAATATTTATGATTATAATACATTTAAACAAAAATATTAAATTAAAAAAATTAAAAGGAAGAAAAACATCCCCATCGATTAGAAGAGGGGCTTAATTGAAAGCCTATCCAAAATTACAGGTGGACAAAGTAAAAATACTTGTCACATTCAGTCAACTGGTGGGATAGTTATTTTACTATCACTAATCCACTATTTGTTCAAAGTGGGTCCCGCAAAGGAGGAGCCACAAATGTTCTTCTGTCCGAAGAAGAAAAGGTAAGAGAAGAAGCCCTGCTACTTTCCTTGTGAAAAGAAGAAACATCATCGATCGATCATTTGTCAAGAAGAAGAAGAAGAAGAAGATGGAGACACAGCATTCATGGAGACTCAGGCTGTCCTTCAAGAACGCAACGATAGTCATGACGGTGTTGAATATAATCACGGTCTTTTTCTTGCTCAGGGGATTTATTTCTTCTCCCTCTACCCGCAACAACAAACCCTCAACTGACCGCTTCAATTCAGGCATGCAACTCTCTCTCTCTCTCTATCCCCTGTCCCTCCCTCTCGCAAAAAATCTGAAGATACTGTTGCGATAGTAGTTGCTTTGTCATGTTTTGGTTATTTAAATAATGGGTATATGTACAAATTGAGTAGAAAACAATTAGATTGGCGGGATTTTTACCATTCTGCTCTATATTTTATTCTTCTGTCTGTATTCAAATAAACAGAATCATTTTAGTCGTGTGTTCTGTTTGTTCTTATGCTTCATTTTATTGATGAATTCATTAACACAAAGAGTTGGGCTTTCGGGTTTCATATGTGTAACTCGTGGATCTTTTGTCAGTGCTCAAAGGAAAATTGTTTAGGGGTTTTGGTTGAATTACAGATGAAAAAAACGTTGACCCTTTTTTGCTAAGTTGTGTGCAAGTGGCTACGATGTTACCCGTTTGGTGCCATTCCATGGCTAGTATGTTGATGATAGGCTTATTTGTTGGTTGTTAAGAGCATGGGTGGAGTTTCGAATTGAATGGGAAATCTTTCAAGTATAAGAATGTATTGTCTCCTCTTGTTTCACTGGCACAGGACTCATCCTTTGATGTTTATAAAAAAATGTTATGACATATTGTTTGATCCATCCCATGAATTTTCTATTTTTCTGAGATTCTGCTGTTATACCTCAATTTGCATCTTGCAATTGAAGCTTTGCATCTGCTTTTGACATTCACTAGTTCAATCAAGACTTCAGACAAACTTTCCAGTCCCGTGCAGATGCATGAGTTTAGCTGAAAGTTTTGCTAGAACCAGTCTTTTCCTTCAAATGCTTTTGATATGATGAAGTTTGGGTGCTGGATGAATCCTGTTTAAATGCACCCTAAGGTTCCAGCTCTTTTCAAAATTGTGTGCCATAGTAGTATTAGGATCTATTGCCTGGAGTTATTTTGCTTCCCCTTTTTGGATAGATCCCTTTTAGCTTTATCTTTCCAAGGAATGTTATCATAAAGGACAATTTGTAGGATCTGTATTAGATAAAGATGGTGTTATAAACAGTTCAATGATCATTTTAGTCGAGAATTGAGGCCCTGGGATGTTTTATAGTTTTTTTAATTTGAATCTGATATAAAGGGTGTAACATGCAGTTCATTGCTCATTTTGATTGTAAACTGACCCCAAGGACGTTTTTCCAAGTGCATTATTAGGTGATAATAATGTATTGATCAAAATCTTTCTGTATCAAATTGAATTTTCTTCTATTGATGTTGTTGTGTTAATTGTCAACTTTTCTCCATTCTGTGGGGGAAAGTGTGATAATTAAGACTTGAAACTTTGTTGCAAAGCTACATAGATTACTGTTATCTGAAATTTCACCATTTTTCAACCAACCAAGTCAGTGCATATGCTTCATAATTTTTCTTTGGACAACTGAGCCTTAGGATGCCCCGGTGCCCACACACTCTTCTTGGGGAAAAATTTGCTGTTTGTATGTCAAAAAATAAAATAAACAGAAGAAGTAAATCATTACAGAAACCACTCCATGATTACTCTCTATTCCATAATGCTTTGTGAATGTTATAGCTAGTTTGAATATTTTAAGATGAACCTGCATGTAGTTTCCTAGGCAAGTAGAATATTTTACACCAATAGGGCATGGATATAATAAAAGTTGAAGCTTGTGGCTTTCAATCAACCAACTCACTTGAGGTATCTTTTATATTTCTTTTTCCTCTTTTTATCTTGAAGGATCAGAATTATTGTATATCAATAATTTCATTTTGGACTAAAAGTTTTCCTCCCCACACACCCCGAAGATTTGAATGTTTTCAACATTTTTGCCACTTTATCCTATTTTCTGTATTGCCTATCACCTTGAACTAATCAACAAAATATCCTTTGAATATTTCTTGCACTGATGGCCTTTTTATTTGATTAAATAATGGTATGAGTGCAGAATGTTTCAGAAAATCATGATTGAGCTCCCCTTAGGAATGTAAAATTAACCTAAGATCTCCACTACATTATATCATTCTTTGCGGTCTTCTTCTAGATCTTTAACATGCTACCATTCTTGCCTTTTTTCTAATTTTTTTACTATTGAATCTGATGTTAATACTTTTCTTTTATTTATTTCTTTGTTTTATTTTTGTTTGCTTGAAATCTCTGTGGAGTACTTTGTAAATGACTAGAGTCTGAATAACAATATAAACAAGATTATCGCAGCCTGCTTTCGATATTTATTTTAGTTATATGATATTGTTTTAAGATTGGAAACAGACTCTTCAGTGTTATTTTGGTGGACGTCAATGCTTTGCTATATATAAGGAATTTAATTAGCATTGAATTATATCCACACAACTTAAAAATGTACTTTGTTTCAAGTCACAGTTCTTAAACATGTATAAAGAATAGGTATTAAGCTTAATGCCTGTATTGTCTAGGGAAGTTAATCTTTTGAATGAATTCTGAGCTTAATGGTTGTATTTCTTGATTGCCACCGAATTTTATTTATTCCTTTACTTGTTTCTACATCATTTATGGAGCAACGGAAAACTCTATTTAACTTTCTAATGTCCAAACATTCAAATTGCAGTTGCGCTCAGCTACATCAAGGAGTCTGAAGAGATGCGCCTTGCCTTGCAACCATGGAATCTTATAAAAAGAGTATGGTGTTCACTTTTAAATTTTAACGTGCTTGTTTTATGAGTGACTAAAACTCCCACAGAACCACCTGAAGAACGTCTTTGGAAATGAGACCTGTACTTTTGTTTTCTTACTTCCATTTTGGCTATTAGATTATATGTCTGAAATTTTGCATGCATTTTTTCCCCATAAGATTGGATTCTCTCTTTTGTCAGTTGTCATTGTGTATCAAAAAAGCATGAGGGGAAATTGTGAGAACTCACAGCTTGGATTATGTTCTTTATAGAAGTTGATTCTTTTTTTGTTCGCAGATTAAAGAAATTGAACAAGAAGCCCATGCAGAACCTGAAACAGTCCAGCACAAAGATACAAAGCAGACTGCTGCAGTTGATCTTTCTAAAAGATTACAGGATATCCGTTCACTTAATGATGCTTCCAGTTTGAAAGGTAATTGCTTCCTTTTTTTTTAGCTTTATGTTTTGTGCAGCTGCTTTTAGTAGTCCATACAAAAAAAAAGCCTTATACATGTGAGATGGCAATGGTTACTTTGCTGCATCAAAATGAACAATGAACTTCCTGGAAAGGAAAAAATATATATATACTCTATCCCAGTATCTTTGGTTATGGTTTGGTCAGCTGGTGCTCTCCAAAACATATTCAGATAAAATGATTTCTGTAATTTTAGGTCTAGGACACTTGATGTCCCGGGGATTCATAATTTTTACACTATTGATAGATAATATATTTGCTTATCCAGTGCCTCGGAACTCTTATGTTTTCACAACTGAACGTTTGTTCTTAAGGTTAATGTTCCTGGTTATATTATCACGTTGATCCTGATGATGTTAAATATTAACTCAGCTTTAGAGGAATGGCGTAAACGGAAGATGGAACGTGCCAGACAGCGGGCTCTCGAAAAAAATGGAACAGGGACCTCCCAAGCTTGACGCCGATCAAGAAATGCGTGTTGAAGGGGGTTTGTGAAGCATCAGTCATACCACTATGAACTCACTTTAAAATTGCATACATGTACATATTATAGAAAACTGAATGTTACACGATCTGTGACGGCAAAGTTAGTTGCTCACCAATGGCTAACAACATTGTTTTAGTGATGGTGTGCAGAGCTGAAGATCATCAAGTCCTGCAAAAGGATTTAACCTTTCCAGAGAAAAACGATAAACTGGAAGCACTTGGAATTATGTGAATCTCAATAAATTTTCTCACCAATGTTTTTTTTATAATCCCTGTTAGATGGAATACATGTCAGCTTTCTCATTTACGTGATAACAGGTGATGAGATGTTGTGGAAGGTGATTCTGGATGCGAAACAGTTTCTACAGGCCGTTCAGTTGACAGTGAAGTCTTGTATCTAGACCTTGCACCTTATATTAAAATTTATTTTTAATATCGTTGTATCAAAATAATTTTAAAAAAAAATAATTTAAGTTAATATGTATACTCTTCTCCTGGGGAGTATCTGCGGGATGCCAACCAAGCACACAGCGTGCAGAAATATCTAGTGTTTAGCCACCACTCAGCGCTTCAATCCATCTCCTAATTTCACCAAGAAATACAATCTGAGGCATTAAGAATAAATTAGTTGGCTATCTTTGATGCAACAAGATTTTCTTTACAAGCTTGTACAGTTAGGACTTTGTATATACAGGGTACAATAAGTTCATTCAGTCATCATACAAGTAACAAGCTTACAAAATCCTACATAACGTGCGTGCCTCGAGGAATTCATCCTAGAGATCCAGTAATGGCAGCCTCCCCATATTAGCCGGGAAAATTGTCAGTTCCGGCATCTTGTTTCACCTTTTTACCCTCTGTGAAACTATAATAATATGAAATCAAGGGGAAAACACAGAAAGGCCATGTCAGCGCAGTTGATAGGTGGATGTTACTTGAAATCCAATCCAGTACCGTGTAGCATCAACTCTCAAGGTAAGAAGATAACCAGAAAATTGAAGACATTGGTCAAAACCATTGAGGATCCATTTTCAGACTCCCACCTGCAGGAAGGTAATGAAAATGAGCATATATTCTTTTTTTAAGATACATATTGGGAGGGAGGGGGGGAGAACAAATCGCTGCAAGAGAATTAAACTGCGTCTGCATCCCACAAAGTTAGCATTTGATAAGAAACTAACACTCACATTTCCGAGCATGCTAAACAATTTAATTCTTTTGCTTAAACATGATATCACAGCTATTATATTTACCAAGCCAGTAATAACTTCAGAGCCAAACCACTTTCAGCCCTATGGGAATCCAATGGTTGAAATCCCAGATTACCTGAAAATTACAAAATTTTATCACATTGGGATAGGGCTTGAGGTGTTTCAATAACTAGGACCACCACCCCATCATCACGCAGCTTAAGGTTCCATGTTCGCCCCCCAGACAGAAAAGTAGAAAAATCAAGCTCAATGTTATCAGACTAGTCAAGCAACAAACAGCATAATGTTACAAAAGATTCCTCAAAAAGGAATAATCATAAATCAAACACCCTTCCCCCTAAGGACAAGAACAAAGTCAACATATGATTTTTCCACTATGCTCGCAAAACAGCACTATTCTGAAAACTCATGTGCTCATCTTTATTAGCTGACCAGATAATTTCTCCATTAGAAATTATTAGACATGAACCCTTAAAATTGCAAAAAAGTCTTCAGTCTGTTAAGCAGGTTGGCCAGCTAGTTTTTATACTACTCACATGAAAACTCAGAAAAGTTTAAATGTTGTTGCCCTTAAATGAAATGTGACCTGATATCACCAATCCATATTCTTCCACTTGAGTCTTTCTTGACATAATAATATTAAATTTATGAGCTCAGGAGAAATATCTTAACATGTCTTCAAGAAATGAACTTCCATCAGCCACTCATGCATATAGGTATTTATGTATAGAAACCACTGCTCGACAAGACCCCCCCAGATCCAAAAATTGATAGCTCCCGCTCAGTCACCACTTATTTTAGAGATTAAAAACGTATGACATGACAAATGAGTTGATGGAAGTTAGTAAAATAATTAGTAGGACAGCAAAGCATTTATCACGAAAATTTAGATCAGTGGCATCACTAATACATCACACTAATAAGTTTTATTAATTTTTAGTAACAATTTTATAAATAAACCAATCACTGATGACCTACAACGGCACTAATACATCACTATTCCTTGTACATATATATGGGTGTTCATTTAATGGAGTTAAGAGCACAATCTCCTCTACAGGATTTCATTTTGAGCCTTACAACAATTTAGTTCGACGTTTTTTTGCCTTTTCTTGCTTTAGATGCATCATTGAATGGTTATCTTGATATAATTTACCTTTTTTGCCTTTTCTTGTTCAGGGTATAGAGCTGCAAATGGTAGATAGTGAAATTTACCTTAGCGCATCATGTCCTCGGAACACAGTGCTATACCACACAAAAAAGTTGCACATTCTCTTTAAGCTTAATCAGCTGCAGATAGCAAGCTTCCCTGTCCACTCATCAGCCACCCCATAATCAAGGCTTAGCTCCCTTAAAGGAGGGATATTCTCCATCGCAAAAAGCATGATGCGAGGGAACATCAAATTATTGTGATCATACAGCACAAATTGCACCAGAACGTTTGGAGTTGAGCTATGGCTCACATAACAAGCAACATTCCTCATTTTTGACACATCCATTGCAAAATCCAATGGTGGAATCTCAGGATATGATGGACGGATGTAATCTGGATAGATCTGAGACAAATCCCCCCATTCTGCCCATTTAGCAGAAAACCTATTCGGATAAACCAACCCACCACCGTTCATGGTGAAAATCTGGGCTTGCTCTCTAGTGATGACAACCCCTGCATACTCGCATATAAAAGCGCCAGCATGGATCAAATCCAACGACCTAACCCCCCAGCCAGTTTCCCTCGACCTAAACACTTCCAATCTGTTTCTCAATCCCCTTTGAGCCACCCTATTCCGACAGGTTGGCGGGCACTTGCAAGAAACCCCACATTCAAATACCACTGGCTTCCCCCTCAGCAAAAAACCATTCTCATCATATGCAAACTCACCTCCATTCTTCCTCTCACAAAAACAACCATCACTGCATCCTGAAACACAATCACATCCAGTTCCATTGCTTCCATTAGTAATCACAAAGACTGGAAACACAGTACGTTCAAGATACTGATAACACAAAGGATCATTATCATTGTCAATATCATTGAACAAAAATACCGGCACGCTCTCCTTCTTATTTGAAATATCAAGACTTAAATACCCTCTAGGCCTCACACTCAATGGCTTAGTCCTTAAACTCTCCGCAAACTTCAAGATCGAACTACCCATTTCTGGTTGGCCATCTATCCTCAGTAGCTTATACTTATAAACACCAAACCCTGATTTCCCAACATCAAACCAGCAATCAAGAATCTTATACAGCCCATCATAAACATAAACCTTGCTGCTAACACTGCCTGCATGTTTAATCCCTCTAACCACTCTTACCTCAATCCCATAATGCATACTCCTCTCCATCGCCAAATTCCCACCTTCCAGCTTCTGGTGCTCACATTGCTTGTTCAGGCTGTCCTGCCCGCCATGTCCGGTGTAAACAATCACATCCCCAGCGTCCTCATCGTCCTCATAACCACCTGAAACAATAATGCTAGTAGCAATAGGCTCCCTATTCGAGCTCTGGCTAGCAGGAAGATAATCAATTCCAGCCTGAGGTTGTCCGTGCAATCCAACAACACACAGTTCCATTCTAAAAAAGAAAACATCCCCGATTTGAACACCAGGAATCGACCCCACAATCCGCTTGTCCCGATTGAGCCAGAGCCCACAGTCCCTCATTGTAGCGGCAGCACGGAGATCTCCGCGCGCGCGCCGTCCTAGGCGTTCTCCCCGTCGCTTCTCCTCATCCAAGACAGATAAAATCCGAAGGGAGTCATAGACCATTCGTGACCGGCGGACCAAGTCGCGAAAATACCTCTGGTCCTCGATTCCGAGGTCTGTGACACGCACGAGTTCAGAAGACCGCTTCTGGTACTTGGGCCGCGGGGAAACCACGACAGTTGAGAGGGCATTGTTATCATTTTCTTTGACAGGGACGATAGCGCGGGAATCGGGGTCCGAGACGACTGAAACGTCTCCATATTGATCCTGCAGGCGTTTGGCAAAAGCTGTGCGAAAGAGCTCGGAGATTCGGTTGTACTCGGAATAGAGATTATTGGAATTGTCGTCCTCGGAGGAGGTGGACTGCGAGAGGGGAGGGGTTAGTTGGGAATTAGAGAAATAATTAGGGGTAGAACTGCTAAAGAAGAGATCCTGGAAGCTACTAGTGGGGTGTTGCGGTTGTTGTGGTTGGTAAATCGGGGTTTCAACATCAAATGGTTCGGGTTTTGGTTCGAGTTTTGGGACTAACATAGATGCGGCTGCCTCCGTCGTAGACCCAGCGGTGGCTATGATGGCGGCGCTGGTGGATGAGGCGGAGGCACTGTTGGTTAAGGATGAGGATGGAGATGGGGGGGCGAGGTTGAGGTCTTGAAATTGGAGCAAAGAACCCATACTTAGAGAGAGAGTGGGAGGTCTAAAAGCATGGAAAGTGGGGTTTCGTTAGGGTTTTTTCATAGACTCCAGTCAGGGAGTTGAAAGCGTTTCAAGTTGAAGGGGCTGCTGCCATGGCAATGGCAAGGAGGAAGAGAGTAATGAAAAATTTAGACTTGGTTTTAGACTGTGCAGACAAATCTGTCTTCGATGCGCTTAATTGGTTTACAACTCAACGTTTTGCTATGCCGATGCTCTCTTTTTAAAAGCTATTTAAAAAAATGAATATTTTTTATATATTTTTAATTATTTATATTAAAAATAGTTTTTTAAAAAATAAAAAATAGTTTTTTAATATATTTTTTTTAATAAAAATCAATTATAACAACAATTTCAAATAGATACCCCGGTTAATTTTGCGCACACGTGTATGGTGGAGATTTTTAAGATAGGTACGGTTATTATTATTTTTAAATTGTTTTTTGATAGTTTTAAAATGGTGTTATTAAAATAAAATAAAATATATGTGTGTTATTTTAATTAAAAAAAATACATTTAAAAAGTCTTATATTACACACCACCAAACACATGTATACATTTATATAATAGATTACTTTTTTGTTGCATCTCGTATAAAAAAAAGATTTTCCACTACCCGCACATGAGACAGTTTATAAAAGACGTGTCAAGAGAAAACCATCATGATGCTTCCTGCATTTAAGCACAGCAGTAAAGTAAAGGAGATTATATTGTGTTTTAAAAATATTTTTAAAAAAATTAAAAAAAAATATTTTTTTTAAATTATTTTTATATTCTAGTGTTAAAAATTATTTTTAAAAAATATTATTTTAATATATTTTTAAATAAAAAACAATTTTAATTACAAACAGACAGACATAAGCATAATAATATAATCACACTTTTTCACCGTCCCTTGAGGGGGAAAAAATGCATTTTGAAAATATTTTTTATTTTTTTTATAAATTCTTAAGATTGTTTTCATGTAAAAAAAATAAAAAAATTAATACATTTATAAGGAAAAAAACCGACAATTTATAATTAAAATAATTAATTTAATATAAAGAATATTGTTTAAATTTATATATCTCCTTGCCATTGTTGTCCCAAATCAAGAGCTCGTGTACTGTATTAGATCTTCACCATTAGCCACCACAGAACCACTACCGTTATACATGTCCAAGCAATGTTTAGCAATTACTTTCAAAATTATTTTTAAAAAAATGAAAATTTGTTTTTTTATTTTTTATTATAAATTTTTTTTTTGGTTTTTAATTTATTTTCATGTGTTAATTTCAAAATTAATTTTTAAAAAATAAAAAATAAATCATTATATTATTCTCAAACGATTGAGGGAGGGGGGGGTGTGGACACTATGGGAATTAAGAAAAAGAGAAAAAACAAAAGAGGGAAGAGTGAGAGTAATAACAAATATAAGGATACTTGAGTGCTTTTATAAGTAAGAAAATCTACTTAAAGCGTAGTTTTAAAAAAGAAAGAGAGACGGAGTAGTTTTCCATTTTATTAATTTAGAATAAAAAATTAAAACCATGAATTTTTATGATGGTGATAAATTGAATCAATAAAAAAAATTAATTATATTAGTGAATAAAACCGATGAACTAGTCATTTTTTATTCACGGCTTTAAAATAACTAGTTTTTATTTATGAAAAAAAAACAAATATTTTACTGATAAAAAAATAAAAATGAATAGAATAATATATTTATTTATTTTTATTCACCACTTCGCATTGAACTAGTAAATAACGTATTTTGTAACTATAATGATAATTGTAAGGAATTGAATTTTTCTTCATTACATGCACGAAACAAAATAAAGGTGTGACTTTTTTAATGTTCATAAAACATTGTTTAACCTTTCATATTTTACAGTGGATTACAATGGTGTGATTTTTAAACATTATTTTTTTCCAAATCAATTTTGGATTAATGTCTTAATTACTTCGTGATGATTTTTAAATGATATTGTGCATGTTTAGTTTATAAAGAGATAGGTGTGATCTATGTGTAGTTTTTTATTTTATTTTTTTATGGATTAAACTTGTTTTGTTTAATATTTATTTTTTTATATACGCGACCTTGCATTTTGTTTTTGTTTTTATTCAATAATTCTTGTGTGTGTTAGTTTTGGTTACAGATTTATATATATTTTATAAATTTATGAAACACCACAAGATAGAGTATCCACGTTGTGATGTTGAATATTTGATATTCATCTGTCGGTTAATTTCCTAAACATCTTAGTATTGGGTTATATTTTATTTTCAAATCATATATATTTTTTATCATATAGTTAAATAAAAAATAGTTTTGAATTTTTTTTTACTCTAGTCCCTAACTCAATTAAAAAATTTGATTTATTAGCCCAAGTTATCTTATTCATAGGTTTGATGAGTTCACCCACAGAGCGAACATGTTTTTTTGGTTATGATTTGTTTCTTGTTTCTAATAAAAAAAATACATTTTATCCTTAAACATTAGATTGATTGAGAGATAAGTTGTGTGAGTTTTTTTTTAATCTTTTTTTAGGGTTATCATTGGCTCAAATAAGTTTTTATTTTCTGGTTGATGCTCAAATTTGTGACAATATGTTTTTATCATAAGATTTTAAAAACTATTCCATTAAAAAACAAATTATTAAACTTAATAGAGTTCATGACATGATTTTCTTTGAAACTAGTATCGAATTAATTTGTCATTGTTATTATCTTGATTTTTTTGTTAAAAATGAAACCATGTTTTTTATGTGGTAACAATATTGCATTTTGATTCATGAAATTAATTAATTTAATTCAAGCTAATTGTTGCGCAATCTATTGGATATGATTTCTTGGTTTTTATCTGTTATTTTTTTTAATAGTATTTTTATCCTTTAATATTGGATTGATTGGTAAATAAATTGCATGAATTTTTTCTTTCTTTTTATTAGATTTATCATTGAATAACTTTTTATTTTTAAGTTAAATCTCAACTTTGTGGCAATATATTTTTATCATATAATTAACAAAATATATTTCACAAAAAATAAATCATTGAAACTTTATAAAGTTCAAGACACAATTTGCTTAAGGATTATAATCAAACTAATTTGTCATTGTCTCGATATTTTTTATGAAAACATTAATATCTTAAAGTTTTGTTAAAAGTCAAACCATGTTTTGTACAAGTCATCAAAAAATCATTTTGATTCGTGAGATTAATCAATTTTAATTTGGGTTAACTACTGCCCGATTTAGTATGAAATTCAAGTTACAAACAAAAAGTTAGATTGCAAAATTATAAAATTGACTCATAAAATTAAGTTTAATAACACGATTAAAAGTGTTTTTTGCAATTTTGTTAGACATACTTTAAATAATCGAATGCTAAATACATATAGCAACAGAAATTTAGATTATAAATACTTTTAGTCATTGTTGCTCAAGTACCGAAAAAATAATCTCAATAGCAGCAGCAACAGAGCTTTTCCCAAAGTAGCAACAGTAAAATAATAAAATATTTTACGAGAGAAACCTTCTGATCTATGTCTGTCGGTAGCCGTAGATGGAGTACACAAGCTATTATTTATAGGTAGATCAGGGACCTCACTCACTAATTTATTTTCCAATTTTCTCCTTCCATCAAGGAGATAATTAGTCATGATCAATTAATTGATCCCCATGATCAATCAATTGATCCCATGATCAAACCCCACGACCTATCTTCATGGTCATGGGTTTGCATGATCAAGAACATGGTGTGTCATGAGGGGCACATAAGGTAATCTCTAACAATTTTGACATATGTTCTTACATTTTAAACAAATGTGCAATGACAACTTGTTTCATGATGTTATGCTTAGAGCAATCAAGCTAATATTTGTAGGTAGATCAGGGACCTCACTCACTAATTTATTTTCCAATTTTCTCCTTCCATCAAGGAGATAATTAGTCATGATCAATTAATTGATCCTCATGATCAATCAATTGATCCCATGATCAAACCCCACGACCTATCTTCATGGTTATGGGTTTGCATGATCAAGAACATGGTGTGTCATGAGGGGCACATAAGGTAATTTCCAACAATTTTGACATATGTTCTTACATTTTAAACAAATGTGCAATGACAACTTGTTTCATGATGTTATGCTTAGAGCAATCAAGCTATTATTTGTAGGTAGATCAGGGACCTCACTCACTAATTTATTTTCCAATTTTCTCCTTCCATCAAGGAGATAATTAGCCATAATCAATTAATTGATCCTCATGATCAATCAATTGATCCCATAATCAAACCCCGCGACCTATCTTCATGGTCATGGGTTTGCATGATCAAGAACATGGTGTGTCATGAGAGGCACATAAGGTAATTTCCAACAATTTTGACATATGTTCTTACATTTTAAACAAATATGCAATGACAACTTGTTTCATGATGTTATGCTTAGAGCAATCTGATCCATTCAGATAATAACAAAACCTAATATAATTTAGTATGTTACTTTACACATATCCACACTTCAATATAAGTTTTTACAATAAAATTACTTAATTATCCCGAACTATTTAAATCTCATACCATGTATACAAGAGTAATATAGTATTTTATAGGATACATACATGATGTTACAAGACTGGACGGGGTAAACAAGTCTTTTTAATCTTTTATTTGCATGGCATGATGTCTAAAATACCCCTCAAGAGTTTAATTTCCTCTATTACAAACGAAAGTATATATTTAGTTTTTAATTCTTCTTTGTATAATATAATTAGTTAAGTGCCCTTTGAGCATATAATTTGTAACTAAGAATGAGGTTTTTCTTTTAATCTTTTTATTATGTTTTTTACATTAATATTGTACAAAGTCATGAAAATTTTGATGAAATAATTTTTTTGAAGTGTTTTTAATAGAAAATATATCAAAGTTATTTATATTTTTTTTTAACTCGAGTACGTTAAAAACTATTATAAAATATATAGAAATTTATTAATTTAATATTTTTCAAAAAAAAAAGATAATCTATATAAAAAAAATAAAATACAGAAACCATGATAGTGGCAGACAATCGTGGACCGTCTCCCTAGTGTTATATATATTAAAAAAAAAAAACAAGTTATTCGTACTAGCATGAGTGGAGTATGGAGACATGGGGTGCAAGTGGAGATATTGGCTCCCACAAACTTTCCAGGTTGCTGGAGCTGCGGCACCAAAAATTATATTTTTATTTATTTAAAAATGGCTATTCTTATTCTTATATTTTTGGTATTTTTTTTATCCTCAAGAGACGCGATGTGATGATAAAAAGCTGCAGATTTTGAGTTCGAGTTGGGGCGTGCATTTCTTGTAAGAGTCTGGGACAACCGGGATTTTTCTCGCTCATCTGGATCTACAAATTACGCTTTTCGGGGGTGGAGTTTCCTCTAATCCAAGAAAAAAGAGTTGTATTTTTTTAATTAATAAGGATAACTGTCTCGACTAATTAGATGAACTCTAAAATTAATAATTATATAAATCTCTATTATTTATCATATTAGCGACCACATGATTAAAACCTGAAATTACAAGAAAAACAAACTCTTTAATCTCAAACTTTTACTACAAGATCAAAATATTATGCTCTGCTACAGGTAAGATTTTATGTTAATTTATAATTAAAAAATTGAATAATTAAATATTTTTAAATTTTAAATCAGCACATGCTGTTTTTAAATATAAATGATTTTTAATCATAAAAATCGATGAATCCATATATTGTATCACATGACCCCCTACTTTTTTATAAATACAAGCTCTTATTTAATATTTTCCCAATTTCCTGGGCGATTTTTTTGTCATGGAGGTTACAGAGATAGAGAAGGCGTGTTGCGGTTGAATTCATGTTTCTAAAAAAAATATTATTTTCTTTTAATATATCGACGTAAAAATTAAATTTTAAAAATACATTATTTTATTTTTTAAAAAAAATATATATTTTAAATAACAATTTTTATCATGATAAATTCCAGTACTTCACGGCTAACTGCCCGGCCGAAGCGAGCAAGCATGAGTAGTGGGGGTGTAGTTGCAACTGTTTGAGAGTGTAGCCCAGATGAAGTCAAAATTTATTTATTTACTTTAAACTTTGCATATTATTTTAATATTAAAAATAAATTATTTTAAAATATATTTTTTAAAAAGATATTAACAAAGTTCCAGTATTTCACGGCTAACCGCCCGGCAGAAGCAAGCAAAGCATGAGTGGTGGGGTGTAGTTGCAAGAAGGATAGAAAGAGTGCTTTTAAAAATTCATTATATGAAATAATATTTTTTTTTAAATTGTTTTAATATGATATAAAATAAATAAATAAATACTTTATTTTTAACAAAATCGCATTCCATTGCCCAACCAAACACCCTCACCGGGCAAAGTAGCTGTCTACAAAGTAGGACCCTCTTTTGATTGTTTCGAGGAAAGATTGTCAATTCTGTTTTGTTTTATTCGGAATGACTTATATATTTTATTTTAATTTAAAAAATAAGATAAATTTAAATAAATGTTATCTTGTTTAAAATCTTGGCTTGATATAGAAATTTCACCTCAATCTCATTTGAAATATTTTAATTTTGTTTTGTCCGTTCTGTTTTGACTAAATAATATTTTTTTAAATAATAAATAGTTTTACATTATCAATCATATATCTTAATTCGACCGTCAGATTGAGATGAAATTTTACGAGGAATCTCCTGATATATTTATATATATTAAGTTAAAATTTCAGAGCAATCGGAGAATATAACGACCTTACAAAATTGATGATAACATTCATGTAATATTATTCAGGTCCATAATTTTGTTCATAAAAATTATTTTATTGTGTTTTTTTAGATTAATTTTCTCTCATTCTCATTATTCAACAACAAGTTTATTCCAAATTGAACTTTATAATTTGCTATTATTTGCTTTATTTAAGACTATCATGGTCTCATAATGCAGGTCACACATCTAGAAAAGTTAAGTTAATCCAATATATAGTTGTTTCAATATTTTTTAAGATGTCAACTTGATTTTGTAATTAAACTATATATTCATCAATTTTTCATGTGATCTTTTGAACTCATCAAATCGGTTGAGTTATATCAGTTTAATTCTCATTTTTTTACTTATATTTGAAATTTAGATTGCACAATTTTAAATTATTTAATTTTTTATATTTAATTTTTTTTTGAATATATATATAAACTTGAAACAAAATACCAAAAACTTCAAAACTAAAATATTTTGGTTCTATTAAAAAAATAAAATATCAACGAAACGGAATTGAGAACAAGCGGATAGGAATCGAGCTGGCACCGACAGTTGGGGGAAACAGAGCATGATCATGCATACTACTATTGCCTCGGGCTTCGCTAGGTGGTATCAAAATTGGCAGGAGGCGCTCACATCAGGAAAGCAAAAGCGGAGACAGCTTTCCCTCCTCCCGCACCGCCTATGCCAAAGCAGTAGCGGGTCGGGTCACATAGCTCGCAGATGGGCCTGATTGGGTCAATTCAAGTCCATGAAACAACTAGACTTGGGCCTGGCTCTCTCTAGATTTTATTAATTTGGGTTTCTCTCCCTGGGCCGGGCTTGTAACTATGGTATTAGAGAACGCAAGTGTTTCTGGCAGCTTGTTTATTTTTTTTGGACGTATTATTCATCCATTTTATAATATTTTATTGTTTAATCCTTAATATATTTTATTAAATTATTTATAAATCAGTAAATTTGAATATTTTTTTAAATTAAAGCATGTGATTCTAAAATTCTGAATAACTCGCCTAAACTCTTTATAATTCATCTAGTTTTAAAACATAAAAAGAAAATTAATTTCAAATAAAGTAAAATAATAAACAGGGACATGAGATTGAATAATATTCTAATAATGATAACAGTCACCCAAGTATTTCAGTAGTATATCATTTTATTTAGAAATTTAATTGTTGCCTTTTATATCCATAGGTCAAATTAGATATATATAATTCTTGGAGTAATTGTTGGAGACTCAAATGGTGCATGATAGCTTATATGATTTTCTATATTTCTATTTTTTGTGGTCTATTGTACGCTGTTATCCACTAATTTACCTATTATTGTTTTTATTATATTGTTAGAAAATATATCTTAAATAGAAAAATATCTTAAAATTATTTGAATTCCTATATAATTATATTAAATATAAATAAGTGAGTATATATAATAAAGTGCAAGGAATATGTATCATAATCCACTTGTTTGTTATTTATTCTATTATCTTTTCCTTGTCTTATAGTTTGAATTTCATAATTCTTTTTCAGTTTAAATCTCGAATTGAAAATTTCTTGTTGCCTTTTAATTTATTTTTTATTTTAATTTCTAACCCATATTATTTTAATTGTCTATTTTTTTTATCTTGTATTTTATTTTTCCGATTTAATCATTCAATGTTTTATTTTATAAGGATCAAACTTTGCAATTTTTTTTCATGTATAATGCTTTCTGTTTGATGACCCGGGCATGATGTTGAAATGTTAACATGAGATGATGATACATGTATCTATGTCAATCTCTTTTTTAATATCATCATTCAATGTATCTATTTTTTTCTATATCTTTTTCTTACAATTGATTTTTGATGTTACCATACTTCTATATGATTATTCCGATCTTATGTGTTAGACCATGGATTTTGCACGTTAACCTAGTTTTATCTAGAACAATATTTTTTTATATATTATTTTTTGCCACGACTCATTATTTTTTATTTTATTATCAAATTAATTAAGACTTAATACAATCACTAAATTTATCTTATTTCTGGAAAAACCATAGCCTTCTTGTGTTTTTTTTTCCAGGTGAAAATAAAAATAAGTGGCCCGGCCCCAAACATAGAAATCAATTAAACCTCTCATTTTTTTTTTATTTTTTTTTTTTTAAGAATTGTCCTTATCATTAAATATGTAATCAGCTATAACCCTTTCGGCTTTGAAATTACTAATGACTATTATAAAAAACAATGGCAGTTGGCAGACAACTCAACCTAGCAATTGGCCGGTGCCGAGTTCCTTTTTGAGGCTGAATCCATTTTATTGCTTGCCTAATCACTCTAATAATCCATTTTTTTTGAAAGCATTGTTTACCAGAAGCTAAAAGTTTTGAAAAGGAAAGGTCTTAAATAATCGTGTTCCTAGGGTTTACACTTCAATATCCAGCTAGTGCTCTTCAATTTGCGTCCCATTTAACATATATATATATATATATATATATCTTATTTCCTGTCACCCCAACTTGAAAGAAAAAGAATTATTGAGTACAACTATATAGTAAAAAAGAAAAGAATCCTGTTTGGATAGGATTTTAGATATGAGGCGGTTGAAATTATATTTTATTTTAATTATTGTTTTAAATATATTTCATTAACACATATTATAATTCTGTTTTTTTTTAGTAGAGAAAAATATAGTTAAGAAAACCACCCATGCAATAATTCACCTCTATTTTTTAATCCAGACCAATAATAATAATAATAATAATAGATAATAAATAGATAAAAGCATTGCTAATAACAATTAGGTATTGCTTGGACAAGCACATGAAGGTGGATAATAGCTAGAGAAGATGATAGACATGTATGCCTACCCAAATCGTGTTTCAAGCTTGTATAGGGGAGTTAATTAAATCATAATCAGGGGAGGGAGGATAGACATGAAAAACAGAACACTTAATTATTCTAACCCTTATGATTTTTTTTAGGGTTTTTAGTGCTTTGCTAGCGATAGTTGTTCGAGTTGAAAGAACACTTAATTATTCCACCTTTATGATTTATATTGTAATAATTATATATTTTTTAAAATATTTTAACTTGAAAATACATTAAAATAAAATATATAAATTTATTTTTAATATTCATATATCAAAACAAAGGGAAAAAAATAATATTTTAAATTTTTACAAAAACATTTTGCCAGTGCAAAACAAACGATGCCTACTATGACTTCATCAACACAATCCATTCTAACCCAGGAAGAAGAAGATGATCATCATTTTACGTTAATGTTTTTGTGACCATTTACAGGTATGGTCAAATTTGATCAAGAATTGATTTGACCGAAATGTGGACTGGTTTGTGTCCACCGCCATTAAAGCACTCCTTCTTTTTCATATTTATTGTATCTTAAAATTTATCCGCACCTTTTTACCTTCCCTGACAGATACAGTCAACGCCATCGAGAAGGATTTTAAGTCAAAGTTTCAGTTCAAGATAGTTCTGAAAACCCTAATGTACCTACCTGATTTTTTCCATTGGCTTTCAAGAGCTTATGGGAAAATGAATGTAATCTGTCGGTTCTGTTTATTTCCTACACCATTTTGCAAAAATTAAAGACTTCATTCCTCAAAGGGACAGCTTTTGATGGAGAGTTATGATTTCTATCTTTTTTAGAGTTATGATTTTATACATAGAATAATTAAAAAAATAAAATTACCATGATATGTTTCCAAGTAAAAAGTATATATTTGAAAAATAATCTTTACCATAATCTCAAATAAATTATAATAATTTATATGATATTGTATATCATTTGTTGTTTGTACCTTTGCAATGAAGCTGACGTGAAGTAATGCTTATCTTTAAGCAAGTTGAGGGACCTACTCTTTTGAGTTAAGAAAAGGGTGTCTAATTATTGGATTAATTAAGTAGAAAATGGTTTTGAAGTTTGATTCCATTACTTGGTGACACATTTGCGACAAGATAATGGGCAATCGGTCTCTTTTCCCGAATTTATTGTTGTTTTTCTAGTTCAATTCGAGTTTGAAGTTACCAAAATAGTGGAATGGTCAAGTCACACGTTTAACTTGAAATATCATTTAATATTTAACCTGAAAAATATTTTTATATCCAAATGTTTTTTCTAGTAACAACGATAATGGTAATGACAATATTAATATTAAAAATGATTATAATTTGACAAATAATGGTGGTGATAACATGTTGGCGATGAAAAAAAAGAAGATGTCGAGATGGTGACGAAGATTACAGTGAAAAAAAAAGTTAGTTTTTAGCGGTGGTGATGATAAAATGTTTATGTTGATGCAATAGTAATTGAAATAATTTAAAAATTCTAAAAAATATTTCATTTATAACGAAACAAAAAAAAATCAATTTTTCTTGAAAAGGTGCCCTCTTTTCTCGTCTCTAAAACACACACGTGTCCACTAGGTGACGGGAGGCATCGATGGCTCCAGCACCCAAAATGGTATCACGCAATTAATTCTATTTAATTAACATTTTAATGAAGATTAAATGTATCCATCTCCTAGGAAGTCAAACAGCTGGTCAAAACCTATTGGTGCGCGGGTATTTTTCAAGTTAAAAAAATCCCCCACCCAAGTATTTTTTTAATCTAGATGATGCCTATGTTGTCTTAATGCATAAGCCCTCTTCTATACGTGGCATTCGTCTGTGAGATCACTATTTCTCAGTCTCACTTTCGCATAAAAAAAAATACTAATACGATTGGATTTTATCTTTATTCGTTATTGTGTTTCAAAAATATTTTTAATTTTTTTTATTTTTATTTTAAATAAATATTTTTAGATCATTCTCTTGTGCTGATATAAAAAATAAAATATAATTTATTTTGATGTATATTTAAATAAAAAATATTTTTTAAAAACAACTTCAACCAGACTCCCAAACAAATATTTAATTGGACTTGTCACCTAATGTCTTGACAATTTTTTTTTATTAAACTGAACAATCTTTGTTTTTTAAAATATTATTTATTTTAAATTATTCTTAACACCATAATATCTAAATAATCTAGAAATATTTCTATTCAAAAGCATTTTTCACATAAAAAACAGAATCTAAATTTTCTAGGTGGCCTTGCGTGTCACATGTAGTGGCAAGAGTGGCATAGGCATTTCCCATCTATAGAAAGATTTGATCCTTGCATCACAGCCACTTGATTGGACTGTCACTTCTCCGAACACTCCAACTAATGATCCCATAAACTCCAACTAATGTTCCAGAACAACAGATAAAACTATGAAGGTGAATAAATTCGTTCCAGAGATATAAAAATCACATTATTTATTATTCAGATAATTTTTATATATATATTCATGTTATTTTTTTCCCTTAAAAAAAAGCAAAAAATAAAATATCTTCTCCGTTCCGCATTTTTTTATTGTGATATAGGAATCAAACTCGACGCCTGCTACAGGAGAGGAGAGGGGGAGGGGGATGATGATATGACAGTGACGCTAGATTGAGTGATGGAATATCAGATATAAATACCCAGCAGAAACTAGCCCCATATGCACAGAATTTGGAAGACAAACTTCTTCTTCACCTCCACATGTCTTGGGGAGTGGTGGCAGCGCAGGTGGCGGCCCGGGGGAGGTTTCGCCGGAGAGGGTGGCTGGAGGAAAGGACCCTGGACTGCTGAAGAAGACAGGTTGCTTGTTGAACATGTAAGGTTGCATGGCGATGGAAGGTGGAACTCTGTAGCCAGGCTTGCAGGTGTATACCTAACTCATCCATGCCGAGCTCTGGCTCAAAGTTTTACCCTATTTAACCATATTGCTAGAGATCTATCTGGTTATACCTGGAAATTGCCATTGCCAGGCTCGGATAGATTCTTACACCTGAAATGGTGCTCGCAAGGAATCCAGTTTTTACCTCCTGAAGTGATTAATTACGCGTGGATTTTCTTAATTATTTCAGTCAATATTATTGCTAATGCTGCCATAGATCATTTTATTCCTGCTGCTCAGGACTGATATTTTTCTGTCTTTGGCCGTGCAGGGCTGAAAAGGAATGGAAAGAGCTGCAGATTGCGGTGGGTGAATTACCTGAGGCCAGACCTGAAGAGGGGGCAGATAACTCCCCATGAAGAGAGCATCATTGTGGAGCTACATGCGATGTGGGGGAACAGGTAAAAACTTGAACTCCCATCATCCTTGCTGATTTTATTATATATATAAATGATATATATATGGGTGATTCATTTTCTCTTTTTTAAAATCATCAGATGGTCCACAATCGCGAGGAGCTTGCCGGGAAGAACTGATAATGAGATCAAGAATTACTGGAGGACCCATTTCAAGAAGAAGGCCAAGCTCTCTCCAGATAGCTCCGACAAGGCAAGAACTCGTCTCTTGAAGAGGCAGCAGTTTCAGCAGCAGCTGCAGCGACAGCAGCAGCAAATTCAGCACCAGCAGCTAAATCAATCGGACATGAAAAAGATGATCATGTCCTTATTGCATGACGAAGACGAAGACAAAGCGCCATGGACACCTCAAATGATCACGCAGGAAATGGTGCCTGATCATGCCATGCACCCCACCACAGCTGAGGAGGAGCATGGCCTGCTGTATAACATGTTCAATGTCAATGCAGCAGTACTGCCTGAGGCCTCGAGCGATGATATAATCTGGGATGGCTTGTGGAACTTGGAAGAATTCCATGGCAATCCTGGCGTGGAATGCGAAACGAGCAAAGCTAGTATGCAGAGTTTAGTGTCACCTTTCTGTTAACTGATCACTTGGAACTGCTACATTGTTCTTGGTGTTACTATATATTTAGCTAGCCATCATCGTCAAATGAGAAGGCTCTTCATCTGGAGCTGCTCTGTACGATTGCTTTTTCACAAGAATATGGAAAAACCTTGACAAGAACGCAAATTATTCATCCCTCACCTTCTAACTCTCCTCCTCCTCCTCTTGTATCGAGGTCAATTAAGCTCAAATCTTTCATTCGATCAAAGATAAACCATCTATATCAGAACCAGGTAGCTCAAGAACATGGAAATTAACTTGATTCCTCTTGGTGTGATTCAATGTTTTTGAACCCTGTTGATTAAAGAGGGAAACTGTTCCTTTAAATTCAACCTGCACTTCTTCATTAATCCTCCTCTCATATAACTATAAAGCACCTTATGACATCCTGGTATTAGAGCTAATAGAAAGAGTAATTGCGGATGTTAGAGTTTCACACGAAATGTTTTTTTTTTTATATATTACTATATCATTTTAATTATTTAATATTAAAAATAATTTTTTAAAAATAAAAAATAGTTATTTATGACAAGGAAAAGAAAAGGACAGTGCTATATATCTTGCATAGGATACCGTGTGAGAATCAATCTATTAAATCAGAAAGGATATAAGCCATGAAAACGACCTGGAATGAATTCTTGCAATTCAAGAAGTGGAAATTAAACTCTTCTTGAAAAAAAAAATAAAAAAAAATCTTAGCAAAGCATAAATTGAAAAAATCAATACAATATTAAGATCCCCTTTTGTGAGTGTGGACTAAATGAAGGTTTGCATTTTTATTTAATATGATTAAAAAATAATAATTAATATGATTAAATTATATGAATATGTTAAAATTAAATCCAGTTATTTTAGTATATAAGGTTAAGTTTTCAATTAAATGTAATTATTATGAGTTATTCTAATAACATATAAGGTAAATACGTTTTTATAACAAGTAGTACCAGAATGTATAGATAATGATAATTATCATAAAATCAATTTATTATCAATATTTGTATTATAAATGACAAATAAATAATTAGAAATAAAAAACAAGTCTTTGAGGACGGCTCTTTTCATAGGGACCCCATATCTTGGGGTTCAATGATTTCTGGCTGTGGATTTCTGACAACAACATGCAAGATGCTTCAACCTGGGAATAAACCAGACATGATAACAGCAGTAGTGGTTCTCTCAGCTTGTTGACGGTCAGGATTGGTAGATGAAGGCCTGCGCATCGATAAATCTTCAATTAATGAATATGGGATTAAGCCAACGGCTGAGATTTGTGCTTGTGTTGTGAATATGTTAGTAGGCCGATCAGGCCAGCTTGGCCTTGATGGTGCTTTCGTTATCCATGGCAATGCCTGAGATGCAGGATCTGACCTGCAGGGTTCCTTATTCAGCTAGAACCTGGAAACCCACTCACTGGATCATGTCTCACTTTCAAACTTACATGCGTCTTCCAGTAGATGGGACTTAGTATCTGAGGTGAGAACAATGAACGAAAGGTGCTTGACAAAACTCCTGTCAAGCATCATCGTTTGACAGTGCTGGGATTCACAACTTTTTTATTGTTGTCAATCAAAAATTAAACAGGAAACGGGGGGGCTAGCGTTCCATATGGATCTTACAAGTGGCTTCCAGTTTAACCATGTGATATCAATGCTTGATGTTCACACCTCTTCATTTTGGCAAATTTGTCAGGGAAGAGTGGATTAGTCAACAGAACTCTGCATGAAGTAATATAAGGTATTTTCATGTTTCCAGTTCTTGCTCATGATTTTGGTTTCTCTGTTAAACTGTCCCCTCTGTTCTGCACACTCAACCCTTTAGCCTCCACCCTAACTATTTTTTTTTTTCATAATTAAGGAATTTATTAACGTCACCAAACCATAGTTTTCACAGCATTAAATCGAAGTTGGTATTCTCAAGTTTTAAAACTGTTACAGTGGCCGTGTGCTAAGGATTCTTGAGGTAAAAGCTGAGGTAGTATTGATTTACTTTTCAGTTTTGATATATTTCTTAAATACTATGATAAGGTTTTATTTGAATTCTAATTATTATTTTTCTCAATTATTATGTATCTGATATAAAAATAATAATACTAGTTCAAATAATTCAACCCAAATCTTTGTTTTATTCTTAAGATTTTTACAATTTTATCACATTTATGATGTTTTTACATTTCAAAATCCTATGAACAAGAAACTTCCAGATTGAATGAAGCTGTTAACTGATGCCTGTACATTTGCGAAACAATATTCCAGTTGAAATTAAACAAAGGATCGCCTCTGCCAGAGGACTTGCACCAGTTAAAAGGATCATTCCAATCTTAGCTGCGGCTGAAATGGGCTTGATTTGGTAGAACTGATATCAAATGGCTCATCAGAATCCCATATTACCAATCAATCAGCGGTGTGAAGACATGAGACTCGGACAATTCAAATGTCCCGGTCTTCTGCTCTTCACTGTCCACGAAAATGCTGGTTCATCTCTTTGAATCAGATTCTCTTTCACGGCGGTAAACATAAATAGAGCCTAACAACACTCTTCCAACCCTTCTATTTTTCCGTGTTCTTTTACTCGCACCTTGCTTTCTTTCTTTCTCAGCTATGGGTTTCGACATGGGTACACGATGAATCCATCCCAAAGGCAATAATGCTGCAAGGAACTGTACCAAGATTCCCGCTGGCAGGCTTGAGTAATCACCAGATGTTATTCCAATCAGAGAAGCTAACCCAACGCCCAAGAACCCACCGACAATCGATGATAAACACAATGAAGATGCCAAGAAAGAGGTAAGAGATCCTTCACAACCCTGTGGACATAAACTCGCCAACAGCAATGAAAAAGGAAGGAGCTTGAATTGTGCAAGGATTTCTGCTAAACCCGAAAAACAACAAGCAAACACCTCGTTGGAAATTCCCAGTTTAAGATTTATCTGTCTCACTAGAACAAAGTCCAGAAGAAGAGAAGAAGCGTATAAGATCTGAACTGCACCAACCAATTTCCTCATAGGCACTTCTTTCCAATAACGGTCATAGAGTACAGTCATGGAAAGAAGCATCAGCTGGCCAATTACACGTGACATTCCGATGATTGAAGGGTCAAGATGTAGACACTGCGTTTGATAGCAGAAGATGGAACCTGAGAGAATCGGAACTGTGGCAATGGAAGCCACGATCCAAGTGAGAGGGCGGGAGATGCTGTCCTCGTTTAATGCAGTTTTAAGATCACCTAGCTGTTTTCTGATATTCTCCCAAATTGATGCCTTCACAAGGCTGTGATTTGATGGTTCTAATAAACCAAGTGATTTTTCTCTTACTATTGATGAAGTTGCTAGTTGAAGAGAGAGAAGAACTGAGAATACAAGAAACATGGTTTTGGGTGGTGTTTTTTGTAAGAAACAACCTCCGAGCAAGTTGCCCAGGATTCCACCAACAGCTAAAGCCATAAATGCATATGACTGGAGGCCTTCAATTCTGTTTTTTTGGCCATATTCCGTGACAAGAGCATCCTTTGCGACTTCTGTGATTGAAGCTCCAAGATTACTGATAAGAATGCATGGCATGAGAATCGGAAGGACTTCCCGCGCAAGCACCAGCGGCCCCCAACCCAGCACCTGCAAAAAGACTGAGAATTTCACTTCCATCAGTCCTTTGTAAACTTGATCAATCAACCAGATATATGAGTTCGTAAGAATTATTTTGGATACGACGAGCTTACTCTCACTGTGACAATAGGTTAGAATTGAGTTTTCACAATTTCAGTTTTCCCTTATCTCTGGCGATGGCCATATCTTTACCTGTTTGTGTTCTTCAAGAAATTCCCTACAATGGCTTACAATGGACATCTAAGAAAAACAAACTATCACCATTTACCATACACCTCTTCAAATTCTAGTATTCTATAAAGACTACAGTTCAGAGTCAGCTCCTATTATAACTAATCTGATAAATTAAAGGTTCCTCATCTTTTTATTGTCCAAGCACAGGAGGTATGGAGATGGAAATTGACAAAACGAAGCTTGAGGCATAGCTAAATAGGGAAAAGGAAAGGTGGGGATTTCAAGCAAAGGACATGATGCCAGAATCCATGCCCAAGAAAATTTAACCACATATCCAGCCTAAGCTTAAAACATAAAATTAAAGAATGTCTGTCAGAATGATTAATCAAGAACAATTTAAACAGAAGCAATGAACGCTGAAAAACATGAAGTAGACAAAGCAGAGGAGATATAAGATAACTAACCTCCGATTAAAATATAAGGTACTCTATGGGCACCTCCAATGTAAAAAGCATCAGACAGGAGTCCATAAAGAGGTTTGGCCACCATGGGAAGGTTACCAGTGATTTGCAAAAGCTGCAATTTTGAAGGATCCAAGTTGAGATTGTGAGCCATATGGAAGTTGAGAGCAAGCCAAGGGAAACCCCTAAACCCCTGCATCCAGTACCCAAACCCACACAAACCCAGCATCTGCTGGCTACCCACATGGCCAAAACCTCTTTTTTCCTCGTATCCCCGGTTTATCTTCCCTTTCTTATGAGAAACATGATCTGGGGTTATTAGAACGGAGCCAAAAGGATGAGTCTTGGACTCTGCAGGGCTGCTGCAGAGGCCTTTCCTGTGAAATGAGCATCGAACTGGTTTCAAGTGAGATACCTTAGTAGAAGAAGATATCTGTGTTTTTGGGTTATCTGGAGACAATTTTGTAACTGGACTTCGACTGGCAATTGATAAAGGAATCATGGTTCTTGAACATCAAGAGGTTGAGAAGCTACTAGGATTGTCGGCGCATTTTAGTTTGACTGGTTTATGAGATGGAAACAGGGGGTGCAACATTAAGATCCACCGTTCAAGGTTGCTTGACGACGAAAGAGAGTGAGTCATTCGAGGAGAAGAAATATCTAGAAGACTGCAGGAAGGGGTTTTGTATATTGCAGGAGACCGACAGAGAGAGTGTGAATTTTTTAGGGCTCCAAGCAGGCGACGACACCTTCGTTGAATTTGTGCTGTGGTTTTCAGTTTTAAATGGGGATTTGGAGGGTCCCACCAGCAAGTTATCAAGGAGATAGGGGAATGATGTTGCCCCCCATCTTAGGTAGGGTTTGATAGCTTGGAAAAGGTGACATTGATGGAGATGGATGACAGATATGTTGACGTGATGTTAGAAAGGGTGTCACTTCGTCCATCTGTATTCTTTTCTTCAAATAATTGGCAAATGTCTGAAATTTGGATCTTCTCTGTCCTTGTTTCTTATTTATTTTCAAAAATATTTTCTATTTTTTTAAAATTAATTATTTTTTGATAGTTTTAGATATTTTCATTAGTTGATGTTAAAAATTATTTTTTAAAAATAAAAAATATATTATTTTGATATATTTTTGAATAAAAAATAGCTTTAAAAAATAATTTTAACCACACTCACAAACAAGACTCAAATAGAGAGAAAAAACAAGGAAAAGAAACTCAAATTTTGCATAAAAACATTTAGTCAATGTTTGTTATTAATTCATATTCACGTCTATTTTTTATTTAAAAATATATTAAAATGATCTATTTTTAATTGTTTTTAAAAACAATTGACATCAATATGTTAAGAAGATCTAAAAACTAAAAAAATAATAATTTAAAGCAAAAAAAAACTATTTTTAAATACAATGTCAAACATATACGTAAAAAATAAAATAAAAATACTTTTTACTATATATATAATTGATTAGCCCATAATATTTTAAATTGATTGAAAATAACTTTTAATATATAATATTAAACCCAGCTTAGTTTAATATTCTATTAAATTTTGCTTGTGGCGAGTTAGGATTCAAAATGAAGTGAAAAGCACAATTTCTTGAAAGCACTAAAATCTATTGCTCGTGGGGTTAATTTTGCTTGATGAAAAACTGACCCATGATTGAAACAAATACATTGTCTGGGGTGGAAAATCAAAATAAGGAAAAAAACGAGGGCCAGTTTATAAATTCTCTTGAAAAAGGAGACATTGATGGGGATAAATGACAGATAGATGACGTGATGTTAGAAAGGGTGTCACCTCGTCCTTCTCTATTCTTTTCTTCAAATAATTGGTAAATGACTGAAATTTGGATCTTCTCTGTCCTTTTTCTTATTTCTTTTCAGAAATATTTTCAAAAAAAATTTGAGATTTTTTTATTTTTTATTTAAATTAATTTTTTTATGGTATTTTTAGATATTTTTATTTGTTAATGTCAAAAATAATTTTTTAAAAATAAAAAAAATATTATTTTGATGCATTTTTAAACAAAAAATACACTTTCAAAAAATAACTTCAACCACCTACACTCACAAAACAAGACTCAAATATATAAAAAAAAACAAGGAAAAGAAACTCAAATCTTTGCATAAAAACATTTAGTCAATGATCGTTATTGATTTATATTTGTGGTTGTTTTTTAAAATCTTTTTTGTTTAAAATATATTAAAATAATCTATTTTTTAATTTTTTAAAAAAAATTACTTTTGATATCAGTATATTAAAATAATCTACAAACATTAAAAAAATAGTTTAAAGAAAAAAATAAAATATTTTTTAAAACATAATGTCAAACATATGCTTAGTAAATTAAGGAAATATTTTTTTATAATATAATGTCAAACATATACTTAGTAAATAAAAATCACTTTCTAATACACACAATTGATTGACCGATAATATTTTAAATTGATCAAAATTAACTTTTAATACATGATATTATTTTATTAAATTTTGCTTGTGGCGAGTTAGGATTCAAAATGAAGTGAAAACACAATTTCTTGAACGCACAAAAATCTATTGCTCGTGGGGTTAATTTCGCTTGATGAAAAACTGGCCCATGATTGAAACAAAAACATATAGTCTGGGGTGGAAAATCAAAATAAAGAAAACAACGAGGGTCAGTTTATAAATTCTCTTGAAAACAAACACGCTACCACACACAGTAAAAAGGTAGTCACAAATATATATAGATTTACATAATCTGCCACTAGAAGTAAATCACTTAGCTGTTTTTTTGAATGCTAGTTTTCTTTCGCCCGAGGAGATTGATGAAAGCTGATTATGGCTTAGAAATTCCTGAACCCGAGAGGAAGGTGAAGAAAGAGAGAGAAAATGATCCCATTCTTGTTTTTTCTTGGAAAAAAGAAGAAGAGAGGATTGGTTTATATACTAAGAATAATAGCACCATTCGCGAATGATATATATTTTTAAATAAAAATAAAATGAAAGCTTAATTTTTTAAATGATCATTTATTGCGCTGTCTTATTTTTTAGATTAACTAGTTTGTATGCTGAGTTACATTGAAGGTATCAAAAAAAGTTTAAATGTAAAAAAGAATTATTAAAATAAAGTTGTTTTAATTTTTTTTCTATTACGATCATTTTTTATTAACGTATCTCTTATTTATTTTAACAAATGTAACATTTTTAACTAGAATAATTGTTTGCGTTAAATATACATTTTATGATTATTAAACCAAATTAACAAAAAAATATTTTTATCAAAATAGCATGTCAAATTTAAAACTAAAAAAAATATATTACAAAATTATGTTTGAAATCTCAACTGCTAGTTGAACTAAGAGTGTGTTTGGCATTGCGATTGCGATTGCGATTGCGGTTGAAAAAAAACAGGTTAAAAAAAAGCACTTTTTCTGTGGTGCAAAATAAGCAGTTGAGTGTTTGGTTAAAACTGTGGTTGAGTTGGAGGTTGGAAAAAAAGCAGTTTTGGGTGTTTGGTTACCAAACTTTTCATATTGCTTTTAACTTGTGAAATTACTTTAAAGGGTATATATATATATATATATATATATAATTTTTTTAAATATTGTAAATTTAATAATTATAATAATATAATGTAATTAATAATTCATGAAAAAACAAATATTATTTTTTATTCTCCCATCAAACTAAAAATATAATTATCAATTACTAAAATTAACACACTAAATAATATATTTCAAGTAACTAATAAGTTTAAACATAATTAATTAAAATACATTCCATTACAAATAATTCAATCAAATTAATTACAAATTAAAACCTCTATTTTTTTATGCTAACTATTATTATAATACAATAAGTAATAATTTTAATAATTAATTATTATAATTAACAATAACAATTAATTATTATTATATTATTATAATAAAAACTCACCCCCCGTCCGTCTCCATTTAAAGCTAAAAAACCCTACCCCCATTCCCCCATTCCCCATTCCATTCTTATCTTCTCCATCTTCTCCACTTGCCGCCGCCCCTCCCCCCGTCCAGCTCCCTCTCTATTTTACGACCCTCCACGTTCATGAATGCATCTATATATCTCGGGATCTCGGTTTTATTCCCGCTTCCTTTTCTCTCCTTAACAACTCGCCAACAATTCATATCCGGCTCCGATTCCCTAACGAGCCTTGAAAAATCCAACGTCTCTCGATCTGTCATCTCGCCGTGATGAAGATCATGCTGGCTTATATAAGCACATGTTCTCCGAGGAACGAACTCATGAAATTCATGTCCACAAAGCAGGGTGACTTTTTCTCGATACTCGAACAAAGTTCGGGAAAGCTTTATCAAGATTCAATTAGTCCAAACCATTTCATTACACTTTCCCGTCTTACAAAAGTTGAGATGGGAGGTTGCGCACGAGAGGATAAGGTAGGGATTTTGCTTTTCAACGGTTTAATTGTGGGTTTTTTGCGGGACGAGAAGCTTATCAAGTTCAGGAAATGTGGACGTTGGTTGAGTGCAGATCGTCGGGTATGTGGAAATGTGGAAGAGAAGGAGTGCAGACGGTTTTGAAGAGAAGTGGAAATGTGGAAGAGAAGGAGTGCAGACGGTTTTGAAGAGAAGATAAGATTTCTCTTCTCCGAGGGTAAAAAAGTAGATTTTCTCGAAGATAAGATGTCCAACGGATATATTGTAAAACGCAATCGGTATTCTCACACAATCGGCAAAAAAAAAGCATCGTTTCTCAGCTTTTCCAAAACGCCGTTCCGGCTCAAAAAATCATGTGGGACCCATCTCTTAAAAATCGATTTTTCAGTAACCAAACATTAAAAGTGTGGTGCGATCTGGCAATCGCAGATCGCACCACACTCCCAAACACCATCTAAGTTTGTTTGGTAGTGTGGTTGATATTGTTTTTTAAAGTATTTTTTTTCAGAAATACATTAAAATAATGATTTTTATTTTTTAAAAATTATTTTGACATCAATACATGAAAATGATCTAAAAACACCAAAAAAAATAAAAAAATTCAATATTTTTAGAAAGCAATTTTGAAACACAATACCGAATAGGGCTTAAGTTAACTTTAGTTTAATAATATGTTGGATCTAATACACTTGAATTCGCTTTATTCACTTAAATCAAGGTAATGTTAGACTAACAATATGTTAAACATGATATACCTAGATTTATCCGTTAGTTGCACCCTAAGATAACATGGGTCTACCAATCTATTAGATCCAATACATTTGTAGTTCAATTGCAATTGTACTTAGTTCAATATATTAGATAATACGTTTTGAAATTTAGTCATGAGCTGCATCGAAGATAATAAAGATCTAGCAATTTGTTAGATCCAAATCACTTAAGACTCTCCAATTCTTCACTTTCTTGAAGATAAAAGGTTAAAGATATTGTAAATATTTTATGAAACTACCAAGGCAAATGGCTCAAAACTTTTTCTACTCTGAAAACTTGTATATATTTTAAAATACTAATCATTCCCAAAAAACAACAATAAACAATATTGTTATTGGAATTTAACTCTTTTCTTTCATTTGCTGTTTTTCTCATTAAAAATTATAATTTAATCATCATAGAATTTATAAATCCTACCAATCAAAATTGTTTTTGAAGGTGCCAAGCCTTTTACTATTAATTTGGTATTAATAAATAAGTTAAGGAAAAAAATAGCATACTTAAACACCTTGATTAACCATTATTCAAATATCAAATAATTTATTCCTTAAACACTCTGTATTATAGAAAATAATCAGAGGAATTAATTAAACTAAATATGGTATGTAATTTCCCTATACTTTCTCATTTCCTCACAAATGAAGTTGATCAATGGAACCATCTCCCTCATTTTCCAATCAAGTATGGGCCGAGCCCAGTGTAGCTCACATACAATGGGCTTCGCAGTTTGAAGCTCTCGGCCCAATAACACTAAAAGAAAACGAGTTTCTAAACGGATAAGACTACAAAACGGAGGAAGCCAACCGAAATCGAGGGGCTGTGCGCTGCCTATGCCATGAGCATGGAGGTTGTCCCTGCACTCTCTTCATTTCCCCATTTCACTCTTCCCAACACCAACCCAAAACCCACTCTCATCTCCTCTAACCTTCAGGTACTCTTTTCACTGCACTGCAATCTATCCCTGCAGAAATACATTTTTAGATCGAATAAAGAAAAATCTAAGCGATTAAATTGCAATGATTTTCGCAGGTTCTGCTATGGAGATCCCCGTTAATGAATGCACAGTTAAATCACAACTACAGCAAGCGTAGGGGCTGTATTAGTGTTGTCGGAGCCTCTAGACGCATCCTTTGGTCTCAGTTTTCGAACAGCTATGATCGATGCAATCTCGAGTTGGGGAAGTGTATTGGCAGGCTCCGGAAATTCATGAATTCTTCAGAAAAAATGAGAAAACATGTTTCTTCTACGCTTTTCACCCGGTTTGGTTGTTTCGGTGTTGATGGTTTCTTTTGCGGTCAGCAATTCTCCCGTCTTGTGAGTTCTCAATTTCTATGCCAAAAATAAGCGGAGGCAGTGCTAAATCATGCTCGGAGACTGGTTGCTTAATTTCTGCTGTTTTTTAGGGGCTTTGAACGAAGAAAATCTTCTCTTCTTAGAGGCTTGGAGGACGATTGACCGTGCTTATGTTGACAAAACGTTCAATGGGCAAAGCTGGTTCCGGTACAGAGAAAATGCTTTGCGCAATGAACCGATGAACACGCGCGAAGAGACATGTATGATCCTATTCTCTTCAAATCATTCATTATTTCTTTTTGGTGGCCAGTGAATTTGCTGTCTCTCTAAGCACCAGTGCATATTTTCTATATCAGACACGGCTATCAGGAAGATGCTTGCCACACTTGATGATCCTTTCACTCGATTTCTTGAACCTGAGAAGCTCGAAGAGTTTGCGGGTATGAGGCATTTTTATCATACTGATGTTATCTATTGCATTTTGGCCGAATAACTGGAAGGAAATCTATAGATGTTGGTATATGCTGTCTACTTAGGAGTTTTTATGAATTTGATGATCTTGTCTAAAACCTGTCCATGTTTTCTCTGAAGGCAGTCTGGAACAAAAAGTGCTGTTACTGGTGTAGGGCTGTCAATAGGCTATCCTACAGCGTCTGATGGATCACCTGCTGGACTTGTTGTCATTTCAGCTGCTCCAGGAGGTCCTGCAAATAGGGCTGGCATTTTATCTGGGGACATTATCCTGGCAATAAATGATACAAGCACAGACAGTATGGGCATATATGATGCAGCAGATCGGTTGCAGTGAGCATCTTTTTTACCAGGCACCTTTTCTTGAAAGTCGATCTAGTTAGTAGGTCACACAATTTGTCAACCATGTCACACACTGCCAGGATTCTGTTGAGATCAATATTTTATGATCCTCAAGGAACTTGTGAAATAGAGGTTTTCAAATGATATGTTACATCTTTGCTGGTGGTTCATCCAATAATCTGAAGGCATCTTAACATCAGTGAGAGTTTAAAGAGCTATTCTTTGTATAACCTAATACTTGGGAAGATTAGGATCTCTTCTTGTGCTTTTTATTCTTTCATAGAGTTTTCTCATATGGCTAAATTGACATTCTAAGTCATATGTTCTTTTTTGAGCAGCTTCTCTGACCCACTCAAAATCATGACAAAAAGGCATACCACTTACGCATGCGCACTGCATGTTTTTAGATGATGAATCGATGACAAAAAAGTGGGTGCATTCAAATGAATGGGAAAAAATGAACAAATCATAGACCACCACTATCTTGTAATAGGATTTCATTTCTAAACATCTTACTGTGTATGGCTATAGAGCACATTGTGGAAGAAAAATATTCATGAAGCTGACTGTACCTGATTTGGAAGCAACTCTTAATTGAGTTGGATTTCTTTATTATGCCAATGATGCTGCCTGCATTTTTTGCTATATATGTTGTATGGTTGTTAGTTTTTTGTAGTTATTGGAAAGATAAACATTGTTTCTGTGATTCCCTGGCATTAACTACAGAATGCCTTTAATTGTTCATCAAATTTGCAATATGCCTAACCTTGTATAGTGAATTGTAGGGGATCTGAAGGAAGTTCAGTAGAATTAACCATTCGCAGTGGGCAAGAAATAAAGCATCTTGCTTTAACGTAAGAGTACTGCTTTGTTTATCTATTTTTGATGTGAGTGAGCTTCTTGTCTGAGGGAAATATGACTCCACTTTTATTCTAGTTTAGGCTATTTCAAAGTGGTTGTCTTGAAGATCTGTGCTTCACTATGCTTTTACTGCAGAAAATTTAACTACTTTTATAGAACTTTAATAGTAGCCTCATACTTTATGCCATATTTGGCAATAAAACATATAACAAAAGAAAGAAACAGACACCATTACCCTATTTTGTCGCATGGTATACATTTGTTTCTTACATCCTATCAAACATATCATCAATGTTTTTGACATTGGAAACTAATTGCTGCTTTCCAGACGAGAGAAAGTGTCTCTGAATCCAGTGAAGTCAAGACTCTGCATAATTCCAGGTTCAGGGAAGGATTCCCCCAGGATTGGGTATATTAAACTGACAACATTTAACCAAAATGCTTCAGGTAGTTTGAGGTAGCTATTTTATTTCTGAGGAATTATTCATTTTTACCTTTAAATAAAGTGAGAATTTGTCAGTCATAAATTAATGCACTGGAAAGTCTGCATTCTTAACCAAGCTAAATGGCCTGCTATTCCCTTATATGGTTGCCTGGCGCTCTTTTCTATGCACCTTAAAAATTAGTAGTCTGTTAGAGTGAAATGTTCTTGGGAATTCCTTCCATTCAGGATATAACATGTTGAGAATTTATATATTTTGCAGGTGCAATCAGGGAAGCTATCAATACTTTGAGGAATGATAATGTTAATGCTTTTGTGTTGGACCTTCGGGATAATAGGTGATTAGCTTTGAATATCATATATTTTAAACTTGGTCCAGCAGCTGCATTCTGAAAGCTTGAATTTGCTGCAGTGGTGGCTTGTTTCCAGAAGGGATTGAGATTGCCAAGATTTGGTGAGTTAAAGTGCAACGAATGTATAAACTTGAATTTGGATACATGGGTGTTGTAGCTAAAGAGCATTGATAGTAGTACCTTTTAAAGGCTGGATTGGTAGGAGTTTTTGCTGCACAGTCATATGAGCATGACTTATGTTTTTCTTTTATTTCAAAATATATGTCTATTGTTTATTCCTCTATACCTACTGTGAACTATGTTTATTGGTTTCCAGAAATTACAATGACATGTCTTGATAGTCAAATCTATAAATATAGTGTCTTGGTTTTTATCCAAAGAAAAGGATTAGGTGGATATACGGACATGCGCATGAGTCTGTGTCTTATATATTTTCATGCATTTGTTTGTGGTGTCTTCATGTAATTTATATTTAGGATTTATGCCCATGATTTGTATGTCATATATACTTGATTGTTGCTTTGCTTCTTTTTATCACTTGCATCACTTAAAATGAAGGTGCTTTCTCTGTCTTTGTGCAGTTAATGCAGACATAATTTGTATCCGGTATTTATTGTGCCTACTAATAAACACTTTTTGTATCAAAATGAATCGGTACTGGTTGAGAATTTGGTTTAAATTTAGAATCAAGGTTGTTGACAGCTTAAAAACTCGCTTTTCATTTTTTCTCTCTATCTAACTCAGCATCATTTCATTTTCTAGACTCCAAGATCCCACATTACTCACTCAGCAGATGTTTACTTTTTTTTTCTCGTAATGCATTTCACATGAGAACTATGCTATTAAGAATACTGTTAGCGTAAATGTAAATGCAAGTAAAATAGGTGGCAAGTGCTATTCAGAAGTTGCAGTGCCCTGTTTCACTGAAAGGAAGAACCTGTGCGTATTACAAACAATGAAAAGAAAAGGATGTACATAAACATCTATGGCTTAAAATCAAAAGTATATTTAAGGCTCTACCACATTCCTTGGAAAGAGAAAGATCATAGGCATATTTTGTCGCTCATTTTCCCTTCAAACAAGTGAAGCCTCCAGTGTTTTCTGGGAGTGCTTGTGGATGTGGTCTTATTTGTTTGGAGTGTATTTTTCTCATATTAATATAAACGCGATCACTTAATATCCAATACTTTCTTCTATCTAGTCAAAATTCGCTTATCCTAGCCTATTAATATGCTGATTTTGTTCAGGTTAGACAAAGGTGTCATTGTGTATATTTGCGATAGTCGTGGGGTTAGAGATATATATGACACAGATGGAAGTAGTGCTCTTGCAACATCAGAACCACTTGCTGTACTGGTAAGCTTTCTTGTACCGAATACTGGGCTCATCCATAAGAACTCCCAGTTGCTCTGGAAGGCTCTTTTCAGTAAACTTGGTGTCTTCTCTATCTATCAGCTGTCACAAACTCTCTGTCTTTCAATTTATAATGATATATATTCGGGATTTCATGTGCTTGATTTTCACATTTTCAATATCAAATCTTTTATGAGGGACGACTTATTGTGCTCTGAGTTTCTATCAGGTGAACAAGGGAACCGCGAGTGCAAGTGAAATATTAGCCGGTGCATTGAAAGACAATAAGCGAGCTGTTTTATTTGGTGAACCCACATTTGGAAAAGGGTAATCGCTTCTGCTTCTACAACATTTGTGAACCAACCATGTCATCTGTGACTAACCATTGTGTTAATTCTGTTCCACAGCAAGATTCAATCAGTTTTTCAGCTATCTGATGGTTCTGGCTTGGCAGTTACTGTTGCGCGTTATGAGACCCCTGATCACACAGATATCGACAAGGTTAGTCACTTGTTCTTTGTGCAGCACCTCTCTCGCCCGTGTTCCCTTGTTCTCACAGTAATTCTTCTCGCTTTTACTTAGGTTGGTGTGATTCCAGACCATCCACTACCTAGGTCTTTTCCAAAGGATGAGGAAGGTTTCTGCAGCTGCCTCCAAGACCCTGCATCTACTTGCTACGTGAATAGGGGCCAGCTGTTTGCGAGATAGCAGCAGCTTCTTTTGTGTTTTGACATTTTTTGGGGGGGTTAAAAGCATCATAATTCTTTTTCAAGCGGGGTAGATTCATTCTTTTGACGGTTCATTCTCCCTCGATTATCAAAATTTCATACGAGGAATCTCGGTGGATATCATTCAATGGAAAACAATGCTTACCTTAGTGCGTGTACAAAGCAGGGGTGTCAATCTCGATTTATTTCGGTCGGTCGAAATAGATGAAATATTTTGTATCAGTTAAAAAAATAAGATAAAATGATGTTTTTATCTTAGAGTTAAATTGCAGTCTATTCTGGATTTTTCGGTCAAATTTTCAGCTGAAACGTGATGGAATTATTTCACATGTTCCGTTGTCGGTCAAATAATATTTTTTTTAAATAATAAATAATTTTATAATATCAATTATATCTCTTAATTCAATTGTTAGATTGAGATGAAATTTTACAAAAAGTCTCTTGATATATTTATATATTATGTTAAAATTTCAAAACAATTAGAGAATATAATGATTTTGTGATATTGATGATGATATTCTTGTGATATTATACATGTTTATAATTTTATTTAAAAAAAAATATTTTATTGTATATTTTTAGATTAAATTGCACAATTTTAAATAATTTTATTTTTAGATTTAAATTAATTTTATTTTTAATTAATATATATATATATATATATATAGACACACACACACAATTACAATTCCGACACACAATTACAATTCCGAAACAATACGCAAAAACATTTCAAAAATGAATCGCTAACTGGAATTAACAAGTACAAAGAATAACAACGAGCATCTTGAGCATAGTCCATTCAAGCCTTGATTGCTAGCTTGATTTTTATTCACCGAAACATTCTCACGAAAACTGACAAGATAGTCAAATTATATGAAGAAATATTAGAAATTATTAAAAAAAATAATGAAAAAATGACCACAATTTAATTTGGTCCATTTTGGTTTGAGTTTTCCTTTAACGTATTTATCTAATATTTTTGTTTATAGTTTATCCTTTTTTAAGGGCATTTATGGTATAAAAAAATCATTTTGTAGCTATATTTTTTAAATTTATTTATATTGTGGAGGAGGTTTTCAACAAAGTCCAAACCTTTGGGTATTGAATCTAATTTCATGGTATTTTAGGGAGGTTGCTGGAATTTGCACTAGTGTATATAAGAAAGAAGATAGAGCAGCTGTACGTCTATTTTAATTTGTTTAGCTTTATCCCCAAATCGATCAATAGAGAGAGAGAGAGATGAGGCCGATGCAGGTAGACTTCTTCGCGGACATGGAGGAGCAAGGATCAACGGTGGCTATGGACGTAGATGACGTGGACGCACTGGAGATGTTCGGGGAGGGAGTCATCAACATGGAAAACAAACTCGTCGACGCCGATTTCTTCAACTATTTCGAAGACGATTTCGATGACACCGACATCAACTGATCTGATTTTTTCTAGCTTTTTAATTTTGGAGACCAATATTGTTTATTATGTCTCCGGATTCTCTTGTTCTGCTTTAACTATCAATTAAATATAATGAATGGAATTGTGTTTGATTGCTATGGAAGGTTCTGTGAAAACTGAGTTATTTTTTAGGGTTTAGCTTCTGCTGGGGTTATGCTGATGATGTGGTACAACGATTGGAGCAGTATATGAAGAAATTTATTTGCCTGTGATTGTTTTATTTCCTAGATTTAAGTAGCACCTGTGCATGAAGCATTAAATTATATGTAGGATTGGAGGAATTTTTCATTGTTTTTGGTTCTATTTTTGTGTTTTTTGACTGTTTGATAAGGCGCAGTCCTCTTTCTTCGCTTTCCTTGTTTTTGCTTCGGCTTGATGAACCTGATGGCGTTATCTTGCAAAACTGTAATTTCGTTTACTTCTGTTTCTGGGTTTAGGCAGTTTGCATTTGAATTTTGGTTGTTCTGGCTTTGTAGTTGACCAACAGGTCTGCAGATTCAAACTGGTTTTCGGTTAAATGTGATGAAAGTCCGTGTGTTGAGGGAGATGTGTTCCCTTCAGTTTTATCATTTATGATACTTTTACCCAGCCACATATTGTGCTTAAATTTGTAATGCTCTTAAAGTTTAGTTTTGTTACAACTGTGTGGTGCTGTGTAGGGTATTTACAAAGACTATTCTGAAGACTGTCAATTCCTTACTTTTTAAAGTTTAGTCAGTATGTATGTTCATTTGGAAAAAGAATTGGATAGGGTGCTTGATATGGTTCAATCTCTGTTGTTGCCCCATATGGAAGTTATGGAATATCCTAGGAACTAGGCTGAACATTTTAACATTACTTAAAATAATGGGCTTAAATCACTTTATGTTCCTCAATTTGGACTGATGAATATGAAGGTTTGAGGAGTGCAGATATTACAGTCACCCTCTTAATCTGGATGACTTTTGTGGGAACTATGAGTTTTTCTGTGTCTTGATGGCATAGTTGTTGAGTATTGCTTAGGATAATTTTTCCTGGTGTGCTGTAATGGATATGTAGATGTAGGCAGTCCTTTGTAAATTTCAATTGCTTCTTATGATACCGATAATCTCAAGATCAATGAAAGATGTTTCTGTGCTGTTCTATGTCAAGCTATCTGATTTGTGATCCTATGTTCTAATTATTGTCTTTTTTGGGATGTTTGAGCAGCTCATCAGAAATAAAACTTCGATGGCGATATCTCCTGGTGCAGGGATTAATTGTTCATACTACTTCTCACCTGCATTGCTTTGAACAAGCGGATCGTTCTGAATCTCAGCTTCGGTTTGGCCTCTTTCTGGACTGAAACTCTCCTAGGTGTAGTGAGATGCTTTGCATCATAACTTAATGGTTAGAATTAAATGAATGGGAGGTCATTGGTGGCAATATGCAGATGGACGTCACAAGTCTTTTTGTGTTTGATGCTAAACTTAATCAAAGGGATGCCAGTGTACAGAGTGTAGAAAGCGTAGGCAACTTTTTCCCTTCAGTTGAGTTTTTTGGAGGTCAATGCTGTAAGTCAAGCATTAGCGATTCTCCTCCTCCTTTCTATCATCCTTCTTCTCTTCTTGCTTGAACACAACCCTTCTGCAAACTCCCCTTCCTCTGTCTGAAAACAAGACCAACCTTGAAGACGGCAGAAAATTTTCGTCCAATGAATGCACATTGTATATTTAGTATCGGGATTTTCTGGTGAGACTCGATAGTTGTTACCCCACACGTCAATATTTATATCTAAGAGGTCATCTTACGAACCCCTCGAAATTCCATGGGTGGATTTCTTTTGAGTCTATAAGTTTTTTCATGAAAATATTGCGAGCTTGGTAGTAGTAAATATCGAATTTCTAACTCATAATATTACATTGTATCTCTTGCTAATAGTTGGGATCATAGCCTGCATTTCACCGCCCATCGCATTCTTTTTTTTTTCCTTTCCTTTTGCAAACTGAAGCTCTTGCGATTCTATCTTACAAATTGTTCAATCTAGATTAATACTTCATTTCCATTGTGGAGATAAGATTGTGTCAGAGTAGAGAGAAAGAAAGAAAAGTCATATGCTAAACTATGTGGTCTTTTATTTTCTTTGTTGTGATTATAAAAGGGGGCTGTGTGAAAAGTTGTATATGGGAATTATATTGCATTGTTTTGTTCAACCGGAGATGCAGAGACGTCCTTATCTAGGCTTAAATACAATTATACATTATTATTCATAAAGCTAATTGAGATCGTTGTTTAATTGTAGCAATATACATAGATTACTGTGGATTGAAATATTGAAATTATTATTTTGCCCCTCTATTTGCCTGCACTTTAGCCTTAAAATCGGGTATTTTTTATATTTTGTAAATAGTAAAATAATCACATACCCTCAAATAAGACAAAAATCAAGAGTTGTCTGCGGGGTGTTGCCGGGATTTCACATTATCTATGCACAATATAATAACTATAATACCCTCCAATAAAATAAAAATCAAGTGTTGCAGCCAGGGGTGTTACCGGCATTTCATATCTATTTTTTTAAAAATACGGATATGCCCTCATATAAGATAAAATATACGAGTTAGTTGTAGGGTATTCAGTAATTGTACTTTTTTTTTTTTTTTTTTTCTGCGAACACGGTTGGCGTGACGATCAGACGTGTCAACAGTTTTCTTAGTGACGCTCCATACCGGTTGTGCATGCGGCATCGTCTGGTGGTGAAAAATATTCAATCGGCATCTCAGAGGAAGCATTTCCATGTCCTATTACTCATGGTTTTGTGCGAGGCATCCAATGGTGACTGATTATGTTGCGGTGGCTGGTTGATCTTTTTTTCTCTTTTCTCTCTCTTGCATGCTAAAGTACATGGAAGTCCCTTTTTTTTTTTGACATCTGCCCTGCTAGAATTATATCTACAACGGGTCTGCCTTGGACTACTACAGTGGCAGATATTATCTCAAATGGTAATTGGTCCTTTCCTAATGGTCATGTTGACTTGCAGCCCATATGGGAATCAATCACCTTTCTTCCCAAAATCCATGTAGCTTATCAGTTCAAATGGAAAGGTAAAACCTCGGGTAAGTTCTCCATAGACTCGGCTTGGAATATGTTGAGGGATAAGAAACCTGAACACCCCCTCCATGCTTTGATCTGGTACCGTGGCCACGTGCCAAGGTACTCCATGACCTTATGGCTCGCGAGCAAGGGAAGATTGTCCACAATGGATAGACCACAAATGTGTAATTTCAACGTCAGCAAGCTTTGTTCTCTGTGTGGGGAAGAGAATGAAAATCATGAGCACTTGTTTTCCACCTGCAGCTACACAGCTACGGTTTGGAAAATTATTGCTACCAAAGCTCAGATTCAATGGCATACTGGCAGCTGGGAAGATTTACTTATGTGGGCAGCTCAACGGTTTAGCTCCAAAAAGGGTCTTTCCAACCTCATTGCCAAGCACTGTCTCGCTACAACTGTTTATTTCCTTTGGACAGAGAGGAACAATCGAATCTTTAACAGTCATCAGAAACCTCATGGGATTCTAGCCCAAGAAGTTATCTCGCAAGTCCGTCTGCTCCTCATGAATATCACGGGGAATGTTGCTCAGAATCTTAAGGAAAGATGGAACATTTGATGCTGGAGTTGTTACCTTGGGCCATCAGAAGATTTTGGTTTGTGTTTGGCTTGCTCTCCTTTTGGCCTTCTCTGGGCTGGAAGCCTTGTCCTTCCTTGCAGGCTCGGTGAAGTGGGCTTCATAGCCCACAGGGGCTACGTGTGGTTGGGTCTGGTTCGCTGGTGGGAGGCCAGTCCAGGGGGGCCTTCGGCCTTGAAGGAAGGCCTGTTTGTTGTTTGCTGTCTCTTGGCCTTTAGCCCTTCCCCTGCAAGCTCCGTGTGGGAGTCTTCTAAGCCCACAAGGGCACCTGGTGTTTTGGATCGTTGAAGCTGGTGGACAACACTTCTCGTCTCTCGCCAAGGGTTTGCAGAAAGGCCTTCTTGTGTTTTTTTCCTTTGTTCTTGTTCAGCCTTTTGGCTTGTAGGCCTCTGGCCGTAGTGTAGGCCTTGCGGTAGGCCCGCTTCCCTGCTTCAGCCTTGCTTGTAGGCCATCGCTGGCAGGCCCCTTTTGTATATTCCCCCTCTTTTAATCCATTTGAACTTGTTCAAAAAATCTCTTGTAAGGGTTTGAGACAACCAGGGTTTTATTTGCTCATTTGGGCCCATAAAGTGCGCTTTCCGGAGAGTGAAGTTTCCTCGAATCCAAAAAAAAAATTATCGATACAGAAGTTTTGATCTGTTCAATTTTGTCCGTCAATTGAAATTAATTATATATTTTGTTTTCATTTCGGCCCTACTATTTTTAATTTTTTATTTTAATTTCTTTATTTTTTTGAAATAGTCCCTATTTTTGTCAATATTTATATAATTTATATAAGTATGCTCTTAGTTTTGATTTTTGATTTTTGATTTTTATTATTTTCTCTTTTCTTGAGGTTGTATTTTTTATAGAAAAAAATAATTTTTAAATTTTAGTTTGTTTTGTGATAATTTGAAAAATGAAATTTCTTATTTTTTTACCTTTGTTCTTTCTTTTAGTTTCTTATGATTTTTATTTAATCTTCAAGTCAAATTTTTTAAGCTAATAATATTTATTTTTGTTTTATCATTTATTTTATTTTTTTCTCTTTTGTTAAAGTTTTTAGGTTTTATTTTACTCATTGATTTAATTTAATTTTTTCCATTATTGACGTAATAATAATAATAATTTGAAAATTGATATTTCTTAGTTTCTTCTTTGTTCTTTTTTTTTTTTACTTATTCTTCAAGTCAGATGATTGTTTTAAGTTAATAATATTTTTTTGTCATTTATTGTATTTTTTTATGTTGTTTTTGTTAAAAAAATGACTTGCAGTATTTTTATGTATGATATTTTAGATCTAAAATCACGTAAACAAAAATTATATGAAGTCACATGTAGACAAAGCAGGTGGAAAAATTTAGCCATATTATATACAATGAAAAAGTATACGAGCAACTTGTCATGCGCTTCGCCGCAACCAGAACCAAAATTTCTAACATGTAAAAAAAATGTTAATGGTTTTAAGAAAATTTATATATGATATTTCAGATTTAATAACACGTAAATAAAAAATAAACGAAGTCACACTTAGAAAAAATGGATGGAAAAATTGGGCCAAATTATCTAAAGTGAAAAAATATATGAATGACTTACCTTGCTTTTCACCGCAGCTAAGACCATTTTTTTAACATGTAAAAAAAATGTTAATGGTCTTAAAAGCTTTTATGATGTTATACATCTGAGCGAAATAATCAATCTACAAAACTTTCTAAGTGTGACTAATTTAAAATAATAATAACGATTAATTTTAAGATATTGTTTTTTCTTAAAAATATGCAAGGTTGATTATATATTTTGATATTTATTTAATATTTACGCCTGAAAATATATATATATATATATATATATGAACTAAGTTTTTTTTTTAAATCTCAGATTAATTTAATCTTAGTGTTCTGAAATACTTTAAATATAATAATATAAAGAATAAATTTTAAAAAACATTTATTTAATTTCTTTTTAAATAAAAATCACTTCAAACTAAAAATATATCAAGCCGTATATAGACAAAACAAATACAAAAACACATAGATAACAAATCAGTAATAATAGAAGATTAACTATACATGCATAGAAGAAAGTTTAACTCTCATTTGAAACCATCAAATCTAAACTTACTAAATAACAATAAAAGTTAAAAGTTAAAACTAAGATTATAGATATATAAATACAAATAAAAAACTATCGCCAATAAAATAAAGAGATTGAAACTAAACTAAAAATTAAAGAATAAAAACTGGAAAAAAAAGTAACAAAATTTATTTTATCCCTGAAACAGAAACAAAGCGCCGGCTGATGGCTCGTAATTCATATTCCAGAAAAGTAGTCATAGACTTGTTTCCTCGGCTATTGCCATCATATCTTCGATACTAAGTAAATATGAATTACAAGAATCATGTGCAAATGATGATGATCGAATATCTCAACACTGTGTTGAGCAGGGAGGGAGTGGGAGTCGGGACGAAACATGTGATGATGGGATTATTAGATTTTCTGTCTCTTTCTTCTTTTTGGTTCATCTGATGTTAATGAACATGCAGGGTCAAATAAGATTTGAGAGGTGTGCGTGCTCATGGGATTCCCCCCGCTTTTGCAGCCATTCTTGACTTATTTATAGTGACGGTTCAGTTCAAGATGATGTTTAAGTTTAAAATTGTTTTTTTTTTTAAATATATTAAAATATTTTTTTTATTTTTTAAAAATTATTTTTGATACCAGCATATATAAAAATATATAAAATATTTTTTTTAATTTAAAATTAAAAATAAAATTTATTTAAAAAAAAACAATTTGAAGAGCAATATCAAACACCTTAATAATAATCACAAAGTCCTTGCTCCCATCCCACCATCGACCAAGCAAATTAAAACCCAACTATATAAACAGCGATAAGAGTTTAAGATTAAAAAGTTTATCCTTTATATAATTTTAAGTTCGAATCTTGTAATTGTTAATATAATAACAGCTAAAAATTTATATTATCATTAATTTCAAGACTCTTATAATTAATCAAGATGCATATTTGCTAATCTAAACACTCACGTTAATTAAAAAAAAAAAAATTCTACTAACCATAACCATGGGATGGAGAGTGTGTTGTCGACATTAATCCCACAATGCTCTCTCTCTCTAAGCTGGAGCTAATCCTTAGGGTGAAAGGAATTAAAGTTGAATGGAATGCTTGCAGAAAATTATTTTAATGTTTGTTTAAGGATGTTTAATAAGACAGATTTTGAAGCACAATTAAATTAAATTAACTAATATTTTAAGTATTTGTACGCGTAAGGGTATAGGAAGCCGCCGTGTGGCAGGGCCTCTGACACCCCGTTCAAACACCACAGCCGACAGAGCTTCTGCTGTTTAGAAGAATTGTTAAATAATTCTTGAAAATTTACTCTTCCACGCGTAAGAATACGATTTGTCATGACAATTGCCTGTAATTCCCACCTTCATGCTAATCAAGGGTGAAAACCCCTTCCACTGCTTTATCAGCGTTGGATCTCTATTGCTATTCCTTCCTTACCCTGCATTTTTTTTATTGAGATTATTTTTAAAAATATTGTTTATTTAAAAATATATATTTTTTAAAAATATATTTTTGATTTCAGAATATATAAATAGTATAAATTATTAAAAATATTCAATTTACAATAAAAAAAAATAATTTTTTTTTAATATTATTGAAATATAATGTTAAGCACCTCCGAATTCTCATCAAACTGCTCGGGGCAGCTCTTAGGACCTGTTTGGGAGTGCGGTTGCTGTAGTTTTTCAAAGTGCTTTTCGTGCTGAAATATATCAAAATGATATTTTTTTATTTTTTAAAAATTATTTTTGACATCAGTACATCAAAATGATCTAAAAACACCAACTGCCGGTTTTTAAAATGACAAAAAAAAAAAGAAAAATTTTCAAAATTTTTGGGAACGCGGTGCAAACCGCGTTCCCAAACAGGCACTTAAAGTCTGTTTTTTTAGTGTGTCAATATTTTTTATTTAAAAATATTTTGAAATGATTTTTTAGTTTTTATAAATTTATTATCAAAACATAATTTAAAAAAAACGATCTAAAACATCAATAAAATATAATTTCAAACAAATAAAAAATATAAAAAACATTTTTTAAAAAAAAACAAATAATCTACTTATCCATCAATCGAGGTAGCAAAAAAAACCAAATCATGGAATGCTACCAATCCAAATTATTACCATGGTGTTTTTACCCTTAACATGTTTGATAATAATTATTTTATATTTAAAATTATTTTATATTATTTTTTTATGTCGGTAGATAATGATAAGGTAATTTAAAATTAAAATAAAAAACTATTTTTTTTCAAAACTAATTTAATTTGGACACTACTCACCCATATCCTCCTATATGCCATGTGTCACCCAACAAAATCCTTTCGTGGACGTCAAAGTAACCGTAGAAAACAAAATGACAAAATAGAAAGGGTTAAAATAAAATAAAATTAGAGAACCAAAAAACCAACTATACGTGTCCTAAGCCTGTACGGCAGGGCAGGGGCACGTGACCAGTCACGTTCTTTCACTCCTCTCCATTCCCCTTCATGCTTATTCGCATCGCACCGTCCATCCTCGCGTGCACAAGAGAAATCGTAGCCGTCGCCTTCCATTGCGCCTCTCTTACCGCCACGTGTTATAAGTGACACGTGTTTTTTTCGTTTACGGTGCAGGGACAGGGATATTTTTTTATAAAAAAAATCCTATCCTCCCAGTCTATAAATGAATTCGCCATCCCTCTATTCCATCATTTTCTGTATCATTCAAGCTTCAACAGCCATCGTGTCGTGATATAGAAAAAGGGAAAAGGGAAAAGAAAACGAAAGAGGGAAAGATAATTTATCTCCGTGTGATCTGTACAGAAATGGCAATGAATATATCACATCAGCTCGGAGCTCTAGCAGAATCAATGACCACCACAAGCAACGCCAGTGAAACCACCGTACCAGTCAGCGCAGCGGCGGCGTGGAAAACTCCAACACCAAACATCCGATGCAAAATCACAAGACCAGACACCGCCGAGCAAAAATCACAACCAACAAGCCCTTGTAGGTCTCCAGTACTAAGCGCAAGCAACGGCATCCGTCCAGATCTATCAGTGGCATGCCTAGCTTTCGCAACAGAAACAATGGATTTGATGAATTTGGAGGAGACAACAGAACAAGAGAAGACGTATAAAGAGGTGAGCACGGTGAAGGAGAAAGGAGTGCCAGTTTACGTGATGATGCCGCTGGATAGTGTGACGATGGGTAATACAGTGAATAGAAGGAAAGCGATGGATGCAAGTTTACAGGCGTTGAAGAGCGCAGGCGTGGAAGGGGTGATGATGGATGTCTGGTGGGGATTAGTGGAGAGAGATACGCCTGGTGTGTATAATTGGGGAGGGTATGCCGAACTCTTGGAAATGGCTAAACGACATGGTCTTAAGGTTCAGGCCGTTATGTCGTTTCATCAGTGTGGTGGCAACGTTGGTGATTCTTGCACGTATGTTTTTTTTTCTTTCCGTTCATATTTTCCTTTTATATATATATATATATATAACGCAGTTCACCTTTTATTTATGATCGTGAAATACACGTGAGCGGTGGGCCTGGGATCTGTCAGTTAACTTTAATTCCTAGAACTTGAAAAGTAAATTGTCTTTTTTCTTTTTTCGGGGTGAACAAAAGTTACCTGGTATGGGATCAGATGAAACTGTCGAAGTTTAAAGCAAAAAAATTTTACTCATGTAAATGTGAATTGTTTTAAAATATTGGATGCAGGGTTCCATTGCCAAAGTGGGTTGTGGAGGAGGTTGGTAAAGATCAAGACCTTGCATACACAGATCAGTGGGGGAGGAGGAATTATGAGTATGTATCACTTGGGTGCGATAGCATTCCAGTTCTCAAGGGGAGGACACCCGTGCAATGTTACTCTGATTTTATGCGGGCCTTTAGGGACAACTTCAAACACCTTCTTAGTGACACCATTGTGGTAATTACTTGCTTCTCCATTACTATTTTGTTTTCAAGTATATAGAATTCATGTATGTGTTAAAAAAGAATTTGGTTGAATATGTTTAGATGATTAGAATTTTCATATATGTGGAAAAAAATTTGGTAGGATATGTTTAGATGATTCTGTCTAGATACTTTGTAATTGGGCTGCATCTTTGCATTATTATGGATGCAATTTGTATTGTCATTACCTTGTTTAATAGACCCTTTTTGTACTTCAATAATTGGTTCTAGCGGTCTGATGTCTTTGCTTGAATAATTTGTCATCGTTGGTGATGAATTGGTACATTTTTTAACAATCAGAGCATGCTGTTATACGTATCGAAAAAAGTTTGTTGACTAAACTATTTAGAATTTGTTCTTTTCAGGAAATCCAGGTGGGAATGGGTCCGGCAGGTGAGCTCCGCTTTCCTTCATACCCGGAGCAGAATGGAACTTGGAAATTTCCTGGAATCGGGGCCTTCCAATGTTACGATAAGGTATTCACTTTCTTTTTTACTTTTAAGCTGTTAAACCACCAACTTGTAATCTTCTGGCTCTTACTTGTTATCTGTAACATGATGCAGTATATGTTGAGTAGCTTGAAAGCAGCGGCAGAAGCTGCTGGCAAGCCAGAATGGGGTAGCACAGGTCCTACTGATGCTGGTAATTACAACAACTGGCCGGAAGACACCCGGTTTTTCAGAAAAGAAGGTGGTGGCTGGACTAGTCCCTTTGGTGAATTCTTCCTCTCTTGGTACTCGCAGATGCTTTTGGACCACGGTGAGAGACTATTGTCATCAGCGAATGGTATCTTTGAGAATACTGGTGTAAAGATCTCAGTGAAGATTGCAGGAATTCATTGGCACTATGGAACCCGGTCTCATGCCCCAGAGCTCACAGCGGGATATTATAACACGAGAAACAGAGATGGTTACCTTCCTATTGCTCAAATGTTAGCTCGGCATGGTGCTATATTCAATTTCACTTGCATAGAAATGCGTGACCATGAACAGCCACAGGATGCCCTTTGTGCCCCTGAGAAGCTTGTGAAGCAAGTGGCTTTAGCAACACGGGAAGCAAAGGTTCCTCTTGCCGGGGAAAATGCACTGCCAAGATTCGACGAGCGTGCGCATGAGCAAATTTTGAAGGCGTCATCGATGAATATTGATGGAAACTCAGAAGACAGGGAGATGTGTGCTTTTACGTACTTGAGAATGAACCCTCACTTATTCCAACCGGACAACTGGAGACACTTCGTTGCATTTGTGAAGAAGATGAAGGAAGTGAAGAATGCGGACCGGTGTCTGGAGCAGGTTGAGAGGGAAGCTGAACATTTTGTGCATATTAGACAGCCTTCAGTGCACAAGGTGGCCGCGGCTGCTATGAACTAGGAGGAGGGCTTCTTGTAACAAATCACAGGAACAGCAGCCAGCCCAAGTCCCTGCTTTAGCCATGGCCGCTTTTCATATGCTATGGCTATAGAGGTGCGCTCAGCTCCAAAGCACTGGGATTTGGCCAGTGTAATGTGCAATACTGCACTTGCATTATAGGAACTCTCAGGATACGCTTGGTGTTCAATGCCACCTTGCATTTCTTCTCAACAAAACAGTGGCATTATTATATATGTATCACTATCCTTTCTATTTTTTGCTGATTTATTGCGCCTTATTTGTAGTTTGCGATTAAATTAGAATGTCAAGTTGATTTGCATTAAATAAGAATGATATATATATATATATATGATGTTTTTGTAAACTGTGAAGCCGAATGGTTCTTGGGGCTGCAAATGATATGACCGTTTCTTATTCATAAATCCCACCTCCACCAGAATTTGAACATGAGATATGTCATATAGACGTCTCAAAGTTTTAACTTTGCACTCGGCCCTCGGGGACAAATGATGAATAATATGTACCAAAAACACGAGCAGTGACACATTACGAATCCAGATTATAAAAGCTTAAATATTACCAACAGGCATGCAGCAAGCTTCAGTGCAGGCAAAGCTTTATCATGTCCGATTCACTTATCTACCAATATAATTCTGTTTTCGAAATCTGGAGTAGGCTATGGTAGAACAGTAGTGACAGATACCGCAAATACGGCTAGAGACAGGACAGCAGTTGGTGCCCAGTTAACCTGGGATCGAACTGCTGGCTTCCTCCACCCTCTGGAACATGCATAAGCTGATCTCAAACTCAATTAACATTTAGTTCCTTCGCAAAACCTCTGGAGCCGATTTCTTGAAATGCTTTGTTCCCTTTACATTTCTTCTGGGACCCCCCCTCTCGAGTGTCATAAAATATCTCTTCGTTCTTGTTTTTCCTTCAATTTTCCATCAAGAAAGTAGATATTTATGCTAGTATAAGAGCCGACATGAGGTTAAGACGCTCATGATAATAGTTTATTGTTAGTTGAATTTTTTCACTTTACCAAAAGTATTTTTTTTCCTCTTAAAGTAGAGCAAAACAACAAAGTAATCTCTCTTTTAATGATGAAAAGTTTCCATGCATGAAAACGACAAGCAAATACAGGAGATTTCTCTCTCTCTCTCTCTAAAGTTATCATAAAACAAATTAAAACACGTCGGTAAAACACTATTGATTGTCCTCACTGTATTTTCCATTTTATATATCCCTGCTAAAACAAATCAAATTCCCAGTTATTAGGGGTGTTTTTGCTAGACAACTTGTATGTTTGGATCTTATGCAATCTCATTATCAAAATAGTATTCAATGCGGAGTTCTTTTTTCCCTGATCTACCCTCGTATTCTTTGATCATCTTTTCATTGAAGCTAATCCTTACATGGAGATCTTTAACAAAATGAAGTCCATTGTCCAATTGGAGAGGATGGTTGGCCATCCAATCTCACTGAAATTAAGACCTGTTCTTGTCCACCAAATCTCAGATCGTTGTTGGTAGATATCAAACGGCTAGAGAGGCTGCTTTCTGCTTTTGAGTCGATTTGAGTCATTACTTAATTACCCAAGTCTTGACTCCCAATCAAATACTTTTTTTTGAATCTGAAGAAACTCTATTTCTCGGAAATCATACTTGATGGACATAGATAAGCAAGTAAAACTCCGGTTATCCTAAATACTTACAAGAGATGCACGTTCTGACTCAAACTCGAGATCTACTCTACAAATTTTAAATTCTTTACTATCACGTCACGTCCCTTGAAGACTCACAAGCAAATACGATCATGAAGACTCCTAAAAGAGCCAAACGGTCGTAGAATTTATAAACCCTTCACAAGATTTGTGGAATCAACAACTGGATTTATTTGAAATATGACTAGGAATGTTAATTGAATCTTAGTGACAGTGCAAGTGAAAGATAGAGTGGTTATAGCTTATAAGTTAGAGGAAGGTAGAAAAAATCACCCTTTCAAAATATTTCTAAACCCCCTCTTCGCAAAAGGGTAAACGTTGAAATTCAAGCTTTTATCGCAAATGAAGTCGGTTCACTAAGCAACTTGATTGGAAATTGCAGTAGCCAACTAAGTCACGTAATCTACTGCAATCTTCACTGAGATCTTTACACCAGTATAATCCGAAAAAGGGCAAACAGGTTTCTGTGTTTTAGTAATGTAAAATTTGCATGGTCCTTGCTCAAGTTGACTCAAGAAAAATTACAGTCCATCAATATTTTAATATAGTCTATGCTTTTGTAGCCTGTTTCACAAGTTCTAACTTCGGTTTGCTAGGAGCAAAGCTGGGTGCCTTCCTACTGCTCATGATTTTCAAGCTCTGCCGCAGAATATCCACCTCCCTTGCCCTGTTGTATTCTTCTTTCTTCGCTGAAGCTAATTGTGCTTTTAGATCTTCTATACAATCTTCCTTGGCCTTCACTTCCATCTTCAGCTCCTCAATCAGTTCTTCTCCCTCTGCTCTCCCGTACAAGCCATCTCCTGCAGAACCGAGTGGCAAGCACACAAAACTGTCATTCATCGATTGCTTTCTGTCCCTTCATAGTTTCTTAATCAGTGAATCAGCATGATTGGTATACCAACGGACCAAAGGAAAAGTAGTGATTAAAATGGATAGTCGAGGCCATATCATTTATAATATTATGATTCCTAGGCTCTGTGATCTTGCATTTTGTGCCCACGTATTTTTGTTTTGTATTATGCGATGGCAACAAAAAAATGTTCTGTTTTTTTCAAAAAGAAAGCTCCCATAAATGTTATCAAAAGGAGTGATGTGGTTAAACAGTGAGATGAGAAGAGATGCCGGCCACTGATATATCACCACCATATATATGTACAGTAACACCTTATCTTCAGGAGAAGCAAAAATGTTTTATCGGGACCCGTTCTTGGACAACCTCAATCAACTTTTTAGGATGTTTGACAAAAAGGAAGTTGTGGAGCATGCCAATTCCAGTAGCATATGCCATGCGCTAAACTTCCAGGCTTGTGCAGCACTGAATGATAAAACTGGAATATATATTTGCAAGACATTGCATAAATTCACAGATAATTAATATGTGAAAACATGCACTAGCTAGATCGTGTTTTGTCTCTAGGAGTGAGTTCAATAAGAGGATATAGTTCACCCCCCAAGAATCATTCTTCCATGGAAATAACAAGGTGACATGAAATGAGAGGAATCTAGCAGTAGGTCTGTTAATGTCAGCTAGTGATAATATGTTTCTGGATTGCATGCCAAGATCTGCACAATGCGTGCAATTATGCAAATGGGGTATGAGAAAAAGAAAAGAACAGAGGAGATCGAGATGCACCATGGTTAGCCTTCTGAATGAGATCATCAAGCTCGGCTTTAATGGCAAGATACAGTTTCTTCCACTTATCCACAGCCTCGTCGCGCCACACTCTCTCCTCCCTCATTTGCTCCATAAGGAAGCCAGTTGTCCCCAAGAATTCATCCCTTTTTTCACTTTCCGCTCCTAATTTCGACCTAATTTCCATTGCTCTAACCCTCTCATCTTTCTCCTCCACCACCTTTCTCAATCTCCTCACCTCCTCCTTAAGCTTCTTCCTCTCCTGCTTCCAATCTGCTTTTTTCAACGCAAAAACGATCATGTTTCTCTCGTAAGCTCTCGCCTCTCTCTCTCTCTCGCACATTATAGCCTGGATTTCTTCCTGGAAAAGCCATACCTTCTCTGTCAGCCCTCGAAGACCTTTCTCACTCTGCCTGCTCTTTTTCTTGCCACTTAAACAATCCATGGCGGGGGTTTGAGGTAGAGGGAAACACAAATTCCTTACAGAGGCTCCTCCATCAATGAACTGAGCCTGCCATAAATTTGCAGTACTTTATGACAGTATATATTTAGCAAGCTAGGCCAGCTCTCCTCGAATTATTTGATCGAAAGAGCTAAAATCGCCCGTGAAGAGGGCCGCCCATGTCCAATGGCCAATTGACATGTATTAAACAAGACAAGAAATGTAAGGAAATACGAGGGAGATGATCATATGCTGCAGCTGGCTTTTCACATGTTTTATTTTCATAGGTTTCAGAATCCAATTATTAACATGCATAGTGACACCCTAAGTCGGCCCTACATGCATTGCAATGAAATTATACTGCTTGTACTTGAAAAAAAAACATTAAGCTTGAATAACTAGTGATGGAGTTTCTTTTTTCTTTTTTTTTTCTTTTTCTAGGGCTATTTAAAGTAGAGCATTCAACTCGTATTATCGTAGACCCGTCCCTCTTCCACTCCTCCATGTTAATTCCTGTTGGCTAAATAAAAAATAAAAAAACTTTTTCGACCCCATCTTTCTCATATATGTTTTCCCATCCCAGATGTTTGAAGTGAGAAAAATATTTATAGATTCTTCAAGGTATTCTCATTTAAAGGCTGCGACTTTACAAATAGCTAGCATCTTTTTTGGGTTTTGATGGTTTTTGATGCATTGTGCATGTGTGAAGGAATGTAATGTTTAAAGTATTTGAATTACTTATAAATTAAGTATAAAATTTTCGGCGTGTTTGCCAAAATTTTGAACAATAATATAGAAATAATGCAAAAACAATAATTGAAAAATATAAAAATAGATACGGGTTATTGGATCCATGGAATCCAATCCCAATTTAGAATCATGGTTCGATTATCCATAATTTTATAAGTTTTTCTTGTCATTTTTTTTTAACATTTTCATAAGCTCTCCTGCCATTCACTAAACGGCCTTTTTTTTATGTTAGCTATCGTCAATTCTTGTGAGTAGCCCCGTGCTAATCGACAACCTAACTCGTCTAAATCATTGAAAATTAAGCATGAATAATTTGAACTGTTAATTATGAGATCCAAATATTATTTTTTCTAGATCCAAACTTGATATATTCTCTTCGAGTCACGAGAATCCTCCACAACCTAAAAACATATTTCATCATAGCATTCAGTATGTAGCAACACTTCCAGGTAGAAGTTTCTCCGTTCATCTATTTTTAACCCTGAAGAAGAGCATAATTAAAGATTTTACGTTGGATCGGGCCAACCTAGCCAAGAAAAAACTCAATATGATCAGTACTACAGAAGAGAACAATTCTTTTTTCCCAGAATATCAAGATTACCTGTAATGGATATATATATATCCATTACAGGTAATCCTGCAATGCAGAGTTGCAGGAGATCATAAGAAGACATGTTATGAAGTTTCGTGTGAAACTAGCAGCGAGGGCATGCATCTTCTTCCTTCCCTGCTCATTGACATAATTAGAAGCGTACAAACACATTTATGGTGACATATCTTCGGATTCCCTCCCTGAAAGAGACCTGCTGCAGGAACAATGCTCTGAGTTTGACATCTACCAGAGAAATGAGGGGTGGCAACCATGATTGTAGGTGATCAAGTAGGGTCCATTTTCATTTACTTTGGCACTTAACTATGCTTTAAAGATAGCTCCATGTGAATTGTAATTTGCCGTTTTTGCATGCAGCAATCACTTTCTTCTTGGACCTAATTGCTCGAGTACCTACCAAAAACTGGGCGGGGAATTATTGCATTAATTAGGTGTTACCGTGTGAGAAGTCAACAGATTAGTTTAGTGTTCAAGAAGAAATTATATTCTGTTATCTTATTTAATAGTTTAAGTTTTTAAATGAGATAGTTTCATGATATGGTATAAGAGCATTGTTGATCCAGTAGTCTGATTTTGAATTTCACCACTCCTATTCTATTTTATAAAAATCAAGCATAAGCTAGTGTGAACTTGTGTGCAAGTTTCAAGCCCAAAGATTTAAGAGGATGTGCTAGAGAATAATATAAATTATATCCTAGAGTCTCAACTAACAGCTTAAGCTTTTAGGTGAGATGGTTCAATGACATGGTATCAGAACCTTGTTGACCTAACAACTGCGAGTTCAAATTTCACCACCTTCATTCTATTTGATAAAAAATTAGCTCAAGATAGTGTAGACTTGTATGCAAGTTTTAACCTCAAAAGGTTTTCACCTAAAAAAATGTGTTAGAAAATAATATAAATCATATTCTATAACCTCACATAACAAAATTAAACTTTTAGATGAGATAATTTCTTATATATATATATATATATAGGCATTAAAGAAAATTTATCAAATAATTTTGAATATAAATCAGAGGATGCATTCTTAAAATTGTATAATAATTTAATTTAATTTAATTTAATTATATAAAATTACTAGAAAATATATATTTTACCTTAAAACCTTTTTTTAAAAGAAAAGGCTTATAAATGTACAATACAATATATATCACCGACAACTCAATTCATTGTATAAGAAGAAATATACATGGAATTTATCTAAACACTTAAAAAAAACTTCTCCGCGTACAAGATATAGGAAATCCCCCAAGAGAGAGGGGGGCAAAGCAATTTAGAGTTTGTCTGTAGTGATTGTTGTTCGAGGTAATATTTTAAAATTTATTCATCAAAATAGTTATAAAATACTATTTTTTTTAAATTAAAATTAAAATAATTACTTTTAAATTACTTTTAAAGCACAACAACAAAAGAGTTTGGCTTTGATGTCAACAAAAGAGTTTAGCTTCGGGTGGTGGGAAATGGAGAAGGCATTTTACTGGCACCGTAGGCTGTGGTATTTGTGGGCCTGCTGTAGGGTTTGTAATAAGTAACAGCAACGAGTAAAACTTGAAAGAGTGTTTTGGGGCAGTTTAAGGTTAAAGGACATGGGCCAGTCACACGTCGAAGGTATTCTCTCTCTTTCTGTTACTGTGATTTAAAACAAATAAATAAAGTCTTTTATTTTTGATGTGGGCCCGACCGAAGACTGAGTGGGCGGACTTTAAACTCTTGACGTGACGAAAGTGTGATTGAACTAAATTATATTTTTTCAGAAACAGAATAGTGCAAGGAAAGGCATGGCAGATCAAATTAGGAGGTGAAAAAATACGCGTCGCCTGAGAGATTCGAACTCTCGCGGGGAAACCCCATGTACTTAGCAGGCACACGCCTTAACCACTCGGCCAAAGCGACTACTTTGTGAGCTGAAGTTACTGGTTTTGATACTACACTCAACTTTTTTGTCTACAGTAAATGGCCTGGGTTAGTAGCATTGGTGCTCTCCTATTAACTTTTGCATTGATTATCAAATGGAGTCTTCTATTAGAGATCCCTCATGTAAACTTTGAATTATCTATAAATTGATTTATTTTTTCTAAAAAAGTATAGTTTAGATGAAATTCATAATTAAATATGGATAGATGAAATTAATTTAGAATTTTTGAAAATTCTACACAGTGAATGTTTGGTTCTTGGTGAGTGTATTTATATAAAAATATGATGTTTTTTTAAAAGAAAATTATTTTAAAAAATGTATATTTTTTATATTTTTTATTTATGATATTAACATATTGATATTATTAAAGAAAATACCATTTTGATATTGTTTTTATGAACCACCAAACTTTTAAATGCTGATTTAGATAGTACGATGACATGATCGATCAAGTAATTAGATATAATATTTAATTTGAATCCAATAGATATTGATCTGATTCAAATGAATATGACTATTTTTTACCTAATAGATAATAAATATGGTATAAATATTATGAAACTTAATTTGAAACCCTTCTAAACTCAATCCGAAACTATATTTATATTATATAAATATATAGGTAGAATATTGTTTTTTAATACAATATATATATATATATATATATATATATATATATATATATATATATATATATATTATTGACATGAAAAAATATAAATAATATTTATTGTGCCATCATTTAATATGTATACACTTTAAATATATATGAATTATTTTATTTTTCATTGATTAGTAAATTATATATTGAATACCTACAAATTAGTTTGTTAATATCTGGATTTTTTAAAGGAAAAATAATAGATAAGTACATGGATTAAAAATCTGAATCACAATACTTATTTTTTTTTGATAACCGGGGTGTCCGAGCCAGCTTTACGCGCACCACAACTAATCTCCCGAACTCACTAAACATCCTGCAAACCCAGTGAGCATGTAAGGCACCGCGGGGGTGACAGGCGTGCATGGTGGGGACTTGAACCCTGATGTAGAGGAAGGAAACAAGTCCCTTCAACCGCTAGGCCAAGACCCTCACTTGCTTCGAGCACAAGCAAAAAGAATATTCATTAATATGGGAAATCTGAATCACAATACTTATTACCATCCCTACAGGTAATCACAACACGGAGACCAGATCTTTTGTTCTGTCTTTGATTACTTTTATTGATTATTAGAAATATATTTATTTGAGAGTAAGGTAGACATTATTTTTTAAAATATTTGTTATTTAAAATAATATTATAATGATAGTATTTTTTATAAACTATTTTTCATATTAGTACATCAAAATAGTTTAAAAAACACATAAAAAAACATAATTTAAAATAAAAACAAAAATAAATAAAATTAAAAAGCACTTTTTAACACAACGTTAAACAGTTGCTAGTAAAGATCACTACTCAACTAACGGGAGATGTAGAGAGTCCATTGATAAGAAACTAGTTAAATTGCCCACAATGATTTTTATAACAGTTGGGATAGAAATAATTAATAGGTTTTGCTAGTTCAAAAATAAAATAAAATATCATACATGCAAGGTTTTGATATAATAAAACACATCACCACATCATATTATAACAACAACATTGAAGTTTTAATATCTAAAAATATCATTACTATTACTGCTAAATCAATAAAAATTATTAAACAACCTTGGGGAAAAAAAACTCAAAAACAATAACAAAAGAGCAAGCAAGAAAAAAACTACAATTATTATTATTATTATTATTGAGTTAATAATGAAAAAAACAAAATTAAATCAAATAATAAAAAAAAAGCCTAAAAACTTTAACAAAAGAGCAAACAGAAAAATAAAATAAATGATATAACAAAAATAAAAATTATTAGCCGAGAAAAAAACATTTGACTTGAAAATAAAAATAAAAAACTAAAAGAAAGAACAAAGAGAAAAAAAACAGAAATATCAATTTTCAAATGATCACAAACACAAACTTAAACTCAAATTTAAGAACTAAATCTTTCAAAAAAATAAATAAGAAAATAATAAAAATTAAAAACTAAAGCTAAGAGCACACATATATAAACATGGACAAAAATAGAGACTATTTCATAAATATGAAAAACAAAGTAGTTAAAATAAAATAAAAATTAAAAGTATAGGGGACGGAAATGAAAACCAAATATACTATCAATTTCAATCAAAAGAAAAAATTGAAAAAAATCAAAACATCTATACCAAATATATTAAGGGATTTAAAACCAATTTGAAAATTAAAAAAAATGAGAGCCAAATTGAAACCTAAATATATAATCAATTTCAATAAAATGACCCAATTGAAACAAATCAAAACTTATATTACAAAAATCAGGACCATGCAACAACAATTAAAAGATAAGGGACTAAATTAAAAACATCATAAAACCAGGGGGGGCTACTTTATACTTTAACATGCAGGAGGAGAAAAGGGAGGATGTTCAACTGATCATTGTCACGAATCTGACCACCGTGGGCCATGACCATGAGGAAAAGTACACGGCGGTGCATCGGGTGAGATGCCGAGATGAATATTTTTCATCATCGAACAATGCCGCACGCGCTGCCCGAAGCGGGCATAAGGCAGAATACTGTTGGTGTGTGTGGAACACGCTCGCACAATATTAGGCAGGAAATAATAATAATAATTGGTAAATTACTAGAACACTTTTATAGTCAACTCTTTAATTTTGTCTTATTAAGAGGCAAATTAGTATTTAGCCATTTAAAAAAATATAAAATTCATGTGGCACCTCTCTTGGCCAATGTTGGAGGGATAAAATGATTATTTTACTGTGCAAATAAATATAAAAAAATCAATAAATCGGTGACCTGATTGGACCGCCCTCAAAAATCGACGCGATCAAAAACATACTATTACAATCCATGGTGTTTTCACTCACATCCTACAAACTACAATAAAACACTAATATCTTTTAGTTTATTTTATAATTTAAAAAAGATGAGATGATGGATATGTTAGATAATACGGTAGACTTTATTTTTTAAAATGGTTTTTATTTATAGATATATTAATTATTTTTTTTAAATAATCTTGATATAATATAGATATAAATAAATAATAATATATTTTTTTTGAATACAAAATATAAATAAAAAATTTATATTTTTTCAATAATATTTCCAAACGTATTTCTAAAAAAGGTCAAAGTTTGTAAATAGATGAAAAACGTTGAGAGCCTAAGGACCGACCATTGCGAGTGTCCATGAAACTCCAAAACTTTAAATTCTGCCAAACCAGCCTTATGCACGAAGGTTATTTCATTAAAGTTACACTTTGCCCCTCAGCCATTCTCTCTCTCTCTCTCTCTTTTTTTTTAAAAATTACCTACTCGTGGATCTTCATATGATAAAATCATTAATCTATGTTTTTTTCTTAAGTCAAATATATGTTTATTTAATTTGAATATTATATTATAGTTTTAGAGCATTTCAACATGCCATTTTAAAGATCTCGAAAACAACACATTTTTAAATATTAATTTAACAAGTGCAAAAAAAATAGAGTCAATATGTCCCAATTGACTCGATGAGTACATAAACAACTTGAACATCTAACAAAAAAATAGTTTGATTTACAAAAAATAAATCCAAGATAACATATATATTTTTAAAAAATATCGAGACAACAATATATTAAATTAACACGGATCAATATGAGTTAACCTTTTAAATTGACTCGATGAGTACATAAACAACTTGAACATCTAACAAAAAAAAACAGTTTGATTTTAAAAAATAAATTCAAGATAACATATATATTTTTAAAAAATATCGAGACAACTCTATATTGAATTAATACGGGTCAATATGAGTTAACCTTTTAAATTTAGGATCCAGATAATGAGATTGTAACAACCTCAAATAAAGCAAATTAAAATAAATTACAAAACTCAATTTTCAATAAAACTACTGATGAATTATGAAATAAAAAAAAATCAATATAAAAAACATAAAAAATGATATTTTAAAACAAAATTATGAAATATCAATTGTAGTATCATAAAAACTTCTAAAACTCTAATTGCCTTAAAATTTTAATCCGAAATATAATAATATGTAAGAAGACTTTTCGTAAAATTTTAATAATTAGATTAAAAATATGCTTGAAATTGTACATTTATACAATATTGTTTTTAAATAAAAAAACAAGAAAAAAAATATTTGGCCAAACAAAACCACCAAAATAAAATCGGAATATTATGGCTGTAATTCGGATGAAATTTACGAAACAGACTTAGATCTTAATGGAGATCTAAATCCGTTATGGTTTGTTTTGTTACTCTTCTACCTTCTTCCCATCAAACGGCCATATTGCATTGAATGTGAACCATCAAACGGTGGGCTCTCAGACACGTCATTAAAAAAGTGACATCGAAAAATCAAAGAAACGTGACAAAAATAGCTAAAGTCTCAATGCGGTTCCGGATTTAACGGAGGCTTTTTTGATTACGATTAATTTGAGGCCCAGATCAATACCATCGATTCGGTGGCTTGGTATTAGTAAAGGGCAAGAACACACGGTTCATTTAAATCCCAACATTGCCCTCGATATTTTAATTTAACAACAGAGCTGCCACTGACAAGCTAGTTAGTTTAAGGTGTGGGACCCCTCATCCTGACATTTGTTAACCTGATGCCTTGTCCATAATTATATTTGTGCTTATAGTTATATTTTGGTATATTTCAAAAATAATTTTATTTTTTTTAAAAATAAAGTGATATATTTCTTTATATTTTTAATGGTTTTAGTATAGTAATATAAAAAATAAATAAATAGTATTTTTTAAAAATAAACTGTATTTTTTTTTAAAACTAATAGCTGTAAGGAAGCCCATAAATACTATTTTTCCAACTCTGTTCACTTAATTTCTCTCTCGCCCGCACAGACACCACCTCTCGTTCTCTTTCCCTTCGACAGAGGCGCAGCAGTCCCGGTATCCGTGTGCCCGGCTTAGGTAAACAAGAAGGTTACAAATCGAGCTGAACCGGTGGAACTTTTACAATTTCAAGTGTCATTCACGTTCTTGTTCCTTTCACTTCATCTATGGCATTCATCATAGATCGACTGTATAGATATAGAGTTGAAACTTGTTCGATTCAATGACGTCTTTATCAAAATCAATTTGTACGAGGTCTGAGAGCATCAAACTTGTCGACTGTTTTTGGGTTTTTCAGTACTTGCATTAATTTTTTTGGGTTCATATTATATGTTTTGATTTTCTGGTTTTCCCGTTAGCGATCATGTTGTATCACTTGTTTTGATTTTAGCTTAGCTCTTTATCTTCGTATAACAGTTTTGGGAACTAATGGGTTTCGATTACAGGGAAATAAAGTTTTCACAACCAGTCTTGCGAGGAGTCGGCAGTTTTCGGACTTGAAAAACTTGTATCGGACTTGATGACTTTTTCCAGACTCCCCTTTCCACAAACACTTGCATTTATACGTTGGTGCTTTTCCAAGTATGATTTCCGGGAAGAAGTGAGATATGGATTGCTGATTGTCTTCTTGTCAGTGAATTATAGCTCGCTATTATTTTCACTCAGTTTATGAAGATCCAGATGAACTGTGCATGTGCATATGATTCTGTGAGGCTCTTGTTAAGAAGGAATGTTGTTATGGTGCCTTGATATCTACAAATCATATTGGGAAGTTTTCATTCTATGAGAGCAAGATTACATTAACTAACAATCTAACCAGCTTAAACTATACATATTAATTTTTTAACTTAATTTGAATATAAAGTTTTTTTAACTTGAAACTTGGAGAGATTTACATTAATTTGTGTTTTATTTTTATTAAATAAAATAAGGTAGTGAGATTTGAATTGGTAACCACCGAGTTCATAAGATTTTGATATCATATTAAAAAATTATCTCACCAAAAAATTTAAATTATTAAATAAAATTCAAAATATAATTTATATTACTCTATGACTTATTATTATTTAGGCTGTTTGAGATATACCCAGTGCATTATTTGCTCTCAAGAGGGATTTCCTTTACAATTTTGTGCATTTAATTACAAAAAAAAGTTGACTTGTAGGGCCAGCGATCCCAAGAGGGAACCTGCGAAAATTTGATTTTTTTTTTAAATTATTCAAAATATTCTTTTACTTCTCTCAGCCTATAACAACCTTGGAAAAAACCATAATTCTTGAATAATTCTCAACAGCCTCATCACACTTATACTTCTGAAGCACCTGGAAAGAACTATGAAAAAGACGAAAATTAAAAAGCTTTCCGAAATAAAAGAAAGGAATATATATATATATTTTTAAATAAAAGGTTGGATGTTAATTACGCGTCATTCCTATCCCTATTCAGGAGTGCCACCACTCGAGAGTAAATAAATAAAAATTACAAGGGCAAACCCGGAAGGAAGAAAAACCACACAACAGAGGACGATGCAGTTTCGAGTTACGCGTTTACGTGGTAGTTGTTGTTAACCTGTTATGCTTTTGACAGGAAAAAAAAAGAAGACACAAAACAACGGACAGAGAAAGAGACGGGAAATTCGAGAGGGAAAGAGAAGGAAAATAATAACAAGGGAAATTTTTTAATACCAATTTTGTTTGCAGGTTCGTTTGTTGCCGAAGGGGGTTTAAGGTTCACACCATTGTGCTGTGCCATTCACGTGACCTCCTTCCCCCCTTCTTCTTCATTTCAACTAAAATAATTCCAGCTGTTTCGGAGATAGAGAGAGTTGCTGCATTTTTAGAGAGACAAGTATAAGAGTATTCAAAACTCGTTTAGGGAAGCGCGGACGGTATTTGGGATCTTGTGGTAACGGCATTTTGTTGCACTTCTTCAAGCAATCGTTAATGGTTTCGTCGGCATTGTTTCCCGAGGGAGAAATCTAGGGTTTCAATTACGTCGCGTCGGATCTAAATTTGACCATTTCCTTCTGCCCAATAATGGTATTTATTGTCTCATTTTTCTACAATATTGTTAATTTTGTTCTTAATTAGTTCTTTCGTTAAGAGCTTAATTATTGAGTTGAATTTAAAATGTGAATCTTGTTAGTATTAATTGATAAAGGTTTTGAAATATGTGTTGCTTACGATAGAAAATAAGAATCTGAACAATGTGAAAGTGCTTGACATTAATTTTCCCCTATCCTTGTGCAGATATTTCCTGACATTGCATATATCTTGTTTCATGTCCCTGTTTTAGATGCTTTCATAAATGTTTTGATGTAACTGAGCACTATAGAACTTCTTGTCCTGCTCTCTCTCTAGTTATTAATACAAAGTTTTTGATTGTATAAAGATCTGTGCAATGTCTAGAGGCTAGATTATGTGACTGCCTGAGTGGAGTGTTATTAATTCTGCCCAGAGGCCAACTACCGTTATGTACCTTGTTAGAAACTCAGAAAAACTGACTATGAATGACTTTCCAAAAGTAATTTTGGAACATGTTGTAAGATGTGTCAAGTGCTGTAGTCGGAATTCATAACTGATTTAAATTATTGATGGTGTAATTTGATTATGGTCCCTTTATCTGAATAATATTTTGTTTATAGATTCTGTTCAGTAGAAGTGACCCTTGTTGCCAGCATATCTATGTTTGGGTGGATGCAATTTTTTTTTATGTTTATATTGACGCACCATGCTTATGGATGAGACACTAGTACTTTACTCTCTCCCTTTCTGATTGATGTACTGTTGAACTGGTGGGCCAAACAGGCTGCTCAAGTCAATTCAACGGTTGGATCTTTTGTTTGGGTGGAGGACCCTGAAGAAGCTTGGATGGATGGGGAAATTATGGAAGTTAATGGTGAAGATGTTACAGTAAACTGTGAATCAAGGAAGATGGTGAGCTGTCTCTAGGACCTCATATCAAGTTCTCTTAACAGAATTGAGAATGTGTTTTTGTTTATTAAATAAGCTTGATCTTCAAAACCACTGCCAACCCAGTATATGATATCTGATCTGATAGATCCAAATGCTTTCCTTTCTACATTCTATGTCTGATTTAAAATATATATGGTTTTATTGGCTAGTCCATTCAATTGCTTCTTTTGTGAAGATTTGATCGTTTGTTTTGGCTTCTAGCGAAACAAGTCTCATCTTTATATTTACTGGAAGTTGCGGTACTGAAATTTGTGTACACTTTGTGAAATGAAAGTGTTAGCAATCAAAACAAGTCAGTGCCTTGCATGATAAATCACGTGAACTGTTTTTTTTTAATGAATTGAAAACTGATAAATTTACTGGCAAGTTGCTGCCCCATGGTGCATAACATTCTTAAAATGCTGCCCAAGAAGTGAATGAAAATAGGCTATAACATCTTTGGGACCAATTCATTGATGGAGTTGAATTTTATCTTGTATTCTTTTGTTTTTTTATGAATTTAGAAATGTTGGAATTGGATTTATATTTTAATAAAAAATTATTATCTTATCTTTCAATTTGTAGTTTCTACATTTGACATGTAAAGGGTAAAATTATCATTCTCATTGAAATAAAGATAAAAAGATGAAATGATCTTTGCTGGTGGAACTTTTGGTAAATCCAAACTATATTGATCAGGCTTATAATTGGTATGGATTTAAGAGATGAGTTCAATACGCAATCCAAGTGGTTTAAGGTGTCAAATGTTCTTGCTTTTGGACAGAAAAGTCATATGAAATTTATTAAACCACAATAATATACTTAGCGGCTTATATCATGAAAGTTTTAAATTGATTTATGTGGTGGGATTCATACATAATTTAATGAAATCCTTAATACTTGAAATCAAAAGATTTAATGAGACCTACACATACAACAATGTTTGAATTCAATATACGTTCTGAATCTTATAATCGAAAAGTTATAGCGAGGAGTGTTTAGTTTTCCCCTCTTTTGTTTCATGTTGGCATAGATTTCATGTTAATCCTGCAGTTATAAAATGTGTGTCAATGCCTAGTCCATTTATTGTTATTTAAAATTCAAATTCTTATATTAAAAAAAGTAAAAGGTCCTGTATTTCTGTATCCCCTCTTCTCTCATATTGACTTAAAACATGTTAATTGCATACTAATAAAATGTGTTCTGATGCCTGGTCCATTGTTCAATTACTGTACATTGGAGTTGGTACTAAGTTTGTGGACTGTTTTCTTTTGATGTTTTTGTAGGTTGTTGCTAAAGCATCTAATGTTTTTCCAAAGGATCCTGAATTTCCTCCATGTGGTGTGGATGATATGACCAAGCTGGCATATTTGCATGAACCAGGGGTTTTGCAGAATCTTAGATGTAGATATGATATAAATGAGATATATGTAAGTCCTTATAAATGATCTGCACCAGCCCATTACTTTGTTTTTGATGTTTGGCAGAAATCTTTAAAAGAGGGATGCTGTTTAGTCAGGCAGCTACTTCCTTTTATTTTAATAATTTAGATTTCTGTCTCCTCTTTGGTCATTACTTTTGAGTGTGAATTCTTTTTTAATCTTCCTCACTAGCTGTGTATGGTTGATAAAAGTTGTTCCTTTGAGGTACTTTTGGCAGTATTGGTATATGAATAACTAAACTCCCAGTGCTGATTCCAGACTTACACAGGAAATATATTGATTGCTGTGAACCCTTTCCGAAGACTTCCTCATTTATACGATAATCATATGATGGAACAGTATAAAGGGGCAGCCATTGGTGAATTGAGCCCACATCCTTTTGCCGTGGCAGATTCAGCATACAGGTGGCTTGTCATATGCTCCATTTGGTCTCAATTATCAACTACTTTCAAATTACCTTGTGGTTTAACTAATAGTAAGATGTTAAACTTTTCAGACAGATGATTAATGAAGGAATAAGCCAGTCAATTTTGGTTAGTGGGGAAAGTGGAGCTGGTAAAACTGAGAGTACAAAAATGCTCATGCGTTATTTGGCCTATATGGGAGGGAGGGCTGCAGCTGAGGGACGATCTGTGGAGCAGCAAGTTCTAGAGGTAATTTCTTACATATTTTTTTTATCTAAGTAGTTGGCTTGCGAAGCTGATGTATTTCACCTTATGTTGTGAGATGCCACTGTTTATTTCTGCAAGTGAGCCTGCATTGTTAACCCCTTGGTTGACTGTCAACTTCTCTCTCTTCATTCTGTGTTTGGCAGTCCAATCCTGTTCTGGAAGCATTTGGTAATGCAAAGACACTGAGAAATAATAATTCAAGGTGGGAAACCTAAATTAAAATGTTCTCTCTTTTTTTTTGTAACTTTAAGGTTGTGTAAGAGAGAATCTTTTGGTTGAAAGTTGATCATTTAACTGAATTTGAATACGATGCAATTGCAGCCGTTTTGGTAAGTTTGTGGAGATTCAGTTTGATCAAAGTGGGAGGATTTCAGGAGCTGCTATCAGAACTTATTTACTGGAACGCTCCCGTGTTTGCCAAGTGTCTGATCCTGAGAGAAACTATCATTGTTTTTACATGCTCTGTGCTGCGCCAGCAGAGGTATTTTCTGTTCATTTGTTTTTTCTGAAACTTTTTTGTGGAAAAACCCGGGGCAGTGCAAAGATCATTTGATATGTCATTCTTCAACTCCATTTTACTAGTACAAATTCTTCTAAATTTCAACCAGAAGAAAAAGGATGATCTGATGCCTATACCATCTGAGTGTATGTTGAAAATGAGTGCCATGTGTCCATTTGTAACCCTTGATTTCAGAGGAAATTGCAGCATGATAATTAATCTTCCAATTAGTTTGATTTTGCTATTCAAGTCAATTTTAATTTTTTTTTTGTCCTGCGATAGTAGTTCATTTTCTAAACACTGTCTCTACAAGCTTGGATATTGTATTTGATTCGCCACGTTGATACATCATCCTCTGTGTATTTTTTCTGCCAAAATTGTACCTGGATATTCTTTTTTGCTTAAAATTATATTATCTACTAGTAAGCTTGGAGTCTTATGATCACTTGTTTCCAAATGCAACTATCAGGATATAGAGAAGTACAAATTGGGAAATCCTAGAACATTTCATTATCTTAATCAATCAAATTTCTATGATCTGGATGGAGTGAATGAGTCTGAGGAGTATCTGGCGACCAGAAGAGCTATGGATATTGTTGGGATAAATGCTGATGAACAGGTTTGAGTATCGGATTGAGTATTTGCTGTATGGGTTATCCATATGAAAATATTTACTAAAGTTTCCTTTCACAGGATGCAATATTCCGAGTTGTGGCTGCAATACTACATCTAGGCAATGTGGAGTTTGCTAAGGGAAATGAAACAGATTCTTCTGAACCGAAGGATATCAAGTCTCAGTTTCATCTCAAGACCGCAGCTGAACTTTTGATGTAATTGATAATTAATTTCAGCTATCCTTAAAAATCTGCTGTGATTGTGATCTCTTGATTTGTCAAGCACTTCCTATGATTCACTGTTTTTGTTTAGGTGCAATGAGAAGTCTCTTGAAAACTCATTATGCAAACGTGTGATAGTAACTCGTGACGAGAGCATAACAAAATGGCTTGATCCAGATGCTGCAACTGTCAATAGAGATGCTTTGGCCAAAATTGTTTATTCGAGATTGTTTGATTGGTATGCTGTAATTCATTTTATGCTTGCACACATGCGTCATTCATTACCATTTTATTGCAGTGAATGGTTAAGCGTTGTCTAATGTTTCTAACACTTGTCTCCCAGGATCGTGAACACGATAAACAACTCTATTGGTCAAGATCCTAATTCCAAATCCTTAATTGGAGTTCTGGATATATATGGATTCGAGAGTTTTAAGACAAACAGGTGCTTAACTGGTATGCTTTTGTTTTCATCATTTTTGGGGGTTATTTTCTTGCAGAAAATCTGCATGAAATTCCCATGTTTCTTTTACCGGGGAAAGTCAATATTTATTCTTATGATGCCATTTGGAAGTTGATGGTGATGATCTGTTTTTCTTATAATTTAAGAGAAATTATGTGGGTTGGGATGATTTTGCTCATGCAAACTTTTGTAACTGAGGATCCTCAGCAATGGCCCTGTTCACAATGGCAAGCATGTTTCCTTTTGTTTGTTTGATGGCATATATATAGATAATGTAATTTTAAAAAGGGGGCATCTCTTCTCGGCATGCAAATGTACCTTACCGCCACTGTCTGTCATGCAATTTCAAGTCTAATATCATTAAGTTTGCTACAGTTATACTTGTATTTATATTTTTTAGTGTTGCTTGCTTGTTTCAGTTTTGAGCAATTTTGTATAAACTTGACCAATGAAAAACTGCAGCAACACTTCAACCAGGTTTGAGCATGAGATACTTGCTCCAGTTCTTCAGCATTCATCAGAACCCTTGAGACACATGGTAGTTTATCTTATCCTAATATTTTGTTTGACAGCATGTCTTCAAGGCGGAGCAGGAAGAATATACAAAGGAAGAAATTGATTGGAGTTATATAGAATTCATTGATAACCAGGATGTTCTTGATCTGATTGAAAAGGTGTGGTATTTTTCTTTAATTTGTTTTTGGCATGAAGCATTGTACATCAGATATTTGCATCAGCTTTTGATCCAGTCTCAAAAACTAAGTAACTAGGCTTCCCTCAGGCTTATCTTTGTGCAAAATCTATTTTAAAGTTAAAAATAAGTGGTGTTCTGTGATACAACAACCATGAAGATTAACCTTGTTTTGTTGTCTTTTCCATCTCCACTTTTGTCCTTTATTTTATTTTATTTTATTTTCCTTTTATATTTTTTAATAAACAAATGTTCAATTTTGTATGGGATATTTCTGTTAATATTTTTTTTTGAGGTGCCAAAACATTTGGAAGACGAAAACTGTATTGATATCCAACTCCAAATTCAGATAAGGGTTGCCTTTTACTACAATGCCAATCAATCGGATTTATTGCTACCATTAACATAATTGCATATATTTGATGAAAGCTTTCAATATTGGAAACTACAATATCTACCTTTCTAAGATGTTAAATAAAAAAGTAAATACTGACTTTGGGTTGTGGGAATGGGGTTTGGCGAGTAATTCAATTCAATAATTTTTTCTCCTTTCATTTACAGGCATGTGTTGTATACCCACCTTTTGAAACAGTTTTGTGATGTCGTGTCTTGTAATTACTGTGCCTATTAAGTAAAGCTCAAGGACAATAAAAACTGCTAAGTAATTTGTTTGTCATTGCATCATAAGCAGTGTCCCTTGTTTCTTCAATTAGTCAAGAACGTCAGCACAGTGGCTTCTTGATATCCAAAAGTGTGTTTTCTGTTGTAACATTATATTCTTGTGTAGTTATTTATTCTGTGGTGAAGGAAATGTGCTCTTTTCTTCTAAGAACAATCAAAACTATTTTTATTGTAGAAATGGAACCAGTGATGAGATTGATGGTATTTCCTTGCAAGTTAAATAGTTTTCAGATTTTATTTTATTGTGATTCCTATCGGATGTTGACTCTGTGTGACTTGCATTCATTGGATGTTGGTTCTCTCTGTTCCTGTTTTTTTTGTCCATTGTAGTTGCTGTTGCATTTGATCAGGTACATATTTAGGCATCATAAAAGAGGATCTGACATGATGGATGCTCTTTTGTGTCATCTTTCTAATATGTACTCTTATGATTTCAGAAACCTGGCGGGATCATTTCGCTTCTTGATGAAGCTTGGTATGTATGTTGTAGAAAACATAGGACAACTCTTCCTCCCATTTCGTTGATGCAGACATTAAAAAGAGTATTTTGGTCTGTCCAGAAATTTTCTGTTGATATGGTAGTGACACATGGGCTTTTGTTTGTTGTTTGCAGTATGTTTCCTAGATCAACACATGAAACATTTGCAGAAAAGCTTTATCAGACTTTTAAAGACCACAAACGTTTTAACAAACCTAAATTATCACGCAGTGACTTCACCATTTGTCATTATGCTGGTGATGTAAGTATTCTCTGCTTTTTGGTCCATATGAGATTGTGCCACAGTGCTTCATGCAGCAACTAAAAAGTGAAGTACAGCTTAATGCTCATCACAGAAGAATTTTGATTGTAGGTGACATATCAAACTGAACATTTTCTGGATAAGAACAAGGATTATGTTGTTGCCGAACATCAAGCTCTTCTCAGTGAGTCCAAGTGCTCCTTTGTTTCAGGCCTGTTCCCGCCATTGCCCGAGGAAACTGCCAAATCATCAAAGTTCTCATCGATAGGTTCTAGGTGTAAGGTCAGTTTATGTTCAAGTGTGCATAAGTTTAATGTGTGTTAAGTAACATTTTCAACATTTTTCCGTTTTAACCCTATCTCTCTACAGCAACAACTACAAGCATTGCTTGAAACACTGAGTGCTACTGAGCCACATTACATGCGTTGTGTAAAACCGAATAATGCTCTTAAGCCATCCATCTTTGAGAATAATAATGTTCTACAGCAGCTATGTTGTGGGGTAAGATTCAAGATTGTGTTCATTTCATGTGTCATGACATTTCTTCATTAATAAAAAACCATGCCTGACATGTATATTTTTTTTTCTGATTTCAGGGAGTGATGGAAGCAATTAGGATTAGCTGTGCTGGATATCCCACTAGGAAGACATTTGATGAATTTGTTCGTCGTTTTGCTATTTTGGCACCGGATGTGCTGCATGGCGGGTAGCTTTTTAAATCACTCCTTTAAATTTGTTCTGATTTCTAGTTTTTGTAATTATTCTTTCTTGGATTTGAATTGAATTAAATGTCCCTTTTAATTTTCTATTATTTATGCCTTGATAGCTGCGATAAGGTTAGTGCTTGCAAGATGCTTCTAGAGAAGGTGAACGTCAAAGGTTATCAGGTATATTTTCGGTAATACCTTTTTAAGAATAATGAATGATCTTGAAGTACATTTTTTCTTCTTCTTGTAATTCATTTATAATCTATATTCAACTATCTAAATGTCTGTCTTGTACATGCTCACATGGATATGTACATGCGAGGAACTACTATCAGTCAAGAATGCATGTTGAAATCTTGTTTTAAATCATGAACTCTCTTTGGAATCCACCAGTCTTTCCCCTAAAAATTGCTGGGTTAAACCGTAAAAGCATCCCCTAAAACTATGGGCCATTTTTTATTGAGATCCCCTGAAATTATAAATATCATCATCATCATCATTATCATTCCTGTCTTCAACTCTTGAGAATTATAAGGTGTTTTGATTGACATCCATCTCATTAAGTTATATCCAATGTAGCTGGTAAATATCACATACAATTCACATGCATTCCTTAAAACTACAAAAAAGTAATAACACCATCAAAGGCTAATTTCATGATGATAATGGGATCATGTAGCTTACGATTTTTTTTGTAATGTTTCTTGAACAATTGATGAGTTTTTGATATTCTATAAGAAAACATGTGTAACTCAGATATTTTAACAGAAACATGGATGGAATGTTGTGGAAGTGGTGTCAATCAAAACACCTTGTCATTCAGGGGCTGAAATTAGAAAAATTTCTAGGGCATTTCAATAAAAAAGACCCATAGTTTAAGGGGTGTTTGTACAGATTAGCCTATGTTGTTGTTATGGCATATTTTCTGCCTTTGGAATCTACCAGGTATTTGTTTTGTACTAAATTCTCGAGACAGTTAAAGAATGTCTTATTGAATAATTTTTATTGCAGATTGGCAAAACAAAAGTTTTTCTTAGGGCTGGTCAAATGGCGGAGCTAGATGCTCATCGAAGTGAGGTGTTAGGAAGATCAGCAAGCATCATCCAGATGAAAGTTCGTTCGTATTTTTGTCGCAAAAGCTTTATTTTGTTGCGGCAGTCTGCCATTCATATCCAAACTTTGTGTAGAGGTACCTGTAGCTTCTTATTCATGCACCCCTTAGTTAATTTAACGGTGGTGTAGTCCATGAAATTATTGAATTTTGAATGTATTGGTCAATGATTGAAATTGTATCAGCTCATCATTGATTTAACGTGATTGCAGCTGAAGTAGCACGCAATAGGTTTGAATGCCTGAGAAGAGAAACTGCTTGTTTGAAAATCCAGAAATATTCTCGCAGGTACCTTGCAAGTAAAGCATACAACAATTTGTGCTTCTCAGCTGTCTCCATTCAGTCATGTATGCGTGGAATGGCTGCTCGAAATGAGCTTTGTTTCAGGAAACAGATGAGAGCTGTGATTGTCATCCAGGTTAATTCCAAAACCTCATGAGAAATTGGTTATAGTTTTCATGTGATTTTTTCTTTTGTTTGCTCTTCATTTCATCTTCTTTCTTCCATTTTGGGGAAGTGATGATGTGAAGCGAACAAAGAGTGAAGTTTACATGCTCTGCAAAAACTGTGTAGCCATTCCATATAGGCATTAGATGATTGTGAGTTTGTCTGTATGTATGTGACAATAGCATTGTATTTTGTTCTCTTTAATAATAATTCATCAAAAGGTTGCTCAACACAAGGACAATGGACAGCCAGTGTATGACTGCAAATGTGAGGTGTATTGTGCTCAGGGACATGGGATTAAACCTTGTCTTTCTCTGCAGTGATCTTAAGGAATGAGATAGGGCTACCCAAAGTTGAGTGGGCCAGCTTTTTACAAATCACCTGACATTATTTGTCATGTCTGACACTTTCATGGAAATGCAGTCATTTGCTGCACATCTGTTGATTGGATTTTCTATTATGCTTTCTTAATCTATTAAGCTCTTGCTTTCTCAGAGTCAATGCCGAAAACATTTGGCCCAACTTCATTATTTGAGGTTAAAACAAGCAGCGATTGCCACTCAATGTGCCTGGAGAGGGCGGGTTGCACGTAAAGAACTACGGAAACTTAAAATGGTGATCTTTCTTTCTTTATTTTCTATTATATCCTGCTTTGCAAATATTTTTGTCCAATTTTTTTCTTACTTCAATCGTTCCATAAGTAATCTGATAATGAATTATAGTATTATTTTTATTTTTTTATTCCCAAAGTAAACTTAGGTTGGGCCTAAAAGCTGGCTGGGATTGCCACTACTGAAAAAATGGTTTATTTTATTCATGAAGGGAACCTTGTGTTTTTGCTAAAGTAGTCGATCAATGCTCTCTCAAGTTTCCTAACATCCCTTGGGTTTGTGTAATTTTTGTGTACTTGGGTGCCTCTAGTATAGTTTTCTTTATTCTAATTTTGCATTTGGAGAAAAATGATCAATTTTTAAAACCATTTATCTTGCCTCGTTTGCCTGCAGAGCTGTTTGGGTAACATAAATTTGCATAGGGCTAGTCTTTGCTCAGCCCAAATCCCACCCTTTAAATTCCTGATCTGTTCAAAATTGTATGCCCAATTGCTTGTGGTTTTCCTAAAGCAGTTATATTTGCTAATATTTTGTTGACTCTTCTAATATGTCTGCAGGCTGCTAAGGAGACTGGTGCTCTCCAAGCTGCAAAAAGTAAACTGGAAAAGGAAGTTGAAGAACTCACCTGGCGTCTGCAGCTGGAGAAACGAATCAGGGTAGGGATGTTTGTTTTCTTGGAATTTTTCTGTTCTCCTAAATAAATGAACGACATCATATGAACTTCTCTCTTGTTTGTATGGTATTTAATAGCAATGTATGAAAAGATACAATTCTTCCATGTTGAGTTCCAGGGAGATAAGATATTTAGCCCCATTCACTTCATGTTGGGGAATATAATGTTGAAGTTAAAAATTACAATCTAGAATGCACTGAATATGTTAGCTTTGTCTATTGACTAGAAGCACAAAGTTGATTGGATTTGTGTTTTCTGGTGTTTTTTTCCTTCTATTTTGCTAGCTATTTGGTATTGATTGTTTGTAAGTGATGGTTCTATTGAATGCAGGCAGACCTAGAGGAGTCCAAAACACAGGAAAATGCAAAATTACGTACAGCATTGCAAGAAATGCAGCTTGAATTCCAAGAATCTAAAGCTCTGTTAATCGAGGAACGAGAGGCTATAAAGAAAGCAGCTGAACAAACCCCAACCATAGAGAAAGTCCCAGTTATTGATAATGAACTGGTGAATAAACTCACTGCTGAAAATGAAATGCTCAAGGTAAAGCTTTTTATGCATTGCTATTTGCTTCTAAATGAACTTTTGAGTTGTTTCAGGGCTTGTCAAATGACTGTATATGCATTGCTTCTATATGACTGCATTTAGCATGCAAATTTGAAAAAGAAATAAGCAAAAAAATCCCATTTTGAGGCATGTGTTTCAATTTTCACTTAAATGGTGTTTTGTGGATGACACACTGTAGGCTATGGTAAGCTCACTGGAAAAGAGAATTGATGAAACAGAGAAGAAATATGAAGAGACAAGTAAGCTTAGTGAAGAGCGTCTGGAGCAGGCTTTGAATGCAGAGTCAAAGATAATTGAGCTGAAAACAGCCATGCAGAGGTTTCTACAGTGATTTCTTTTCTTCTTCTTCTTCTTCTTCTTCTTATTTTTCAAAAGAGAAGTACTTAAAGTCAACATGAAGTGGGATAATGGGATTCTTCCTTGAAAACTTCGTGTTAATTATATGAATTTAAATTACTGACAATATCCTTTTTCAGGCTTGAAGAAAAACTTTCTGACATGGAAGTTGAGGACCAAGTTCTGCGGCACCAAGCATTGTTCAGTTCATCTTCAAGAAAAATGTCAGAACATTTGGAAATCACCTCTCAGGTAAAGTGCATGAATGTTTTTTTTGTTTAACATTTATATTTCTCATGTCATCTCTTGGAAACTTATTATTTTTTTCCTTATTTTAAATTGCTGCAGCATCTAGAAAATGGTCATCATGTAAGTGAAGAATTTTAAGTTACATAATTTAATTTTATTTAAGATATATCCACCATTTCTGAATGTTCCTGTAGTATCTATTGTCCTAAGTGAGCATACTTCCTCAGGAACCACCAACTCCATCTAAAAGGTTTGGCACAGATGCTGACAAAAAAATGAGGAAATCTCAGATTGAACGGTTACATGTATGTGCTTAAAGTTAGAAAAACAGTTTTTCTCCACTGATTTTTGGTTTGGGAGCTTAAATTGTTTGATATAATCCTTTTTTCTGTGATGCAGGAAAGTGTAGATGCTCTAATAAAATGTGTGGAGCAAAATCCAGGGTTTAGTCAAGGAAAACCAGTCGGAGCATTTACTATTTACAGATGCCTTGTCCACTGGAGATCGTTTGAAGCAGAAAAAACTAGTGTATTTGATCGTCTTATTCAGATGATTGGTTCTGCAATAGAGGTAACTTGATTTTCTCCTTCCATGCATGATTTTCTCCTTCCCATTGCACAACATGGGTAACTGAAGAAAAAACAGAATTGTTTAGAGTTCCGTGATTCAACATCTAACATTTTTGATTATATGCAATGCTTGCAGAACCAGGATGACAATTATCATTTGGCATACTGGTTATCTAATACCTCAATGCTGCTGTTCTTACTTCAACGAACTTTAAAAGGCGGTGGTGCCAATTCTAATCCACTTCCTCCAACATCATTTTTTGGAAGGATGGCCCAAGTAATGATATACCCCCTGAAATTTCTTTTGTAGTAATGCTCACACAAAAATGATTTGACAAATCTTATATCATGTAACTATATTTTGGAGACACATAACTATACTTTAATTCACAAGATCCTATTCTTCTTTTGTTCTCAAATTTTATTTAATGTTCTGCTTATGCAAATAAGTCATTGAGACCTGATATTTCTTCAGGGCTTCCGTTCATCACCTTCTTCTGCCAATCTTAGAGTTGGTAAAGATATACAGATGGTTGAGGGTAAGTATCCAGCTTTGCTTTTTAAACAGCAGCTGACAGCATATGTGGAGACGATATATGGCATCGTTCGGGATAATTTTAAAAAGGATCTATCACCTCTTCTTTCTTCATGTATCCAGGTGAACTGTCCTTGATTCTTCATTTGTGAATCCTGCCATGATATATTTAATGTCTTTCGATTTTCTTATCAATAAATGGGCAAACCCATTTCATATTTTCAATGATTCAAAATGTTCACATAATTTATAATGTATTTTTTGTTGAAAACTAACGAGAATGAAATGATTCAATGCATGATCTTGAAATCTAATTTTTGTGTTAATCATAGATTTTGATTAAGTGTTATCTTCAATTGAATCTCTCTCTCCCTCCCTCCCTCCCTCTCTCTCTCTCTATATATATATATTATTTATTTTGCTTAGTTTCCTTCCCTTTTTCTTTCATAATCAGATTAGTGAACTTGTCATTTTTGTTGCCTTCAGTGTATCTTATGCAAATAGTTGAAATTAAGATGTTTTAATATAGATATGAAGACCAGTTTTTTCCTTGGATTGAATACATCTTCTCACTACGAAGAAAAATGATAATGGTTGTGCTTGTAATTGGTAGAGTTTCAAGTTGTTCTCGATGAACTTCATATGCAAGTCTGGGAATTTCCCAACAACCACTATTTCTAAGACTAACAATAAAATTCAGGCACCAAGGGCATCAAAGGGAACTGCTTTAAAATCATCTCTGTCATTTGGCCATAGTCTGCCAGCTGATTCCTGGCGCAGCATTGTCAACAGTCTTGATGGGCTGCTATGTACATTGAAAGAAAATTTTGTACGTGATCATTACTTTCAACAGTATTGAAGTAATACTATTGTTCTTTTTATGCTCTGAACTATGCTTAATGTTGTTTCAGGTGCCTCCAATTTTCGTGCAGAAGATATTTACTCAAATTTTCTCATACATCAAATGTGCAGCTGTTTAATAGGTAAAATAGCTTTCCTATACTTTCCAAGTGTCGAAAAATGATGAATGCTTGGATAATACCGTTGCATCATACTTCATTAACTTGACAATGCAATTGTTGGTATAATTGCAGCCTTCTGCTTCGTCGAGAGTGCTGCACATTCAGCAATGGGGAATATGTGAAGGCTGGGTTAGCTGAATTAGAATTATGGTGTGGCCAAGCAAAAGAAGAGGTACCCTTGTAAATTTGTCTCCGAGTAAATGCTGTATTCACCTTAATCCTATCTTTTGTCATTATTTATGTATCATCAGAAGCTGCTGTTTTTCCATGCCAATTCAAATCTTATGGAGGGGACCCAAACATAATTAGCAAGGCTGCATTGAAAATTAATGGTCTGTTTAAATTATTAAAATAAAAAAGTTGTGCTGAGAAGAAAAGCATAAACCAACCATTTAGAACTATACATTTCGTTTTTCTCTCTTGTTTATGTGGTTGGGCTATTATTTTACATATTAGTTGTAGCTTTTATGTAGTTGATAAAATGCTGATTATAATTTCATATCCTGTTTAACAACTTTCGTCCCCAAGGGACGTGGCGTAATGATAGAGAGCTTGTGATCTGCGCAATAGGTCTCGAGTTCGAGTCAGGAAGTGCACCCCCTGCAAGAATCTTGGATAGCAAGGGGGTTTTACTCGCTCACCTGGGCCCACAAAGTGTGTTTTCCGGGGGGTGGGATTTCCTTGCATAAAAAAAAACACTATTGGCATGCTTCACCTACAACATCTATTTCGTCCCCAAGGGACGTGGCGTGATGACAAAGGGCTTGTGATCTGCGCAGCAGGTCTCGAGTTCGAGTCAGGGAGTGCACCCCCTGCAAGAATCTTGGATAGCAAGGGAGTTTTACTCGCTCACCTGGGCCCACAAAGTGCGTTTTCCGGGGGGTGGGATTTCCTTGCATAAAAAAAAACACTATTTGCATGCTTCACCTATAGCATGTATGTTTCAGTGGAAAGGAGAAAAGTGTTACTTTTTTTAAAGAAGATATGATGTTTTGGGGGTTCTTTAAACCTCTGTCTTTGTGCTTATGGTTAATAACCTTCCAAGGAGGCTTTGCAGTTCTTTTCCATATTAATTATTGTTTGTATATTGATTTTTGAATTGCAGTATGTAGGAGTATCCTGGGATGAACTTAAACACACTAGGCAAGCGGTTGGATTCTTGGTATGGTTTTCTCTATGGATTTACTTTCCTGTTTGAGCCTTGTTATGGATTTACCAAGATGACACAATTAGTTTGACACTTGAGTTATGAAAAGAACTTTGCTACAACTCATTGATTATTTGTTATCTTTTTTAGGTTGCCTGGGAATATCTTTAGGTATGCAGTAGGTTTTCTCTTTCTCTTAGGCAAAAGTAGAGTTTTTGCCGTAAAGAAACATGTCCATAAAATGAGAATGTCACTAGAGAACACAAGGACATAATAAGAAGGGATCCAAATACTCTGATGTTTGGAGAGGAACATGAATGGGCATGTCACTAATTTCACACTATCTAGATCTGGTGAGCAAAAAATATAATTACTATTTAAAGTGCTGCCATGCTTAGCATGTGCTAAAGTCATGCCCATTCATTTTGAATGTGATATGCTATATTGAACAAACATGGACCAAATATTGGAGAAAGGAACCCAATAAGATCTGAAACCAATTAAAACTCCAACAAAAATGTAGAAGTTATGATGATTGAGAGAAGTTCAAGGATTAAATGACAACATGGGTGATCCACTTTTGTTTAAGGGAGGGAGGGAGAGCAGTGAACAGAGAGGAGCCATGATGTAAAGCCAGAAAAGTGGGTGGGGGGTGCGGGGTGGGGAGCAAAAACATAATCAGTGGCGAGAAAGAGAGTAGAAGCATGCACTATGCACTGTGAGAAGCTAAGGCAGAAAGTTTCTGGACACTTAACACTTAACATTTAGGTACTGTTAATCCAAGCCTAATAGAGCCTGTGTTTTAAGTCAGCCCAATTGATTTTTTTTCTCAGGTTAGTTATTTAGGCCTGGGTTGCCTTCAAGTTACAATCTGCTCAACTATTAAATTGATTGTTTTTTCAAACTTATATTTTGTGCTAACCTAAACAGGTTAAAGAACCAAAAATTTGTTTCATTATTTATTTATTTTTTTAGAAAAGAGAAAAAAAAACTTGTGCTATAGAAGTTTCTTCCTTCATCATGACATTGTGATGTTCTTGTTGTAAGCAAACTGAGTAAGTGTTCCTTAGCATTCCACAATTTAAAATAACATATCAACTAAGCCTACCCCTATGTATTCTGAATTCATCTAAACGGAACCGTTCCTGAATCTCGTCTCAGATGTTCCACATTTCTGGCAACCATGCCTCTACATTGGTACTTAGGCATTCCAGAATTTGCTAAAGAATCTTTTATTTTTGATGACATTGACTTGTTCTTTAGCCTTAACAATGTCTTGTCACCCGGCATTATAATTTTACAATTTTTTTCTAGTTTAAGTTGAATTGTACTTTAGTATTATAAAAGCACCCCCTTGAAAAGTTTAATTGTGCATTTGAAATTTTGCATCTAGTACTTTTCTGTTTTTCTCAAATAGAAATTATTCTTTAAATTTGTATTTTTAACTATTCTAACTATGCATTCTATTCCCCTCCAGGTTATACACCAGAAATCGAGAATCTCCTATGATGAAATTTCTAATGACCTTTGCCCGGTATGTCTCTCCTTTCTTCCCCTCTTCCCCCTCTCCCTTTCACAGCGCAAGCACACACTTCTTGAATTGACAAAATACCAGAGCTGTTGGAGAGCCAGAGATGGCAAAATCAAGAGAGGAAACTTCTTACAGAACTGGATGGAAATAGGCATATTGTTTGGCATTATGTCAATAATGAACTTGAATATGCAAAATATCATTACTGTTGGAGAGTTTAGTGATGGAACCGAGATTCTGTGAGGAAACATCTTAAAGAATTGGGTGGAAGTAGGTGCATTTGTTTGGCAATTAGTAAAATTGAAGCAAGAATAACTCTAGCTGTACCAAACTTGTAAGAACTGATGTGACAGTGACAGCCTGTGATAGGTGTTGTGCAGTTCATTATATAATGTGGTAGGTCAATTTTGGAGTGAATGGGAAATGAAAAGCAGCTTGGGTTTCTTCTATGCCATTGCCAAGTTACTTGTACATTTTCTGATTAATATATAAATATTGAGACTCCACCCCCCCTCCGTATCCCTCATCAGTTCTTCCTGGTTTCAGGTCCTGAGTGTTCAACAGCTATACAGAGTATGCACTTTATACTGGGATGATGATTACAATACTCAAAGTGTATCTTCTGATGTAAGTTGGATTGAATTGATCATTTACTCGTTAGATTCTGTATGTTAAGTTTGTCAAGTAATAATCTAAATCTTTTAATATTTGATCTGTTGCTGCACTGTGTGTGTAGGTGATTTCCAGCATGAAGACACTAGCAAACGATTCAAATGATGATTATAGGAACTCATTCTTGATGGATGACATTTCAAGGTAAGAAATGAAAGTCATTCCTTCTAAGTGGATAGATGACGTGTCAAACTCCCAAACTCATTATAGCACTTGAATATGCAGCATTCCTTTCTCAGTTGATGACTTATCTGGCTCCTTTCACGAGAAGGATTTCTCAGATGTAAAACCTGCAGCGGATCTTCTTGAGAATCCAGCCTTCCAATTTTTACAGGATTAAGGCTGTGATTTTTTAGCATTTCTCCTCGCAATATTTTGTCAAAGATATCCTGTCATTGCCACACTGTAAATACTCTTCACTCTCTTGTAGTTCTGGCTTTCAGTAACATCTGCTGCCCCAAATGTAATGTTATTCTCTTACATTAGAGTTGTAAAAATTTCATTAGGCTGGTTCTCATAGTCAAAGGGGCATGGATGGGTTTTACTGGTTTCCATTTAGTTTCTTCTTTTCATTTTTATAGGATTACGTGGGACCAGCATTCTTTGTAGGGATGGTAGGAGGGAAGAAATTTCAGTGTAGGATGATGGGAGGTAGCTGATCCAAGATTATTCTAACCACCAAGTTTTAAATGTACAAATACAGAAAACACGACTTGATATCTATAGTAAAAGTGTCGGGTCCTTGTCGACATATTGTATTGACTGATATGTTTTGTGTTGGTTCCTAGCAAGCATCTCTGCGGAGTTTTTATGCTTTACTCATTCTTGATTCTCCCTCCCTCTACAATTTTCCTCGTGCACTGCTGGTGGCAGTGGTGGATTAATCACCTGGGGGTGTCCTTTTATGCTGTTACTTCACTGAAAGAGCAGCGCTAGTTGCCTTAAGAACAATGACCTCGGTCTTCAGTACTTGCCCAAGATATTGACGTTATTGTGTTAATACAGAGAAGTCTATCTACCTCCATCTCTGGGAAGATGAAGAAGAAAACATGGCCAAAGAATGCTATAATCTGCCATGTCGTTTCTCTGGTTCAACTTCAACGCATGTCTTGGACTCGTTTCAATCCAATGCCATGATTTCATCCACAAGTAAAAGGGATGCTAAAATAAATTTATCTGATGTTTAGAGTTGATATGGAGTTAGCCTTGGGCGGTCGAGAATTTGGTACTGGAACCTACGACGACGCTTTTTTCGTAATGCAGGTATCATCGATGGCTCCTATCAAGAGACCTTCCCATCTCAAACGAATAAAAATTGACCCAAATAAAAATTTTCATAGCATTGACGAATTGGAAAATATATTTCAACTTGCATATGTTTAGTTGCTTCGTTGAAATTTTTGTCCAGGTTTCATCTGAGGCTAACAGTTGAAGGACAGTTTCTGTGACAAGATAAAAATAAAACAGTGACGTATGGTTACCAAATGATTAAGGCACCACATACCTGTTGGTGAAATGGAGCATTTTAATCTCAAAACAGACTTCAGTTAAACTCTCAAAAAAATTATAATTCACAAAACTGTAACGAGTGATTTTGAGTAATCAGGTATGAACCTGTTATAATCACACGATGATCTTTGCTAGATAGATTATGTGTATTGCATTTATGGATCAATGAGACAAACCAAGGCTCAAGAGCAAGTATAGCTGTCCTAGACCATAATGATCGATCAAAAGAGTCATAATTTTTTAATTTTTAAATTTTTTAACAGAGTTTTCAAAGATTATTATCGTAGGAGTACTCCGTTATATGAAACTTTAGACGTAAAAAAGTCTTGCATTAGGTCCCTAATTTTGATAATTTTGTGATTTTTTTATGAGCCGATTGTTGGAAATTACCTTTTGTGCCCCTCATGACACACCCATGTTCTTGATCATGCAAACCCATGACCATGGAGATAGGTCATGGGGTTTGATCATGGGGATCAATTGATTGATCATGGCTAATTATCTCCTTGATGGAAGGAGAAAATTGAAAAATAAATTAATGAGTGGGGTCCCTGATCTACCTATAAATAATATCTTGTGTACTCCATCTACGCCTACTGGTAGACATAGATCAGAAGGTTCCTCTCGTAAAACTTTTATTATTTTAAAAGTTGTATTGTTGTTGCTGCTTTGGGAAAAGCTTTTGTTGCTGCTGCAATTGGAAATTCTAATTTTCGATACTTGAGCAACAATAGACTGGAGATATTTATAATCTAAATTTTCGCTGCTATATGTATTTAGCATTCGATTATATAAAGTATGTATAACACCGATTAGTCTTGAATTTAATAGACGTAGCAATTGTTAGTTTCAGCATCAATTAAAGTTTTTCTCACGGTTCCTAACCGAAATATTTAATTGATATAACAATTTAGAAACACGAAATTTAATTAAATTCAGAATCAGGATACCCAACAATATATTATTTCACCAAAGCTGTTTTTCTATGATGTTAATTGACCATTTTGTTTTAAATTTTTTAATGCTAATTGCCCAATTTGTACAAAAATAGTAGCATTAAAGGCTTTTGTTTGACCAATTCTTCAGTGCCGGTTTCTAACCGAATTCTTCCCACATTCATGTGCTCACATGGTGCTGCCATGTTTCAGTTTTCTGATTTTCTCACTTGGTAGAACGTTTGACTAAAAACTATATGTCCGACACCCTTTCAGTTATTACAGTTATGGAGTTAGTTGCACGTTGATATACCTTAATATACACTCTTTATAAATAAGTCAGGGCATCAAATCATTCAACATAAATCATGTTTCATGAATCATTTCACATTATAAACCCTCCTGGGTTTATATTTTGAAAAAATGGATATACATTCAGGAAATACGATATAGAGGAGTTGATGTATATTCAGGGTAAGAAAATACGGTACCTTTTATACCCAAAAATCGTACTCAATACACACACACACACACCACTTCATTGCTAAGACTTGAACTTCGGATCAATAGCTGGAATGAGTCCTTGTTTGGTTTTTCCATCCCTATTTATGTAGTCAGACAGTGCGTAATGATATTAAATGGATTGAAAGATTTTCCTTTTCTTTCTCTGGCTCCATTAATCAAGATGATAATTTGTTTTGGAAAAAAACACCAAGGAATAAACGATTCATAATCGGGTTAATTAACATCAACAAAAAAATTATACTATTCACGCTATCATGTTTTATTATGAATTTATTGTTCAATTTTTTATATAATTTTTGGATTTAATGGCATTTGATTCAAATTTGTTGACCAAAGTTCTTGCAAAAAATTATTTTTGTCCTCCAACTTTACAAGTTACACCCATTAAATCCCTATATTTTGGTATTTTTTGTTATTTTCCGGTATCTAGTTCGAGAGAAGAGAAAGATAGGTAGATTTCAAGTTCATTCATATAATAATTCTCTGTGTATTTCTTCATAAGATATGATTTTGTCCTTCATGCATATGACTAAGTCTCTTGTATTTTTTATTTTATTTTTACCTTGGATAGCTAACATAAGAGCCTAATACACTTGCCAACTAATCTAAGTTTCAAATTAATGTATCAAATTCTGAGCACATAGACATTTCATTGATTGTTTTGGGTGCCTTCTCCATGAAATATACTATACATCTCTAAAACTCTCCCACTCTCGCTACCCACATGAACCAAATCGGTAGCACATAACAAGAAATATTTAATGACAATAAAATAGAGTTGCTGGAGCCACTCAAGAAAGATTTTTGGTGGAGCCAAGTGCAATCCTCATCATGGCATTGGGATTACTTGAACCGAAATTAGACTTCATTCATTCATTCATTCAAACTTCACAACCGACCTCATCATCAACCAAACCCTATCATTGGAGACTCTGCTATATTATTATTATTATTATTTAGGGGATGATATTCTTTCTTCCAAGAAATGGAGCCTGCCCATATGCTCCGTCGATTTATTAATTTACAAAGAATCCTTATGTTAACTTAGTGGGATATTGTTATACTTGTTAATGATTTCTCTAATTCTTAATTATAATCTTTGGTTCTTCCTTGAGAACTGATATTCTTTCAGATATGTTTATTCACTATATTCTTTCGGCCAATTAAATTTACTAAAATAGAGAAAGAGAAGCTATCATTTGAAACAATGATCGTCTTGCGTTCCATTTGCACCAGCAGAAACGTCAACAGACGAGAGGATCATATACATATATATATATATATATATATATATATAAATATTTCTATAAGAAAATCATTTACGGTTCTGGTATTATTGAAGCTGCATGAGAAAAAAAAACAAATCGTGAGTCCAAGAGGCTTGCATGATCAGCGTATATACTTGAAACTCGACTGATGAAAGGGTATTGTATGTAAGGTTTTGTAAACCAGTAAATTGATTATCCAGCACACCGGTGGATGCTGTTTGTATTTCATTATATAGAGAAGATTTACAGTAAACAAGTAAATGCTATAATCTATAAAAGGTATGAAATCTGTACATTCTATAATAATATCAAGCCGTTACACTATTGATGGTGATTGCTTGATCTTCGTGTCCTTGATCTTCTCCTGTGGGATTTACCTCCTTGATTCTCTCATTTGCTGTATGTGAGCTGGTGTTACTGCTAACACCCCCCCGCAAGCTGAGCGTGGTAGGGAACACGCGAAGCTTGGACCGAAAGAGTTTGAATAAAGAAACTGATAGACTTTTGGTGAACACATCAGCAATTTGTAGAGTGGATGGCACATGTTGAATTTGCAGAGAGCCATTGGTCACAAGTTCACGAACAAAGTGAATGTCAATGTCGATATGTCTAGACCTCTTTTGTGATACTGGATTTCGAGCCATGAAGATGGCACTAGTGTTGTCACAGAGGAGAGTGGGACTTGATGGAAGCTGAATGTGCAAGTCTTTGAGAAGATTTAGTAGCCATTTAACCTCAGCTGCAGTGAGAGCCAATGCTCTATATTCCGATTCAGCAGAGGATCTAGAGACAGTGGGCTGCTTCTTTGATGTCCATGAGACTAAATTGTCACCAAGGAAGATGGCATAACCTGAGGTTGAACGGCTGGTGTCAGGGCATCCAGCCCAGTCTGCATCAGAGAATGCTGAGACATTGAAGTTGGTGGAGGGGCTGATAAGAAGACCAAGATGCAGAGTTCCTTTCACATATCGAAGAATTCGTTTCACTGCTTGGAAATGCTGGGTTTTGGGTGCATGCATGAATTGACAAACCGAGTTGACAGCATGCGTGATGTCTGGCCTGGTGATGGTCAAATATTGAAGTGCACCCACCAATGACCGATAGGTAGTAACAGATGGAAATAAAGTTCCTTCAGCTGACAGATGTTGGGAGACTATCATGGGAGTGCCAACTGGTTTTGATGCAAGAAGCTCAGCTCGAGCAAGGAGGTCTGTAGCATACTTCACTTGACTCAAGTATAGACCATTGGATGACTGAGTTACTTCAAGACCCAAGAAGTAGTGAAGGGAGCCGAGGTCTTTCATGGAGAATTCTGCATTGAGTTGCTTAATGAGCTTGTCCACAAGAGCTGCAGTGCTACCTGTTATTATGATGTCATCGACATAGAGTAACAAATAGATCATTCCATGTATGTTAGAATAGACAAATAGGCTGGGATCAGACATGCTGCAAGTAAAACCAACAGTGAATAAGAAATTGCTGAATCTGTGGAACCATGCTCTCGGGGCTTGCTTAAGGCCATAAAGTGCCTTGTGAAGATGACAAACATGATTTGGAAAGGAAGGATTAACATATCCTGGTGGTTGTTCCATGTATACGGTTTCTTGTAAGACCCCGTGTAGGAAAGCATTTTTAACGTCAAGTTGACGTAGGTTCCAGCCGCGAGAGATCGCAATTGAGAGTACAATACGAACTGTGGAAGCTCGAACAACCTGGGGCTGAATGTGTCATTGAAATCAAGGCCATAGTGTTGGGTGTAACCTTTGGCAACCAGGGCGTGCCTTCGACTCGTCAATTGAGCCATTTGGATGATATTTTGTGCGGAAGATCCATTTAGAACCAACAACATTGATGTCCGGTGGTCCAGGGGACTAAGCTCCATGTTCGATTGAGTTGAAGTGCCTTGATTTCATCATCCATTGCAGCAAGCCAATCCGGTGATTTTGCTGCACTCTTAAATCCCTTTGGTGTTGTGTCTGGCTAATAGAGAAGACAAAGCAGTGGTGATGAGGGCAGTTGACATACATAACTGTATTGTTTTGACTTAGAAATTCCTGCTTTTCCACGAGTGATCATGGGATGCAAATTCTGAGTAGGTGCTGGTGAAGGTGGAATTTCTGCAGATTGTGGTGACTGGATGTCAGGAGCTGCTGCTTCATCAATAGTAGGAGCTGGTGGCAGTAGAGGCAAAGTGTCCAGAGGTGATGACAAATCACATGATTTACACGGCAAGGATGTTGTGTTGGATGACAAAGATTGTGATGGAGAGCCTGTAGAACAATTTTCACTAGATACACTAGGTGTGAGCATAGCAGGATCATTGAATGCAATATAATCTGAGAGAGAAACCGTGGATTTCATGTTGGATGAGGAGAATGGAAATACAGTTTCATCAAATCTTGCATGTTGTGTAATGAATACTCTATGAGATATAGGATCAAGACATCTAAAACCTTTGTAAGAAGAGTGATATCCAAGAAAAATGCATGGAAGACTTTTAGGCTCAAACTTGTGTTTGTTATAATCCCGTAAGGCTGGGAAGCAGAGGCAACCAAAAATGCGAAACATAGAGTAAACAGGGATCTTACCATACAGAATTTCGAAAGGGGATATCCCTTTTAAGACGAGTGTGGGCAAGCGGTTGATGATGAAGACTGCTGCACTGAAGGCTTCAACCCAAAAATGGAGAGGAACATTGGCATGAAAAAGCATTGTTAGACCAGTTTCTGTGATGTGTCTATGTTTTCTTTCTGCTCTTCCATTTTGAGCTGGTGTGTAAGGGCAGGACAATTGGTGATGGATTCCACATTTAATGAAATGAGATTGTAATTGATTGCTTATGAATTCTCCCCCACCGTCACTTTGAAAGGTTTTGATAGTTGTAGAAAACTGATTTTCAACCAGGGACTGAAATTTGATGAAGGTTTGGTAAAATTCATGTTTGTATTTTAAAGGATAGAACCATGTAAATCGAGAATGATCATCAATAAAAATTGCATAGTATCTATATCCAGTGGTGGATTTTATGGGTGCAGGACCCCATAAGTCACAATGAATTAAACCGAGAATGGTTGAAGATCGACTATCACTTGGTGGCAGTGCATGTTTATGGATTTTGGCCTTTTGGCAGCTGATGCACAGGGAGGGATTGGGTAGGATTGAAGTGAGAGACAATGAATGCTGTTTATTAAGGATCAAGATTATTTTGTGGGAAACATGTCCCAACCGTGCATGCCAAATTTCAAAAGAATTACAAAGACTTGATTTGGTAACCATAGTAGCAAAAGCTTGATTTCCACACTTCGAGTATGTAGAGTCCATCAACAAGTTTACCGCTTGCCACCACACTGTCGAGTGTGTCGATTCTGTATGATAAAATCATTGTCAGTGAAGGATACAGACAAAGGATAATCTTTTGTAAGTTTGCTGACAGATAGTAGATTTTTGGTTAAATCTGGGACAACAAGAACATCATTAAGTTTAAGAGTGGGAGTAGGAGAACAAGAACCAATATGTGTAATTGGTAGAGAGGAGCCATTACCAACCACAACTGTTTCCTTACCAGTATAAGGCTCCACCTTATCTAGTTGAGAAGCATCATTGGACATATGAGCAGATGCTCCTGTGTCTGTGCACCAATCTGCAGATTCATTGTTGATATCACAATTTGCAAAGGCTTCAACAATGTTGGCATCATTCTTGACATATCTGCGTTTGCAGTCTGTAGCGTAGTGTCCTTCTTCACGACAGATTTGGCATCGTGGGGGACGCCTGAACTGCTGCTTGTTGCGGTTTTGGCCTTTGTATGGTGCTCCTTTGTATTTGTGGGTGGAATTTTGAAAATTCCCATTTCTGGTGGTTGGAGCAGGAGAAAAATTTGCCACATATGCAGGAACATTTGTGTTATGTTCAAGAGATTTTGAAAAGAGATCGAAGCTTTCAGCCTTGGGAACAATATCTTTGAAACTTGGAACAGGGGTCAAAGATAATTGAGTGATAGAGAAGGTTGAAAATTCATGGCCTAAGCCACGTAGATACCAGTGTACCTTGTCAGTGTCTTCAACTGGTCGTCCCATTGCTGCCAATTGATCACAATGGGCTTTGAATATGCGTGAGTATTCAGCAATGCTTTTGGATCCACGCTTCATGAGATGAAGTTCATCTTTAATTTGGAGTTCCCTAGCCTTGGATTTTAGGCTGAAAGTGGTTTCAAGAGAGTTCCAGACTTCTCTTGATGTAGTAATTCCGATGGTGACTGACAGTGCTTCTTCCGTGAGAGAAGATAGAAGCAGGCTCATTACAAGTTGATCAACTTGTTTCCAGGAATTATGAGCTGTAGGGTCAGTTGTAGCAGAGGGCATTGGTGTTGAACCATCAACATAGCCATACAATTTCGGCATTGCAATGAGTGGAATCACTTGATCGCGCCAAAGAAGAAAAATTGGTGGAAGATAATTTGACGAAAGTGATCATGTGGACCATTGTGTTGAAAGAAAGAGTAGTGGAAGAGATTTACGAGGCCATAGGATCAAATTGATGTTAATCGTATAGCTCGATACCATGTAAGGTTTTGTAAACCAATGAAATTGATTATCCAAAGACACCGGTGGATGTCTGTTTGTATTTCATTATATAGAGAAGATTTACAAGTAAACAAGTAAATGCTATAATCTATAAAAGGTATGAAATCTGTACATTCTATAATAATATCAAGCCGTTACACTATTGATGGTGATTGCTTGATCTTCGTGTCCTTGATCTTCTCCTGTGGGATTTACCTCCTTGATTCTCTCATTTGCTGTATGTGAGCTGGTGTTACTGCTAACATTGTAGTCGGTGATTCTTGTGAGTCAAATAGGAGATGTACATTGTTATATACATATGGTTTGTAACATGGAGATTTATTAAGTCCAAGATTAATAATGTGGACCGACCGATGCATATCTAAGGCTCATTGATGATTACGAAGGATAATTTTAAAATTTATTATTCCACTTAATCTCTAACTTCTCATGAATCCATGTGAGCCTTTACTAATTTAATGCGAGTCCTATAATCACTTCTCCTCCTGTAGAATCAGAGATAGGTCCAAATGCTAAAGAACGTGCCTGTCGCATAGACTATTCGGATAGAAAGGGCCATAAATATTTCTAAATGTAATAGAATTAGCTAATTGAAGCAATACTTAATCATATGGCCGGGCCCTCTTCAAATCATTGCTTTAGCTAAACGATATCCGTTTATTTTTTCTTTATTTTCTCCCCCATCAAATCTTATTAAACGACCCGATCGGTTTTCGAAAGCATATATTCGATCGGTCCTCGATTCTTTGTTGACCATCGAAATGATCAAGCACTGTTAAGCGATAATTGTCCATGCTCTCAGGGTCTGGTCATATGGGTAGTGAACTTTTTAAACAACAAAAATGTCAAGAAATTGTTAGAGATGAAATACCTAACCTATGGTGTTTTGGTAGAGTCAAGTATTAAAGGTGTAAATTAATTAGGGTTAGTGTATAGTGGAACCGAAGCTTAATAAAATAGATTTATAGTTAATATATATGAGGATCGAGTTCCATGCTTAAAAAGGTGATTGAAATTAACAAATATACTATCAAATAAAGATTAAAAATCTATTTGGTATTGTGGTGGTTAGTGCTTTTAAAAACACTTTATGTTTAAAAGTATATTATTTTTTATAATTTATTTTTGAGTCGAGCAGGTCAAAACAATATAAAAACATCAAGAAACAAATATCCTGGAATAGTGGAAAATTTTAAAAATTTATTCATTTCGTTTAATTATCAATTAGCCCTTAATTAAAATACTTATTTTTCTGCAATAAAACATATAAATTGCAGACCTTTCTGCTACTTTGCTTTATTGTTTCGACGATCAGGATAAATAACTGAGAACATATTCTCTAAAATCCCTTTATCATTGCGATGATTCATGTGTGATTGGTATCCTCAACGAGCTCAGGCACCAAATCATGAATTCATGGAGCTAGCCAACCTAGCCAGAGCACGCTTCTTGATGCTCTTAATTTCAAGAAAATTAAAGCAATCATGACCGTCAAAAGAAAAGATTTGCGACCCCATGTTGAAATCGCATATTAATTAGCAACAATATATCTAAGCAGGCAGGCCAGTTTCCAAGCTGGCTCAAGCGAAGCTTCCAAGGCAAGGGAAATGGGAAGCTGGGCGTGATCATCACAGTGTTTATCCTATTCTTCGCTAGCTATCACATGAGATCGAGTTTTTTTCTGCCTAAATTCTATAATATAATTTATATTATTTTTTAATATATTTTTTCAAGTGAAAGTTTTTTGAGTTTGAAACTTGTACTAATCCACATTATCGGTGCTTAATTTTTATCAAACAAAATGAGGGTAATGAGATTCGAACTCGTGACTGTTGGGTCAACGAGGTTCTGATACCATATTAAAGAACTATCTCATCTAAAAACTTAAGCTATAAGATAAGGTACTATAATATGATTTATATTATTCTATAACAGTAAAAACATCTTGTTGGAAAAAGATGTGGATTTTGTTTTTATTTTTATTTCACAAAAATAATTACAAACCAACCACATTACAGCAAGTGTAAACTAAACGAGACGTGCGATCGATCATACATACCCCAATATCCCTTCTTTCCAAGTTTTAATTTGAAATAGCAGAAATTGATGACTGCTTGGTTTCCTGCGATGAACGCTTACATACATGAATTAAACACGTACGTGCATGCAGCAGGACCTCCAGAATTACTTGGATTAATATGATCAGTAGCAACTTCGGGAAAATCGAACACATTTATTATCATGATCAGTACAGGGGAGATCTACCTGGAACTAATAGAGAAGAGACTAATCAATTATAAAGATAAAGGTAGATCATGTTAATGGTCGCAATTCAAATAATTAGGTCTTTTTTCTTTTCATTCTTAATCGTCTTGGAATGGTGATTGTTCTCAAGTAGCGTAGCGTGATGATAAAGAGTTTGAGATCTGCACAACATGTCTCAAATTCGAATCAGATCGTACTCCTCTTATAAGAATGTAAGACAACCGAGGTCTTAATTACTCACTTGAACCCGCTAAGGAATTCTTCAAATCCAAAAAAAAAAAAAAATAGTGTATTGGAATGATGGTTTGCGTTCATTTCGAAGCTTATAGAATATTGAACCAAGAAGCAGCTCAAACACTTTCCCTTATCTTTGCATGAAAAGAGTGAAGATTATGAAACCAAAGTCCCATGCACGTGCAGCCGCCTCTTTTTCCACACACGTAGTTAATTTCCGGCCACTTGCCAGAATAATATACGCAGTGTCGCTGCATTATTGCTTCTCATTCAGCTGATTCAATGTCAAATTCTTCGTAATTAAATATTCTGAAACTCTTCAGCTGTATAGTACAGCTAAACAATGCGCTACATCAGGTGGTCCAAGAGCTAGCCACTTGTTTGTGCGCATGCTGGAAGAAAGTATGCAATTAGGGTCTGTGGCTCAGATTCCTGGAAGAAAGTATGCAGGGGGGTATGTGGTTCAGATTCCAATATATAGAGGAATTGAATTGTGTTCTCCAAGCCTCTTAATTACCAGCAAAATCAACTACTCCATGTGGGCACACTGTCCCAATCCTCCTCGACGACGTCGGCCTGACTTCTTGGACATTCAAGCTGCAGGTTGAAATTTATATGCAGATGGGAGCTAGCTCTTTTAAATGCTAGAAATTAAGGTACTCGTCCCAAAAATTCTTGTATTTCTGAGCTGGGAAAGAGAATAGTTGTCAAACCGCGCTTTCCAAGAGTCAGCACCCACTTGCTCTAGCCATTTTGGAAGTCAACAGCACGTTATCCTGATCGATTGTGCAGAACTTGATCAGCGATATCGTGGTCTATCAGATTACCATTCCTGAGTCCTGATTGGGGCAGTGAAGATAATTGTTTCACTGCAAAGGAATTTCCCATGATAGTTTTACTTTGGTAAACCAATACACATGGTATGGACCAATGAATTATTAACAACGAGCATGGACATTGATTAGATTACTTCAAAGCCACCGGTTTTCCATGAGCACCACCATGGACAGTCCACGGTTTTAATGATCCATCTCTATCAGGACTCGAATCAGGCTGCGATCGAGGATATATATATTACAACGTAAAAAAATCATCTTAGATAACTTGTCCTTAGCCAAAAAAACAAAAACAAAAACCCGTAATTAAATGGTGGCTATTGAGTCTCAGGCTTCTGCCTGTCCCCGTGAGCATACTTCAGTGGCTAAGACCTAGGAATAGGATCTCCTGGATGGAAGGTTCAAATCCTGATGAGTGGGGATTTAGAGAGAGGGTAATCCGTATTGTGTTGCTTAAGATTCGTAGAAACTCTTGTAAAAACAAATTCTATCATGTGAACTTGAAACCCTAATAACATTTATAATCCCAAATCTCATCAATCGATATAGTTGTTGCTGCCTATTTTTGGGACCTCTCATAAGCAAATAAAATATCAAAAAGTGGAGAAAATACAAGAAAAAAAATGTTAGAAGAGAATACAAATGTATATGTAACCGAGAAGAGTATACCAAAATGCCTAGAAAATTATCAAAAACTGGTTGGGGAAGATCAAATATACAAGATTGGAAAATCTAACATTGTATTTTTTATTTTTTATTGATGAAGACTCTATTTATAAGAAAAATCCAATTTAATGAGGAAAAATCAAAATTAGATGTTTGAGGATTCAATTATAATTCTTCAATGTTTATCTTAATTTATCGAGGGCTTAATTTGTAAAAAAATCTAATTTTTTGAAGTCAATTTAGGCTTTAATTAAAAGAAGTTAGAGTCTAGGGGTTGAATTGCAATTCTTAAGAGTTAATATGATCTAATCAAGAACTTAATTGTATAATGACAATTAGGGACTTCATTGAAAAAATCCCAAAAACCAATGATCAAACTAAAAAATGTGTGAACACAAAGGTTGAAATTGACTAATCAATGGTCAAATTGAACAAATTGAAAGTTTGTTGGTCAAAAGATTAACAATATAAAAGTATTTTAAAAGCATTAATTGAAGGGGATCCCATAAGATTAAAGGAATCTAAGATTAGTTAAGATGAAATAAAGGAAAAAAAATTGGTTCTAGTTAAAAGTAATCACCAGATAGGATCTCAAGTTGATAAAGCTAAATAAAAAGCCAAGATTCTGGTTAAATAGGGTCTCAAGATTGAGATTTCAGGTTAACCCAACTAAAGATAACATTTTTTTGGTTAAAGGGAACTACCAGATTAAGACTTCAAGTTAATCAAGCTATTAATAAAAATTTTGGTTATAGTTAAAAGGAATTAGCAAGATAAGATCTAAGGTTGACTGAGCTAAAAACAAGACCAAGATTTTGTTAAAGAGGATCTCTATATTGAGATTTCAAGTTAACCTAACTAAAAACAATATTTTGATTCTGGTTAAAGAGGATCACCAAATGAGATCTCAAGTTGACTGAATTCTCAGATATTGAGATTACAAATGTAGATGTAACTCGGAAGAGTATATCAAAATGCCCAGAAAATTCTCAGAAACTGAGCTGGGGAAGATCAAATATACAAGATTGGAAAATCTAACATTGTATTTTTTTTATTGATGAAGACTCTATTTGCAGGAAAAATCCAATTTAATGAGAAAAAAATCAAAATTAGATGTTTGAGGATTCAATTATAATTCTTCAAGGTTTATTTTAATTTATTGAGGGCTTCATTGTAAAAAAACTGATTTTTGAAGTCAATTTAGGCTTTAATTAAAAGAAGTTAGAGTCAAATGGGTCAAATTCTAATTCTTAAGAGTTAATATGATCTAATCAAGAGTTTAATTGTATAAATATTGAAGCTCGATGGGAAATTAGAAACTTGATTGAAGAAATCCAAAACCAATGATCAAAATAGAAAAAATGTGTGAACACAGAGGTTGAAATTGACTAATCAATAGTCAAATTGAACAAATTGAAAGTTTGTTGGTCGAAAGACTAATGATAGAAAATATTTGAAAAGCATTAGTTGAAGGGGATCCCTAAGATTCAAGAGTCTAAGATCAATTAAGATGAAAAAAAGGCAAAATTTTGGTTCTAATTAAAAGTAATCACCAGATAGGATCTCGAGTTAAATAAAAAAGATCAAGATTTGGTTCTAGATTGAGATTTCAGGTTAACCCAACTAAAAATAATATTTTTTGATTAAAGGGAACTACTAGATTAAGACTTCAAGTTAATCAAGTTATTTATAAAGATTTTGGTTCTAGTTTAAAGGAATTGCAAGATAGGATCTTAGGTTGACTGAGCTGAAAACAAGACCAAGGTTTTGTTAAATGGTATCTCTATATTGAGATTTCAATTTAACTTAACTAAAAATAATATTTTGATTCTAGTTAAAGAGGATCACTAGCGAGATCTCAAATTGACCGAATTGAAGACAAAGACCAAAGGTTTTCTTAAAGTAGGGTTTCTCAAATGAGATTTCAGGTTAACACAACTACAAGCTATAATTTGGTTATGGTTTTGGTTAAAGGGAATTGTCGAATTGGAATTTTAGATTAATCGAGCTATTCATAAAAAAATTGATTTTGGTTAAAGAGGATTCCATGTGGGATCTCAGGTTAACCGACTGAAGATAATATCAATGTTATGGTTAAAAAGGTCTCTAGATTGAGACTTTTAGTTAGCCCAACTAAATGCAATATTTGAGTTCTGGTTAAAAAGGATTGCAAATAGAATCTCAAATTGATCAGCTATTTACAAAGATTTTATTTTTAGTTAAAGTGAATTGTAAGAGTGGGATTTCAAGTTAACCAAGTTATAATATGACATTTTGATATTAAGGGAACCACTAAGATACAAAATTTCAAGTCAATCTTATAATCAGGGAGAACTAAGAAATTCAACCCTTGTAATAAAGAGAAAAAAAAAGAAGAATCAAAGGTTCTAGTGTTTGCTATCTAAAAAAATCAACATCAATTGAAGGCCTAAACTACAAAAGAAAATAGTTTTTTGGAGAATTCATGTGCTATTCTAAACAATTCAAGGTTTGGGGACTTAATTGCATAAAATCCAAATTCTTGAAAATAATTAAGGATATATTTGAACAAATTCAAGACTAAGGATCAATCTATAAAAGACGTGCAACTTTAGAGACTGAAATCATTAACTTTAAGGACCTAATTAAAGAGAATTAAAGTTTTATCAACTAATCAAGAACTTGATTTGTCAAATGAGAAACTAACTAAAGTGAAAAAGACTCTCAAATTCAGGGTAGAAAAGAGATTTCAGTAAGGGGTGAAATTAAAAACAACTAAAAAGTTTGAGAGTGACTAAGGGTGGATTTTGACAAATTGGAAGCATTAGTGTGCAATTGGAAACTCCCAAACCAAAAAACTCTATTTTTTAGGGATTAGTCAAAACAAAACAATGTCGTTTCATGAATACTATACATCTTCTTCTTTAATTTTGACCGATTAGGAAACACCATCAGTTGATCGAATATGACATTTTCAACCATCTTCGAGGTTGAAACCACCACCATTTAACTCACAAAAATCCCATATACAAACTTATTACCTTTAAATTGAAACAATTATATCCCATAGTTGTCATTAATCGCCTCAACATCTTGTTCCTAATCAGCTTTAACCAAGTGTTCAAGTAAAAAAATGATCGAATTGACATCTTTAAGCAATTAAATATGAAGTCATAAACATCCAAATCGAGCAAAAAAAGGATCCAATAGAAAGGTATGCACCTCCTCTATCAAACCCAAGTGGTATCAAGTCACAATGACTTCAGAGCTACTCCAACAAAGTCATGAAAGTGATCAACCCATTCAACCTCGACCAAGACACTCACATGCACAAAACCACATAACCATTTCCCATGTTCATGTTAAAAAACCGTGTTCTTTTCAAAGTTCTTAAATCATTCTCTCAACATCAAATGGACAAAAACATTTTCCTTCATCTCCAAGTTAGCTACAAAGATCATTTGAACTCAAAACTGATAATCTTCGGCAAAAACTAATACCTTAATTATTATCAATCATGTTCTCTAAATTTTTCAAACCATAAAATTAATGAAAACTAATCCAGACTCATTAAATTATTCATAATTTCTTAAATTTTAATACATTTAAATTACAAAATAAATTAAATCCATTTCTCTACAACACAAATCATAGAACAAAATTATCATTGCAAAAAAAAATGAAGCTCTAAAACATACATTCAAACTATAAATACTACAAATAAATTTAATAAATTAGCTTCAAACATAAATATAAATGAGTTACAATAACAATGAGTGGAATTACTCTACTTGACAAGAAAGACAACAAGGATAATGAAACTAACATTATTGGACAAAGATTGGTGAACGCTAGCGCATTGGGTAGATAGGGTGTGATTGTGATTTTAATGGAATGAAAAGAAAAAAGATAGGAAAAGAAAAGAGACTTGCTAAAACTATTTTTAAAATCATCGATGAAAATCCAAACGATAATTTGACATGTCAGAAATGCTGATAGATAAACGTATATGAGAATTTTTCTTCATAATTTATGTCTGTTACAGCGAATGAATATTTTTCATTGACATTTCCATTATTTTTTTTTCTGATTTTATGATTTTAAAATTTTCAATTGAATTTTTCCATGTGTTTTGAGTATTTGAGAAATTAGAAATCCCATCATATATGTAAACATTAACTAAATTTAATATTTACATTACTTTTATTTTATTTTTTCTATCATATTTTGAATTCTCACTTTGTGATACAATTTACTGAGAGTTTAATGAAGTTAACTGTGGTTATCCAATCGAAATTAAGTTTTGAGCGGTTTCTAATCTATAAACTTAACCTTCTCTACTATAATCTTTCACATACGTTTTTCATTTTAATTTTATTTTGTCTTCATTAAATGAAAAAAACAAACAGAGCATCCACATGCACATCATGCGACAAGCAGTAGGAATAATAAAAGTCTAAGAAGCAATAAAAGCAATCAAACTTCAAATTAAACAACTGGCTAGCCAGCCCCCGTCTATTTCCACACAATAAATACAACTGTCTTGCAGACCTAATTATATCGCATTCTCCTTTGAATTTTGATGAAATAATTGCAGGTATTTGAGCCAATAAGTAGATTTCTGAAATGTGCACGTTAGCCAGTAGACTAAGTTGAGTAAGGGCCTTACTTTGGAAGGTCAAATTTATGAAAATGGCGAAGCAAGCCATCATGCTCATGGCACCGGGTACAAGATAGCTGCCTAAGCAGACCCATTTCTTCTAGGGTTGCTCTTCCCACTTCGCTTTCGAGTATGTATATTTGACATTAGACAGTACTCGACATAGAAACATTTACATACAAACCACTTAAACCTCTAAATACATGGAAAAAAAAAGGAAAAAAGAAAAAATAGTGCCCCTGATGAGGGACTCGTGCCTGGTGAGAGACTAGAGTCCGGTGAATGGGAATACATGTAAATACTTTTTGGATACTTGTAGTATGCTTTTTTTCAAAAATATATATACGGGAGTAGAAAATACGCAGCACTTGATTGATGTTTATTTTAAGAATTGTAATATTTTGCATGAGCATAACAATCCTTAACTTATTTGATTATCTATGTGTCGTATGTATGTATGTATGTATGTATGTTCATGCGTTAGAAATTATTTGTTTATAATTAATATTTATTGGATTAATATGTGGGGGGGGAACCTGCAATTTTATGATAAAAATGCAGGTTTTGGTCAAGTGGGGATGTTGCAATTTGTAGCTTAAAATATAGAGAAAGAACGTTAATATAAACAAAAGGGGAGGCTTATCATTTAGGATGACGACCTTCGATAGCACATGCAACTCTAATGGCTGTGGCCATATCCCATCCCCTATTTAACCCCTCCCGCCATCCCTCTTTCCCACATCACTTCAAACAAATTCCATTTTATTCTTCTTCTCTCCACAAAACACCAAACTAGTTTCTTGGTTTGGAAGACAACATCTCCGTCACTCTTTTCCCCTCTCAAATCTTATATTTCCCGCTTTGGAAACTACATTTTGTTCAAAGACCTGTCCTTTTCTCTTGATCCTGTTTTTTTTTCCATTCTAAAAAGGCAAACAGACATACTTCTTAATGTATAACACTTGTCTTGATATACCGAACATGTTTCAAACTTCGGGTACTGATGATGACTTCTTTGCTCGGAGATGCATATGGGTGAACGGACCTGTCATAGTTGGGGCTGGCCCTTCGGGTCTAGCTGTCGGTTCGGGTCTGAAGAGACAAGGGGTGCCATTCGTTATACTTGAACGAGCAAACTGCGTTGCCTCACTTTGGCAGAACCGCACCTATGATCGCCTCAAGCTTCACCTCCCTAAACAGTTCTGCCAGCTACCGGACTTCCCATTCCCTGAGGACTTCCCTGAATATCCCACAAAATATCAGTTCATCAACTATCTTGAATCTTTATGCCAGGCACTTCAATATAAATCCACATTTCAATGAGACTGTGCAGTCTGCCAAGTATGATGAGACTTTTGGTTTATGGAGAATTAAGACCGTCTCAACAAGCAGTTCAAATCCCAGTGAAGTCGAGTACCTCTGCAGATGGCTTGTGGTGGCCACCGGAGAGAATGCAGAGAAATTCTTGCCGGAGTTTGAAGGTTTGCAGGACTTTGGTGGCCGTGTTATGCATGCTTGTGACTACAAATCCGGTGAAAGCTATCGCGGAGAGCGTGTACTAGTTGTTGGCTGCGGCAATTCAGGCATGGAGGTCTCTCTTGATCTATGCAACCACAACGCAAGCCCATCAATGGTTGTTCGCAGCTCGGTGAGTAAGCTTGTCTTACCGAATTTGCTATCATGATCATAATAAAACCTACAGCTTATACATGCTCAAAAACTAATTTGCTCTTAATTAATTACTATAATACTCTACAGGTTCATGTCTTGCCCAGGGAAATTCTTGGGAGATCAACATTTGAGTTGGCAGTAACAATGATGAAATGGCTGCCTCTTTGGATGGTCGATAAGATATTATTACTTTTTTCCAGGCTAATTCTCGGAAATCTTGAAAAATATGGCCTGTCAAGGCCATGTTTAGGACCTTTACAGCTCAAGAATACTCGAGGAAAAACCCCAGTATTGGACATTGGTGCGCTAGAAAAAGTAAGATCTGGTAAGATCAAGGTTGTCCCTGGAATCAAGAGATTCTATAGTGGCAAAGTTGAGCTAGTTAATGGTGAAATTCTTCAAATCGATTCAGTAATTCTGGCAACTGGGTATCGCAGCAATGTACCTTCATGGCTAAAGGTGAGGAAATGGTTTGCTTTCTAGGATTCACTATACGACAGTTATGGAAGTTGCAATTGTTTTTTCATGCGTCTTTGCTGTTGATTAAAGACATCCGTGTTTCAGGAATTTTAGAAAACTGTGGTCCGATTGCTGGTTTTTTCAAAGTTTTATTTTTTGTGTTTTACATAGATCAGAATCTGATAAAAATAATTGTAGATAACAATTCTCCACCATTTTTTAAAACAAAATGTGGTCTGGATCTTTTTACCCGAACTATAGACTTCAAATGAAACAGAGCATGTCAGGTTGCAGCTGCTTCTGATGCTCTGTTTTTTCCCCCCATTTTTTGCTACCCTGATTCCTTGCTGGGAAAAATAAATTTCAGACATTGCCTCTGCACAAAAGACAATATGATCTATGTAGCTTGAGGAGTTATTTTTTGCTTCTACTTAGGTAAAGATCAATGGGTTAACCTGATATATTTGGACAATCTGTGCTTCTCAGGAGAACGAGTTCTTTTCCGAAGATGGGATTCCCAAAAATCAGTTCCCTGATGGATGGAAAGGCAATGCTGGGCTTTATGCAGTCGGGTTTACAAAGAGAGGTCTATCTGGTGCGTCTCTAGATGCTATCAGTATAGCATCTGACATTGCCAAAAGCTGGAAAGAAGAAACCAAGCAAAAAAAGATAACTGTGGCAGCTCGCCATAGGAGATGCATTTCACATTTCTGAAGTCGCAACATCTTTTCGTCTGTTCATTTCTTTAGTTCAGAGACTTGTCAAAAAGAAATGAGATCATCAGTTTGTGCAGAAAATAATGTAGAGCACAAGAACAATGAACATAGCTGTAGCCCTCTCCTCATGAAAATCCAAGATCTGCAAATAATTGGAGTATTTTTTGTCCGAAGGAAGATGCGGCTTATTGGTGTGTTGGTTTTTTTCCCCCCTGGTTCAGAGGAATTCTTTTGTATCACAATGTATTTAAAAATAAGTCAAATGGAAACGACAATTCTTTCAAGTACTCTCCTCTCTCTGTGGTCCACTCATGGAAATTATTACAGCTGATGGGCTATATCTCCGGTCTTGGTCCACCTACGGCCCAATAAATAATGTGGGCCCAGGTCCATTACCAGCAACATCACAAATTGCAAAATCTCTTCAGAATTTGTCCTGGCTCTGAACAGTTTGCACAAGAAAGAAAGAGCCCTGCACATGGATAAAGAGAGCCCACTATAAGGAAATGCAGATGTTGTTCTAATCGAAAATGGGAAAGAACATACTTGTTAATGACACGAGAATCGAGGAGGGACACGTGATTTAGGGATGATTAGAAGCTGAGTTTCTTGTGATTTAGGGTTGACTTTATGCATACATATAATGAAGAAGAGAACCAAACGCCTCGCAGCCAAGTTGCTAATGTAGTCCAGAATGACCACCACCAGCCATGTGCAGCCAAAACATAGCAACATCTTTATGCAGTTGTTTTACATTTCCCCTGATCAGGTTTTGCTAGAACAGAACCGCTTAAACATTATAGAGAATTAGAGGGAAAATACAAACTTAAAAGTGAAAGTGAAGACAACCCGTATGAGTATCCATGCTGTTGATTCACTACTTCTAGACTACAGCTATATTTCTGTCCAATTCCTCTAGAATTTCTAGGGTTCTCATAGTCCTGTAACCTCATACTCAGACTGCACAGTTAACGAGAGAGAGAGAGAGAGGCACATGGGGTGGCCACCATCATATATCCCTTCTTGTTTCCATCAAAATAGCCCATTCCTGCTGTTTCTGAATCTTATAGTAGATTTCAAATAACTACTGTCAACGAATTCTAGCATAGCAATTATATATATCCCACGATAAACTGCAGTAATACATAGTCCTGGATGCGCGTGCAATTTGCAGGCTTGTATTAGATTCATTCAGGTGAGGGTTTTGAAAGAGGCCGTGACAAGATATTTGTATTTTGTAACCTATAATTATATAAAAAAAATTCTCATGTCCAGCACGGAGGGCATTGCGTGATGGATTCAAAAAACAGAGTATATATGCATGTATTCAGAGAGTTATATACTCAATGCCTAATACTCATATGTAGACATACTGAATCCCTAATTTCCAACTCTACATGCATATGACATACTACGATAGTTTCCAGAGTGACCAGGAGTTGTCAGTTTGGTGGTGACGTCGTTCTTTCCAGAAATTAAATTCCATATATAATAATATTTTACATTTCATGCCAATACTGTTTCACAAAACACTATATTAATTCGTGAGTTCTTTATTCTGTATGTTAATTGTGCATAGCTTTGGCTCTGCACCACATTATAATATTATATATGAAGGATTTGAAAGAGGTTATTGACTGGTTACATTTTTTTCATGCTCCCAGGTCTGATTAGTAACGACACCGTATCGGAATTATAGCTACTTAATGATTTGAGGACATCAGTAAGCCTTTTTAGATTAAACTTTCGTTAGATTATAAAATTTCTTGTGTGTGTGATTTTTACGTTGGGTATTTAGGCTTTTGATTTATTTATTTTTTTGAAGAGTTTCAACTTTTCTCACGTTACATCATCGTTAGAATTTTCCGAATTTAAATACCATTCAAAAAAAATCACTGACCTTACATTCCTGGTATCATGAAGGCCGTGATAGCATAGTGCATCATCAGAAATAACATCCAAACCTTTGTTACAAAACAAGAGGGAATCAGAAAAGGATGCAAAATCAATACTTGTTTCATTTCTAGGGCTTCGAGCCCATAAGTTTTTGCTCTTGAATACAATAAATGTGGGAAGAAACTGGAAGCCAACAATTCTAATCTAAATTTTAACTCTTCCATAAATAAAAGATATCCCTGCTAAAGTTTCTCACTACACAAAATTACTGCCAGAGCTCTCCTTGTTGTCATTATGCCGAAGAATGGCAACTGGATTTCCCAACCAATAGGAATGTCGCCCAAAAACACATTTTTCATGGGTTACAAAAGAATGGATGGTAGTATACCTGACTCAAAATGTACAGATCACGAACTCCGTTGAGTTGCCAAAATAAGGGGAGTCGCAGCAATAGAAATGCACGCACCGAGTGTCCCAGTTTGATGAGTGATCCTGTCATGTATCAAAGAAGCTTGCTTGTTCTTCGTCTGGACGGTCCTCCGGGGAAGAGCTTCATAATCCACCCTAAAACCCTTTCCACCACCTAAATTTAGGGGCAAAAACGATATTCATCAGAAAAACCTTTTTATTTCCTAAAGAACATCTCTTAACACTATGCTAGTTGAGGATGGAGGCATAAAAGATGGGAGACAGGGATGGGATGCTTCCTTTGTTTTGTTCTATGGATAGGCTCAAAACAAACATCCCTTCCAGCATGTACTATTTTCCTACCCTGCATTGTTACCCAACCCACCCACCCTTTTAGTTTGCAAATTTCACCAAATGGCTGCCCCTGCCACCCCCTCAACATGCTTCAAATAAGTTGCTCCCCAGGGGATATGGTTAATCAGTGGGTGCCGAAAATCAAAGACTCCTATTTGTAAAAAAACAATGGGGGAGATACAAGTTCCAGTGCAGTTAACACTCGGCAGGTGGATATATTTTTCTCATTAAGAGTCATGATTGCACTGCTAAATTTTGACAAGTCTTAACATTCAGGATCCAAAGATCCACTTACAATATTATTAACACAAAAATGAAAAAAAAAAACAATTTCTCCACTCTAATCAGACATTACTGACTCTGCAAATAATTACAACAATAGTTATAATATTTGGTGTTAGATATCATACCTCATCACCTTCATCTGCATATGCAGAACTGTCTTGCACAGCATGAGAATCTGGTGGTAACCTTGCCGGGATATTGTCATTGGCCATGCTTTGAGCAGTCAAAAGCTCTAATCTTTGAGTTTGAATCTCAAGTTTACGCGACAAATCATTGTTCAAATCCTTCATTTATTCAAAACAAAAATCCCAATAAATTTTATAGGAAACTAGAAGAACAAATTGCATGATTGCTAACTCCATTGTTCATTTTGGGCTAAGAGTTACCTGTAGCTTGGAGCGCTGAGATGACTCGGTTGTCAAAGCTTGCATCAACTCTTCTTTTTCCAATCCAAGCTGTACCAAAAGAGGACCATTGGTGACTTTACATTCATGTATTCTACTTCAGTCGCTTCAAAAGCTCTATTATTATTTAACAGGAAAGAAGGGGACAAAAATCGCCAAATGCCTAGAGCGCTTAGGCTTGCAAGGAATTGACAGAACATAAAAAACATACCTCGGATATTGTTGTGTTAATGTTTTGAATCATTCTCATTTGATCTGGTGGAATATACACAGATGAAGCTTCAAGATTCAACTGACCATTGTCAGGTAGGTTGAGCAAATCAGAGGCATCACTTCCAGGAAATGATGCTGCGTCATGTGTTTCCTGGCCAGAAGTCTCTGGGATATCACCTGCATTTCAAATGAAGAAGGAATCCATGAATAATAGGAAAAGGAAAAGATCTTAAAGAACAAACTGCAGAAGTATTCACTGCAGTAAGGCAATAACCAGAGTGAATATTATCTGTAACTGCTTAGTTGTATAATGGTCTTACAAGAAAAATAGAATGCACCAAGAAACCAATACCCAACACAAGAACAAATAGATGTCCCCTGCATCTCTAACATGTAAAACTTGTCTGTCTCATAATACTATGATTAGGAAACAAAAACAAATGTTTTAGCATCAACTAATGAGGCTAAATCTTGGATCAAATTCCATATTTTTCTTCTATTTAAGCTAAAAGCTCTTTCCCGCAATTTACAGGAGGACATGGAGATTGATAGGTCTCAAGGAAGCAGCACAAAATTTATCAAAAGCACACCAACAAAGTGTGAATTTTTGTCTCTACAAAGCATTTCTAACTAATTAACCATCTCTGATTGACAGATAAAGTAAATAACCAAAAACATGAATACAACAAATTCAGAAATCTGGAGGATATATAAATTTTAGGACCAACTGTGCTGGCAAGTAAATTAAACGCACTCCAAGAAATGGGCTTTGACATAATGGTCCATAGTTGTGGAATTTCTCAAATTTCCTTTACAGAACAAAAGGCTGGAAGACTGAACCACCAAAAATGAGATCAAAACACCATTTTAAAAAACAAATACATTCCATTTAGAAGACACCCCCCCCCCCCCCCCCTCTTCTCCTGTGTTAATGAAGACCCCTCTTCCCCCACTTTAATGAAGAATGAAGAAACATGTAAGAAACGATATCCACCATTCAGTGACATTTTGATCAGCATAACATCAATTCTATTAGAGAGAACACCCTTGTTACCTAAATCTTCTGTGGATGTTGCAACATTTTTTTTCTCTGCACTCCTGCTAACACCAGCAGACTTTTCAGTTACAGCAGCTTTGCGAAGCTTAGATTGCAATAGTTTCTTCTCTGTGTCATAAAAATGATGAGTTGGGTGAAAACATTAGAAGAATATAAGATACGTGAGATAATTTATAATTTCATTTTTTTCACCCAAAAATAATTCTCATTGGAGGAAAGACTTGTCTGATAGAACTTGAAAAAAAGTCACCGTAGCCACTTATCAATTGATCTGAAACATAGCACTAAAAAGAAAACACTAAGTATATTCCAAATGCAAAATAATTATGCAGATCATATTGGGTTATTACAGTTATCTGAGCTCTTGAAATTTAAAAGGCCTCCTATGATGAATAAAGTACCTTTTAGCTATACCAGTTTTAAGAAATGCTGTCTCTTCATAATCAACATGGAGATGATTGCAAGAATCCCATGCAGTAAATATGCATTCAACAGTATCTATGTATATAATTTTTATTTTTATTTTTTGGTTCCCTTTGTGTATCATGCAAATATAGGAGGATCTGCATCATGATGTCCCTCTTTTAACACCATTTCTGATTAGATTTAATTTTATAGATAAAACAAGTTCTCTAAATTTTATAACACAGATAATATATAAAAAGGTATAGGAGAAATGTCTTCCTCAGTGATTCCTATCCATTTTCAGCCAAACAAGGTGAAAAACAATATCTATTTGAAACGTCTCTTCCATCTGATGTACAAACACTTCTCATCCCTATAGGGTATGAAGTTGCAAGGCCTGTGTTTTTTCAGTTTTGAATTAGACCAAATATTTCTTTTGCATTAGTCCATCCAGTTCATCATCCCACCCTTCTGCCACTCCCACTCTTTTTAAACCTCATTTTAACATGGTCAATATACATATATAGCAATAAGAATTTCCACAGTGAACCAAAAATTATATGTGACTACCTTCTTGGAGAGCATCAATTGTCAGCTGCAGATCCTGACGATCCTTCTCCAGGCTGGACATTTTCTTTCTGTAGGATTTAATTTGAATAACAACTGTCAAATCTTCTTTAATTTCAGAAAACATAGGAAAACCAAAAGCAATAGGAAAGGATAATATAGGATTAATGCATTTTTTTGTCCAATAAATGGAGAAGGAAAATATACTATAGCAAGCTAAACAGGAGTTTCAATTTCTATATTGCTCAAGTATCAAAAGCACATATATAAAGACGGTGAAATTTATTTGGGAGGAAAGAAAATTTAGGTCAACTATAAAAAACTTATATTTAAAAGAAAATGAAAAAGAAAGAGACATGGCATATCTGAACAGTCAAACCTAGATAAGAAACCAAACAGGCTTTGCAAACAAGCTACCCCTAATTACAACTATTTTCACTCCTCTAGAGATAAAAACCAAGTGCCAAAACATCTACATCAAAAACAGTTGCTCATGGTCTTGATAACTAAGTATCTAAAAGGGAAACTTTTGGCTGACTGCTGCCATTTTGTCTCTTTGGAACTGAAGAAAAAGCCTTCCTTTTTGTTGGCATGCATATTTCATTCAATCATGGAAATGTGATTGGTTTGCTTGCACCACGGAATCCCTATCTCCCAAAAAATGATTACTGCTATCTCCCAACATAGCTTACTCCAATTATATGGATAACTGTTCCAGAATTCATATAAAACAAAATCTTGCTGGTTGCGCAAAATTTTCCTTCATATCATTTTTTATAACAAACCCAGTTAAAAGTCCCACCATCATAAAGGCACAAAAAGAAAAACACTACCAGAACATCAAGTAAACTGAAGATGTGCATCTCAAATCCTTCATCTTCAGTCAAGAAAAAATAAAACATACTTGTAAGAAGTTATCTCAGTATGTGAGCTCTCCAATTGCCTCTCCAGCTTTAGCTCACTAGATCTTAGTCTGAGTGCCTGCACAAGCAAGTTACAGAACAAACTTCAGGGAAAGAGAGAAGTAGCCAAAGCCAAAAGTGTAGTTACTTAGTTATATTTGCATGATATTGGTATCAAAAGGACTCACAATATCAACTGACTAATATATTGCAGAGATTCTTTTTCAATTTGCAAAATTAAATATTTAAAGCACCCAAATGTAGAGCAGTTTTAGTAGATTAGATATTTAACTTCACAAAAATTTAATTGCCATGCCTCCATAAAGAACAATTTTTTATAGAGAGATATTTACTCAGTAGACAGAAACTAATGTTACAAAATTATGAGTGAGTGATGAATAAGATGAATATAAGAACAAGGGGTTAAATGCAATTGAAACAATTTTACCATCTATCACGTCTGAATGAAACTTGACTTGCATTCCTACATTAGCATATTCCATTTCAATCACATATTGTTCACCAGGAATGAAAAGCTAGGGGAAGATTGGAACAATCGACAAAGAAGAACCAAGGATAAAAAGAAAATTTACTACCTTCTCTTCCAAACCAATAACCTCAGACGCCAGTAGCTTAGCTCGTTCATCAGCAGCATTGCACTCAAGCTGTGCATTTGCGCATGCAATTTTGGCAGACTCGAGTTCCACCTGATAACATCAATGGGCATAAAAACAACAGAAATGTACATGACCACAGATACCAAGATAAATATTAGCATAACTAGCTATAAGCAAGGGAGAATCATGACTAACCAAATGGGCCTTGATTTCTTCCTGTAACTGCTCCATATCAGATTTCAGTTGGTTGACAACACCTCTCTAGTGAAAAATTCAATGAACGTATTAACAAATTAATTTAATAAAAGTGTTAGGCATAATCAAACAGCCACTGGCATATTATAGAAACTACAGCACTGCAATTGTTATAACATTCTGAAAGTGGATGCCAATTCTAACATCCACACAAACAACTAGCAACCAGGTACCTTTGATGTTGTGGTATGGGCAAAACATAGTGTAACCTGACAGCACAATTTATACACTAATGATGAACTACTTTAAGTTTTCTGGAAATACTTTGCCACTTGCATCCAAGGGAACTGAAAAATTATATGCAACAAATACATGTTGCATTAAAGTGCATATCAAGTGGTGTATTCTTTACAACAAAATTCATACAAAGTGCTAGTATAACCCTAATTCAGATTTGAAATGTATAAAGAGCATAGAGAGATGTTCAGTTTATCAATAATGGTTCCAATCTCAAGTTCCACAAACAGTGTGCTCGGAATTGAAAAATATACGAAGCATCAAGAGATATATTTGGTTTAGCAATGAAAAATTTAAATCATTGAAATTTCTAGTAAAGAGTATACTGAGAACTTTACAGAAACACCACTTTGTAAACACAGACAAAAGATGAGCCCCAACATCCCTAAGAGAGCCTGATAAAACTTTTAATTGTTAAAACTCTGTTTTACTCAAAATTGAAATAATCTAATTAACATAACTAGCCACGTGAAAAACAAAAATAAAGAAAAGACTTTTGTAGGACCTCCTTCATTATCTCAAGGATTTTATCCAAAGAAAAAATTATCCCATTCTTAAAAAAGATAGCATATTTTTCTTCTAAATAAGATGTGAAATAATGTATAATAGGAATTACAGGAATAAAAAAAAGGTCAACAGATTTTGATCCATTAAAAGAATGACATTGCAAGAACAGCAGAAACAATTTTTTTGCGCCAACCTGTTGGTTATAGCTATCAGTCAACGATGAATTTTCAGCAGCCAAAGACTCTGCCAAAGCACGCGAAGCTTCAAGAGCTCGTTGCAAAGAGAATTTTTCTTGCGTCAAGTCTTCAATATGCTGCAATAACAAGACCAACAGAAACAAGACTGCAACTGTAATGGAATGAATCCATGGCAAAAATCTCAGAGAAGTGACAACAAAAGGTTATAATAACAAACAAAACATGTTGACACAAAATCTGATAGTATACTCCTGGTTTACTGGAAAACAAGTTATAATAACCAACAAAACATGTTGAAGCAAAAGGGTCACTTGCATCATGGAATGTGCTGACCACAATTCCTACATATAATCTATCTTCCAATCAAGTTTTATATAATTCTTCCCACCATTCCTGTAATGTGATGTTTTCCGCACCATTCCAATTGGATAGCATTTCAAAGGACCCAAAACATAGTCTAAAAACAACTTATTTGCACATCAGAATACCACCAAGTCATTGGCAAGCATATATTTAATAAGTTTTGAAACTTAAATACTTGATTTTATAATAATCAAAAAATTGCACTTCCAGAAGCTAAAAATTCAGAAATTTCCAAGTCAAAGCCAAAAAGAGAATAGCCAAGAAAGAATATACGCTGAAAATTAAATAACACAAAATAGGGATACCTGTTCCAGAGCAGAAAAATCTCCATTTTGCTTGGGCAAATAAAACTCATGATTTCTCTCCATACTGTTCTCATTAGCATTAATGACCCCATTAGTGGAAAAAAATGAAAATTGTGTTGCATGATCAAATGAACTAGGCGTCGACTCTGAAAAATGCCTGGCAGTTTCAGTCTCCACCGGCAGCTTCTGGAAAGCAGATGATCCTAAAGCATCAATGCCATTAGATTTTGAAGTATTGATTATAAATGACCTCTCTGGTTCAGGATGTCGGAAAGAACTCTGAGAAGATGATCTAGACACGTTAAGAGAGTCAAGGAAAGATGGATGAGATCTCCAGTTATTACTTTCAGATGAGACTAAATATTGTGGCACATGGTTCGGGGAGATCTTGGCATCTGATTTGAAATCTGTGGATTCAGATGTCTGTGAGGCTGTAACATGAACAGAACACAAATTACTGGTGAAGCTACTAAAATTTCATTCTTCAAGATCAGAATTCTTTGGGATAATTGAAAGGTTTGTCTTGCACAACTTCAGAATTAGAATGTCTTGGGTTGGTATTTGGTAGAATAGGGTTCGCAGTAAAACCACAGAATGTGACTATTTACTTAGTTTTACCCAAAAAATAAATATTTGATAAAGTTAAACATAATAATGTGCTGTTTATACAAACAGCAGACATAAAAATCCAGAAGAAGAAAAAATTTCAATCCAAAAACAGGAAAGGAACATACCAGCAGTGGCAAGGGTGCTACTATAACCGGGCTTAAAGGTATGCTGTTCAAAGCTGGTAGAACTTGGGAGTGAAGTAGGGAAATGTGTACCATCATTTATAACCACGGAATCCTTTAAAGAGGTGTTATCTTCTTTTGATTGGAACAATTCCCGTCCATTAAGGCTAGATTCACTAGATCTTTCATGAAAACTACTAGCAATATAATGGTCAGATGAAGTCCCATATGGAGATTCCTCTTTGCTCCTTGAATATAATCCAGAGTCATTGTTCATTTTTTCTGTATCTTGACCATACTTAACATTGGGTGATCCAGCAAATCCTGAAGCATTATGCCTGTAAGAATCATGATTATTTGTGTGTTTCTGTGTTATACCAGAGTGCAATGTACTATAATCACTCAAAGAAGGAATATTAGGATCTGCATTTTGTGAAGAACTTTTTTCTTCTTTCTCTGTATTATCAAATGGGTTGCCATTGTTCATAGATACACCAGTGGGTTCGACATTTCTGCCAGGTCCATCAGACGTGCCAACTCCATCTGAATCTGTTAGCTGTACGTGTTCAGTCCCTAATGGTTGCTTCTGATCTAGGCTGACATCCAAAGCATGAGGTTGGCTGATAGATGCAACTTTCTTGGCTCGCTCTGCTGCCTTTTTCTTGCGGAACTCCTCCAACTGCAAAAGAGCATGTGGACAAAGGGAAAACACTCTTGCAAATTAAACTTCATGTTTTAATCAGACAACCAAAGCAACATCTATAAAATGGAAGGTGATGAGAAGTAGGAGGCTAAGCAAATGAGAGGCATGTTACTTAACCACCAAATAAGTAGTCTAAACTCTAAACACCTCCAAATAAATGCAAACATAGATACACGCAAGGGGCAACAGACAACTTATGCTTCTAAACCTGAGAAAGCCATCAAAGACCTCCCACTAAAAGCAGTCTCAAAAAGAGATCGGAGGTGCACAATGTGTGTGTTTTGGTATTGCAATTGAGGTGTTTGGAAAAGTGTTTTTCAGCTGAAAATGCACAGCACCAAAAGCATTGAAAAGCAACCCAATTGACTGTTACCCCAAGGGATTAACCAATTAGAATTCTAGTGGACCACAACAATCATCCGAAGAAGAGTTGAAGAGAATCATGATTTTAATCGGCGTAAAGTTAATTCCAACTCTTTCAGCTCCAAATCTTCATCACAAAATTGGTTTCTAGTCTTTCCTGACTGCTTCCACTTGTTTCTGTATAAAAAGCACTAATCATGGAGATACAAAAAAAAAATCATCTTTAAAATATTGCATTTTATTTATGGCTCGCCAACCAGACCATGCATGCTTAAAATCATCACAAGATCCTCAAAAACAACAAAACCAGTATATAATTCTGTGTTCTTTCTCTAATCCAACAATCTCATATTTACAAAAATTAAACACGTTCACTCCCGTACCGCCACAAATAAATAAGGCGATCGCAGCAACATGTTTAACTCGGATCACGAGCACAGAGGCAACAAGAGCAAACAATATTATTTCATTACAACGACAAATACTCAATTCCGAAAGAAAAAAAACGCCTCAGTTATCTAACTAGAATCTCAAATCAGTGGCCTATAAAAACACATGAATGCGTCTCCCAGCACATTTTGCAAGAGAAATCCACGATATCAAAACAAACTTAATTAATTGCATGAAATCAATCAATCAAAGAATTCAGCATACCCGTCGCTTTCCTGCTTCGAGATGCTCCTGTTTCCGTGAGCTCGGCAAAACCTGAGCCGACGCCATTTACCCCTCAGAAAATGAAACCCCCAATGCTCATCCAATTAAACTAACTATCCACAATTTTTCTTTTCTTTTCTCAACAAAGTGTAGCTCTCACCAATCACCATAAAAAAATCGAATTGAATCCAGATCAAAAAAATAAATAATGAAATATTGTATTTCCAAGAGTTTGATGGTGAGTGAATCCGGATTTAGAAACTTAATTAATTGTCAGAATCGAGTAAACCCTAAAATCTTGTTTGTGCACGGACCAAAAAAATAAAATAGGTCCGATTTGATCGGGGGAGGAGAGCTGTTTGTTGCGTGCTGAAATAAAATTGCGGGTGCCGCACTGCAGGCAGGTCCGGCAGATCTCCTTTGCTCTCTCTCTCTCTTTTCAGTTTCCTGTTTTACGTCAAGAGTTTATAATTTGGGGTTGGGTGCTTGGGACAAAATCACACTTGATGGCTCGTTTAAAATGACGTCTGTGAGATCTTTTGTTCTGTGCTCCAACGGTAAGGTTATTATTATCGTTGCTGTTAGAAGGTTGATGTGTAACCGGTTTTTATTAAATTTAAAAATATATTTTACATATATTTAAATTGTTTTGAATTTTTGATACGTTAATATTAAGAATAATTATTTAAAAATAAAAAAAATATATTTTTTAATACATTGACAAATAAAAAAATATTTGGTAGAAGCGCAGTTATGGTCGGCTCGGTTTACGATATATGCTTACGCAAAGCCTGCTTATCATTGTGTTAAAAAAAATTTTAAAAATATATTTTTATTTTATATTAAATTCAAAAAAATAGTGTTTTAAAATTATTTTTATGTGTTAATATCAAAAATAAATTTAAAAAAATAAAAAATATATTATTTTAATACATTTCTAAATAAAAAATATTTTCAAAAATAATCTTAATCAACTCTCAAACGTTCACTTAATGCCTTAATGCCTGTTTGAGAGTGTGATTGATGTTGTTTTTAAAAGTATTTTCATTTAAAAATGTATTAAAATAATGTTTTTTTATTTTTAAAAAATTATTTTTAACATCAACCTATCAAAATAATCTTAAAACAAAAAAAAAATATTAAAAAAAAATCACCATTCAAATTAATTCCCAAATATAAATCCTTGCAACGAGTTTTGGGCTTTAAGAAATAGTTAGGGTTTCGCTGACCCGCTTAGACAAGGATCTTAAATGATAAACCACTGGGTTGTCAATCCGGGCCGGGTCTTGAAATTTGAAAATAAAAGAAACACAGCATACACCACGCCGGAAAGAATGCAATGGCTGCGTCAACCATTGCTGTATTACAGTAGAAAAAGAAGCTCGACAGCGAGAAAAAACGTAAATGGAAAAGAGAAAGCGAGACAGGCATGGAATATTCCGCATCTAAAAGCAAAATACGGGCTACTTGTTCACTAATTTCCCCATGACACCTTTCATATGGAGCAGCAACTTATCACTGTCAGGAATGTTTTCTTTGATCAGAGGAGCTTCAATGAAATTCTGAGCCCAGGCATGCAATCGAGGCAGTGTGCTTGGTTCCAGAATTTTCATGCCCGCTGCTTCTTCCACGGCTGCTAGCCAATAAGCGTACACTCCTAATGAGATGTCCACTAGATTTATGCTGTCGCCGCCATAAAACTTCTTATCCCCGAGACCTTGCTCTTCCAAGACTTTCAACACTTCAAACATTTCTCTTTTCCCCTTCTCTAGCTCTTCTCCGGTAGCTCGGAAAAGGGCAATAAAGACGGCAATCTAAATAGTGAAAGAATTCAATTTACATGTAGCAGAACAGGAATAAATGAACAGATAGATGATGAGAAATTATTAATTATTATTCCAGTTTAAGAACAAGAAGAAAACATCGTTTTCTGGAATCAAATGTTTTTCTCCAGGACTGCTACCAATTCAAACTAAACCAAATCGAACAGTTATAAAATATAAACAAGTAGATGGGTCTCATTACCTTAGTAGCTCCATATTGAATCCAAAACCGAGCCATGGCTCTCTCGTAAGGATCTTTCGGTAGCAATGGATTCTCCGGCCATGTTTCTTCGATGTATTCAAGGATAACAAGAGACTCCGCGATTGGCTTGCCGCCATGGACGAGTACAGGGACTTTCTTGAAAACTGGGTTATACTTCAGTAGCAGTTCACTTTTATTAGCGAGGTCTTCTTCTATATACTCAAACTCCACGCCCTTTAGTTTCAGAGCCCATATTACTCTGCAACTAAAAGGGCTAGCCCAGAAACCATGAAGCTTCACATCTGCCATCGTTCTGGTGCGATCCGTACTGTGCAAGGTCCACTGGTGCGCCTGGTCTTCTTATAGTGACTGATCTTGGCTTGAGCAGCAAGTTTGAGTTCGAAAGTCTCGGATCCATGAAATATTTTTTTGTTCTTCTGCAAGTGTTGACTGGGACATCGTAATTCGCAAGTAATTATTTCGCTCTTCCGTTTACCACTCTTGGCTGACGTGGCAAAGAAGATTAGCATCGATACCATCATGCATGACGACGACTTCTATCCAAACAGCCCAGGAGATGACACGTATAGCCATCATTATTGACATATAAGCGTGATTGCGGGTGATATATATTTTAAAGTTATATTTGTTTTAAAATAATATTTTTTAAAAATTTTAAAATGGGAATATTAAAAACAAAATATTAAAATAATCATTTGGTTATGAATATGATTATGAAATTTGCTGATGTCTATTGCCCGAGCAAGACTCTTTTATTGAATCGACACTGTTAACTAAGAAAAAAACAAGAAGTTTCTAACACGTGTCTCGTACACGTCATCAGCTTTGTTGTTTGGATGATGCAGGTATAGTGGTTAGCTATAGTTTGACGTTAATTTGTTTCTTTTCTTTTCTTTTCCTTTTTTATTGGATTACATGCAAAAAAATACGACAAATTTTTAATTTCTTTTTTTGTTTATCTATTTTTTACTTCTCTTAATAGTATTTGTGTTTAATTACCTTGATTATTTTTAATTGAATTTTGTTTTTGTTTTTATCCCTGTCGCAATAAAAATCCCTTGGTCATGGGCTCATGGCTGAGGTGATGAAGCTGCCTGGAGCTTTGTACAGCCCATTTGTTTTCCGGGTGATGTGGGCTAGAAAAATAAAGGTCCAATCTATATAGAATTAAGTTCGGTAAATATTATTTTTTAAGAATGTTTTTTATTTAAAAATGAATTAAAATATTTTTTTTAATTTTAAGAATTATGTTTGATATTATTATATTAAAATGATATTAAAAAATTCAATTATTTATATTTTTTGAAAACTAATTTCTGAAACAAGCTAAAATCATTTTCTTCATAAAAAAAATATTATTTTGATATATTTTTAAATAAAAAATACTTTCAAACAAAAAACAAAATGAATCATAATCATACTCTCTCGAATGTTAACTTAATATAAATCCTTGCAACGAGTTTTGGGCTTTAAGAAATAGTTAGGGTTTCCCTGACCCGCTTAGACTAGGATCTTAAATGATGAATTACAGGCCGGGTCTTGAAACTGGAATATAAAAGAAACACACAGCCACGCCGGAAAGAATGCAATGGCTGCGTCAACCATTATTGTATTGCAGTAGAAAAACAAGCTCGACAACGAGAAAAACCATAAATGGAAAAGAGAAAGCGAGACAGACATGTAATATTCAGCATTTAAAAGCATAATACGGGCTACTTGTTCACTGGTTTCCCCATGACAGCCTTCATATGGAGCACCAACTTATCATGGTCAGGAATGGTTTCTTTGATCACAGGAACTTCAATGAAATTCTGAGCCCAGGCATGCAATCGAGGCAGTGTGCTTGGTTCAAACACTTTCACACCTGCTGCTTCTTCAATGGCTGCTATCCAATAAGCGTACACTTCTAATGAGATGTCCACTAGATTTATGCTGTCACCGCCAAAAAACTTCTTATCCCCGAGACCTTGCTCTTCCAAGACTTTCAACACTTCAAACATTTCTTTTGTGGCCTTCTCTAGCTCTTCTCCGGTAGATCGGAAAAGGGCAACAAAGACGGCAGCCTAGACAGTGAAAGAAGTAAATTTGCATGTAGCAGAACAGGAATAAATGAACAGATAGGTGATGAGAAATTATTAATTATTACTCCAGTTTAAGAACAAGAAGAAAAAATCGTTTTCTGGAATCAATTGTTTTTCTCCAGGACTACTACCAGATCAAACTAAACACTGTAAGATGATCGAACAGTTATAAAATATAAACAAGTAGATGGGTCTGGTTACCTTAGTAGCTCCATACTGAATCCAAAACCGAGCCATGGCTCTCTCGTAAGGATCTTTCGGTAGCAATGGATTCTCCGGCCATGTTTCTTCGATGTATTCAAGGATAACAAGAGACTCCGCGATTGGCTTGCCGCCATGGACGAATACAGGGATTTTCTTGTAAACTGGGTTATACTTCAGTAGCAGTTCACTTTTATTAGCGAGGTCTTCTTCTATATACTCAAACTCCACGCCCTTTAGTTTCAGAGCACATATAACTCTGCAACTAAAAGGGCTAGCCCAGAAACCATGAAGCTTCACATCTGCCATTGTTCTGGTGCGATCCGATCAGTGTGCAAGGTCTACTGCTGTGCCAGGTCTTCTTATAGTGACTCTTGGCTTGAGCAGGAAGTTTGAGTTCGAAAGTCTTTGGATCCATGAGAGTTGAGACATTTTTTTTGTCCTGCAAGTATTGACTTGGTCATCGTAATTTGCAAGTAATTCTTTTGAATAATTTACAGAAGAACCCCGCCCCATTCAACCAAAATATCCTCTCGCTCTTCCGTTTACCATTCTTGGCTGACGTGGCAAAGAAGATTAGCATCGATACCATCATGCATGACGACTTTCTATCAAAAAACAGCAAAGTCCAGGAGATGACATGTATAGTCAACATTGTTAACATAAACCGATAAGTGGGGTGATATAGTTTTTAAAGTAATTTTTGGTTTAAAGATATATTAAAATAACATTCTTTTAAATCTCAAATGGGAATATTAAAAACAAAATACTAAAAAATATCAATTTAAATTGGTTTCCAAACACCTCTATTATAATAAATGTATGTTTGATAGTGTGATTGATGTTATTTTTTAAAGTATTTTTTATTTAGAATTGTATTAAAATAATATTTTTTTTTATTTTTAAAAAAAAATATTTTTACATCAACTTTCATGATTTAAAAGCTTCAAAAAAAATAAATTTAGATTAAAAAACAAGAATAAAAAATTCAATTTTTTATAGTCCGCAAAACTGTGAGAAATTCCTGAGCAGCTTCTGTAGAAAAAGAAAGAAAGAAAAAGAAGATGCATGTGTTAATTATTGCATTTCTTATCTCCATGGTCAAGTCGTATTCCGACATAGAATTGAAGGGGGGAAAATCAGAGATAGAGACTCAAACTTCTCTCGCAAGCAAAGAGAAAAATAAAATATGTTTAAGCAAAGAGAAAAATTAAAATATGTTTAAGTAAAGAGAAAAATAATATGTTTTAGCATCTTCTAGCACTGATTTTGATCCACTGATAGTGCGTGTATATACTACTAGCGCCTTGTCATGGCCATAACTATTTTTTTTTAATATAAAAAGATATTAATTATATATGATTTTTTTATTATAATATAAATTTAGGGTAAAATAATAAATTTGTGTAAAAATCTTGTGAAAGTACATGTTTTCTATAAAAATATGAACTTTTAAATAGATATAAATTTATCTGTTTAGTAGGTTTCAATGAAATAACTAGTATAAAATTATCATTATCATTATCATCATCATTAAAAAAATGCAAGAAGATTTGAATATCTGAATTATTGAAATATATTGTATTAAGATTAGTTCATTTTATAATTTAGTTTAAATTAAACACAACAAAACAAAATATAAAATGTGAAAGAACCTGTATTAATCAACTAACAAAAATAAATAGTTAATTTTCTATCTCTAAAGAGAAGAAAACATAAGTTGAAAATTCATCCCCATATTATTGTCATTATCATTACTATAATAGTTACAATTATTATCAACATTATTGTCCAAACAGTGAAAAATCATTAAGTTGCCCCAAAGAATTTTTAAAAAAAATGTATATATTTTGTCCAAAAAACAATTAAAAAAAATAATCACCAAAATTATCATTATTATTATGCAAACAATAAAATCATAAAATCATCTGATCTGAAAATAAGATAAAAATAACATAAAAACAAAAAGAACAAAAGAAAAAAAATGGAGCAATATTAATTTTAAAATGATCACCAACATAAATTAAAATTTCTAAATTGAACCTAATAAAAATAAAACTCCAATAAAAAATAAAATGACAAAAAATCAAAACAAAAACCAAAAGTATAAATGAATGAATACGGACAAAAACTAAATATTGTCCAAGAAAGATCGAAAAAAAGAAAAAGGAATCAATACTAAATAAACAATTAAAAGAATAAGTATACAAAATGAAAAACAAAATATATAATTAATTCTAATTGAATGACAAAGCCACAACAAATCAAAATCTTGGGAACAAAAAACAATAAAATAATTTTTAAAAATAAAATGCATTGTAACCAACATAAATTAAAATTTCAGAACGGAACGTAATAAAATAAAACCCCGACAAAAACTAAAATGACAAAAAAAAATTATAAAAGCACAAATGCATAAATATGGACAAAAAATAAACATTGTCCAAGAATGACAAAAAAAACCAAAGGAATCAATACAAAAATAAAATAAAAGAATAAGTGCCAAAATAAAAAAACAAAATATATAATTAATTCCAATTGAAGGATAGAAAATCGAGACAAATCAAAGTTTTTGGGACCAAAAAACAATAAAGGAATTTTAAAAAATCAATAAAGTGCAATTGTTGAACAAATCAAAATAATAAAGACCGAAATGAAAAGTAGCATACATGACCAATTTCAATTAGGGGTACAAAATTATAAAAATATTCAAACTTGCATACCAAAATTATTAAAGGAAACAAAAAAATCAAAAATCAAAAGATGAAGGACCGAAATGAAACTTATTGTATATAATCAAATTGAATTAAAGGGCATAATTGAAAATAGTTGAAAGTTTCATTGAAAAATCAATAATACAAATAAAATCAAAAGCTAAGGGAGCAAAATGAAAATGCATAACAATATGAGGGACTGTTGCACACTTCACCGGCAGCAGAGAGAGAGAAAAAAGGGAGAAGAAAACCATTCACCGGAGATCACACTATCAGAATTTAATGACACATGTCGCGTGTGGAGTCATAGTACATGGAGGCAAACCATATAAGACGACAAAAGCACAGAGTCGATGGGAGGAGGACACCGCATGCGCCACTTTAAAGGCACGTGTGGGCAGAACACTGCAAGCGCGTCCGGACGACGTGCCTGCAGTGTTCCGGAAAAAAAAATATTGGTCAATTACCCATACACCCCTTGGACCCTATTGATATTTATGAAAAAACCGAGGGTGCAAGTATCTCACCACCCCTCGATACGGGTGGTGTGTTTTGTCATTTAGGGGGGCTAGATGTTGAAATAATGTTTTAAGTGTTAATTTAGCTTTGAATTATTCTTTGTTTTGTTATGCATTTTCCCGTTTAATAGGACCACTCAGCCTAGCTTGATTTGGTCTTATCTGTTTCCTTTTGTTTAGGAATTGTTAAGCTAAAATCTCTGCAATTACGTTATCTCTTGTAAGGCTATTTATAGCCAATTTCCATTCATGAATAATACAAGTTTCTTTCGATTCATCTCCTCCGAAATCAACATTTGGTATCGAGCTCGGTTCTTAAAATTGTGAGAAGCCGCGGCTATCTACACAAGAGTTAGAAAGAAACCCATAGAGAGAAACACGAGAGACAGAGAGGAAAAACCCATAGAGAGAAACACGAGAGACAGAGAGGAAAATGTCAATGGAGGGGAACTTTGTGCAGCCATCAATTCCAAAGTTTGATGGCCATTATGATCATCTGGTCCATGCTCGATGGAGAATTTTCTCCGCTCAAAAGAGTACTTGGGCGTTGATAGAGAATGGAGTACCTGCAGTAGCAGAAGGCGTCATGACAGAAGCCCAAAAGAAAGCCATTGATGATCTGCGACTGAAAGATCTAAAAACGAAGAATTATCTTTTTCAGGCCATCGATCGGTCTCTCTTGGAAACTATTCTCAAGAGAGACACAGCCAAGGATATTTGGGATTCTTTAAGGCAGAAATATCAAGGCACGACAAAGGGTTAAACGTGCACGACTGCAAGCATTGCGCAAAGAATGGGAGATGCTACGGATGAAGACCGGGTGAATACAGTAAGCGAGTACTTTGCTCGTACTCTTACGATAGCTAACAAGAAAAAGAATTCACGGGGAGAAGATGGATGATGTTCGTTTGTGATTGAGAAGATTCTGCGCTCTATGACTACAAAAATTTGATTATGTAGTCACGTGCAATTGAGGAGTCTAATGATGTGGAAACAATGTCCATTGATGGGTTGCGAGAGCGATCTCCTAGTTCATGAACAACGTATGAACTATCATACAATTCATGAAGAACAGGCCTTGAAGGTGACTTATGGTGACACTACAGGGTGGAAGAGGGACGGGGGTCGAGGAGTTTTTTCGAGGAAGGGGTCGAGGACGCAGCGGCGAGCAATTTCTTGATAAGTCAAATGTGGAATGCTATTATCGCCATGAATTTGGACATTTCCAGTTTGATTGTCCAAAGAAGGAGCTCGGGGCTAATTTTGTAGATGCCGGTGAAGAAATGTTGCTTATGGCATTTACGAGATGACACAAAAAGTCAGCTCACATGAGGATTTCGGTTTTTGGACTCGGGATGCAAAGCAAACCACATGTGTGGATCGAAGGAGCTTTTTGTGTTCTTGATGAACATTTCGGAGAGACGAGTGAAGCTTGGTAATGGCTCAAGCCTAACAGTCATGGGGAAAGGAAATGTAAGGGTTCGGTTCAATGACAAAACTCAAGTCATCACCGGGCGTGTTCTTTGTGCTCGGTCTCAAGAACAATCTGCTGAGTATTAGTCGACTCAAGAGAAGGGTCTTGCAATTCTAATTCAAAATGGAAAATGTAAGATTTACCACCCCTGGTCAAGGATTGATCATTGAGACCACAATGTCATCCAATAGAATGTTCATTCTACTGGCTCAATGCATGACAAATGAGCAAACTTGCTGCAATACCGTGACTGAAGAATCTGCTAAGGTGTGGCATCGCGAGATATGGTCATCTGCACTACAATGGATTGAAAACCCTTCAAAAGAAAAAATATGGTGCATGGATTGCCTCAAATCCGAGAGCTCGCGAAAGCTGTGTGAAAGAGTGTATCTCTGGGGAAGCGGCCAAGGGATCCTTTTTTCCAAATCACGACGCTTGAGAGCAACAAAAGTGCTTCAACTAGTGCATGCGAGATATCTGCGGACCAATCGACCCCATCTCAACCAAGTAATAAAAGGTATTTCCTCGGCTTTATAGATGACTTCGGTAGGAAAAATATGGGTCGATTTCTTAAGCGAGAAATCGAAGCATTCAATGTCTTTAGAAGTTTTAAGATGTACATTGAAAAGGAATCGGGGACTTATTTGGGTGGATTAAGAACCGATCGTGGTGGTGAATTCAACTCTAATGAATTCAAAAACTTTTTGTGTTGAACATGGAATACGAAGGCGAGTTAACGACGGCATTCACACCACAACAAAATGGTGTGGCCGAAAGAAAGAATCGAACCATTATGAATATGGTTCGAAGCATGCTAACCGAGAAAAAAACTTCCAAAAGTTTTCTGGCCTGAAGGTGTTAATTGGTCGGTGCATGTCTTTGAATCGTAGTCCCACGTTCTTTGTGAAAAATATCACACCGGAGGAAGCATGGAGTACAATCAAACCTTCGGTCTCATATTTCGGGATTTTTCGGATGCATTGCATTTGTCCACATCCACGACGAGTAAGAGAACAAAGCTTGACAATAAAAAGCTTAAAGTGTGTTTTCCTTGGTGTTAGTGAAGAATCAAAGGCCTACCGATTGTTTGATCCCATCTCCAAAAAGATTATCATCAGCCGAGATGTGAAGTTTGAAGAAGAAGGAACACGGGATTGGAATCAAACTCATGCGAAAACCACCTTGGATAATCTCGATCGGGGAGACAACAATTCGGACAATATTGGTGCAAGCAACAAGGAGAAGTAGTGAAGAAAATGAGGCTGTAATGTGCGGTGAGAGTATGGAACCAACAAACATTAGTGACAGTGTTAATGAATCAGGGTGCAGCTGAATCGGTCAATGAAGATATCATCGGTGTTTCGATTGCTCGACGGAGGGATCACCTCTGCCATCACGAGCGCAGGGACATTCAATGGCGAGCGGACTTAGAACAACACCGAGGTTGGATGCGAGGGACTATGAATGTGGGGATGGGTTGTTCGAAGAAGAAGATGATTATGCATTGTTGGCTTTCTATGCGGGCGGTGCCGTAAGTGACCCTTTGAGCTACAATGAAGCAATGAAAAGTGAAAAGTGGCGGAAAGCTATGGAGGCAGAAATTGAGGCAATTGAAAGAACAACACTTGGCGACTCACCTGTGCTACCTAAAGAAGGAAAAGCGGGTGGGGGGTGAAATGGATCTTTAAGACAAAACTTAAAGAAAATGGTGAAGTTGACAAGCACAAAGCTCGTCTCGTCGCAAAAGGATACACGCAGCAACATGGCATAGACTACGAAGAGGTCTTTGCACCGGTAGCTCGTCTAGAAACAATTCGATTGATCATATCACTTGCAGCTCGGAAAGGGTGGGTCATATATCAACTAGATGTCAAGTCCGCCTTCCTACATGGAGAGTTAAATGAGGATGTCTATATTGAGCAACCTCCCGGATTTGTGACAAAAGGGGAAAGAGCGGATGGTATACAAGCTAAAGAAAGCATTGTATGGACTTAAGCGGGCACCTCGGGCATGGTACGGTCGAATTGAATCGTATTTCACAGCTCAAGGTTTCAAGAAATGTCCCTATGAACATACTTTGTTCATCAAAAGCGAGGAGGTGAAGGTAAACTTCTAGTTGTGTGCCTTTATGTTGATGATTTATTATTCACTTTGGAAATGATGACGAGTATGTTTGCTCAATTTAAACAATCCATGATGAGTGAGTTTGAGATGACCGATTTGGGAAGGATGCACTATTTTTTGGGAATTGAGGTTCGAAACAAACTTCAGCTGGTATCTTTATTGGGCGAGAAAAAATTATGCACAGCAGGTATTGGAGAAGTTTAAGATGAATGAATGCAACTCAGTTACTAATCCCATTGTCCCGGGAACAAAGGCGTGCAAGGATCATGGTGGAACCAAAATAGACGAGTACACTATACAAACAAATCGTGGGTAGCTTGATGTACTTGACGACCACACGCCCGATATTATGTTTGTAGTATGTCTACTCGACGAGATATATGGAATGTCCCTACTTGAACTACACTTAATGGCTGCTAAGAGGGTATTCGGATACTTAAAGGGAACCATCAATTTCGGGGTGCTCTACAGGGAAAGGAGGAGCTGAAAATCTCGAGTGCATACTCGGATAGTGACTACTGCTCGGTGATGTTGAGGATCGCAAAAAGTACATCGAGGCTATGTATTTATACTCGGTTCGGGAGCAATTTCATGGTCATCGAAAAAAACGACTCATAGTGACACTTTCCACCACTGAAGGCGAGTTTATTTCGGCAACTTCATGTGCGTGCCGAGCCATATAGGGCTGCGAAGAATTCTGCAGACAATTGGGACAAAAATCAAGAGGAATCTACAACAATCCATCTGTGACAATAGTTACGCCATTAAGCTCGCAAAAAATCCGAGTACTTCATGGGACGCAGCAAACACATTGATGTTCGTTTTCATTTCATTCGAGAGCTCACCAACATGGGGGGTCGTGGAAGTAATACACCTGCAACACTCGGAATCAAATTGCGGACATAATGACAAAACCATTGAAGAATGATGCCTTCGTGAAGCTGCGTGGTTTAATGGGGAGTCCGCTCCATGTCCGATATAAGCGATGCAAGCGGCATGCGGTTTAAAGGAGGATGTTGAAATAATGTTTTAAGTGTTAATTTAGCTTTGAATTATTCTTTGTTTTGTTATGCATTTTCCCGTTTAATAGGACCACTCAGCCCTAGCTTGATTTGGTCTTATACTGTTTCCTTTTGTTTAGGAATTGTTAAGCTAAAATCTCTGCAATTCTGTTATCTCTTGTAAGGCTATTTATAGCCAATTTCCATTCATGAATAATACAAGTTTCTTTCGATTCATCTCCTCTGAAATCAACACTAGAGGCGTCATTTTACTGTGCAACACATCCAGAAATGTCATTCGTGTCCTGTGAAAAATTCAAAAATGCCCTCGGTCCTGGAGGCTAAAATTTTTCGATCCTAGGGGTAAAATAATCATTTCACTGTAGCAATGAATAGTGAATTGTGTACAATAAAATTTTGCACAATAAAAAAAGGGATATAAATATATAAATATACGACAACATGTGCGACTGATTTAAGAAGTTATAATTGTAATTTTGTCGTATCATTTGATTTGTCTTGGGTTTTGTTTGGAATTTTGGATAATGCAGGTATGGTGGTTAGCTCTAGTTTGACATCAATTTTGTTTTTTTTTCTTTTCTTATTTTACTGACCACATGCAAATAATTATACCAAAATTTTAATTTGTTTTGATTTAGTTTTTCTTCTTTTAATTGCAATTGTGTTTATATACCTAGATTATTTTTAATTGAATTTTATTTTTGTTTTATCCCTCACCATAAAAATCCCTTTGGTCACGTGGCTGAGGTAATGAAGCTGCTTGGAGCTTTGTCCAGCCCATTTATTTCCTAGTGATATGGACTCACAAAACAAAGGCCATTCCATATAGAATTAAGTGACGTAAATATTATTTTTAAAAGTGTTTTTTTTTATTTTAAAACGAATTAAAATAACATTTTTTTAATGTTAAAAAATATTTTTTATATTATTATATTAAAATGATATTATTATTTTTAAATCAAAAATAAAAAATAAAAAATAAATTTATTTCAAAATTAATTTTGAAACAAGCTAAAAACACGCCCTTCATGGAAGAAGAAAAAAAAGTTACCGACAAAAGTCCTCTGCTTCTGAAGAATAACCCTGTTCTTGAGAAGATCACAGTGCTTCTCCATAGCGAAAAAAAGCGATGAAGTTTTTTGGCGGAGAGAAACAGCTTTTAGTGCAGTTATTCACTGGTTGGAAATCATTGAAGAGATAGTAGGGAATAGGGATAGAAAGTATTTGAAGCACATAAATTTCATCGCCTGCATGAATGGAGGATTACAAGTTTCAAGCAATCGCCGGTAGTCAAAGAAAAGCTTCCGAATTGGGATTCGACAGTTGCCTTCTTTAAGAGTCGCGGATAAGAGAGGCTTGCGTCTTCCTGATCGCAGTTATACTGACAGTAATAAAAAATTGTGTTTTTCAGCCAGTCTCTTCCTGCCGTACTGTCGGTTTGTTTTTATGTCTAAAAATATTTTTTTAAAAAATATATTTTATTTTTTACTTCAAATTAATTTTTTATTCTTAAATATTTTAATATATTGTATTAAAAATTAAATAAAAGTTGTTTTAATATATTTTAAAATTAAAAAATAACAAGGAATAAAAATATTAAAAAATATTATACATCACAAAGATAATCATTTTTTTTCTCGTTCTAGATAATTTAATGAATTTGCTATCACGAAGCCTAAAAAAAGAGAAAAGAAAAGAAAAATCATTTTGGGTGCAGGACATTTTGATTGGAAGACAAGTTTTATATTACTTTTAAAATATATTTCATTTGTAATTATATAGAATTTTTTTTTAAAAAAAAACCCTCCATATAAGTTTTAGCTAATTTAGCAATTATCTTTTTTGTATATATATATCTATTTAAAAAATAAATAATACTAATTATTTATTTATGAAGTCATATAAAAAATATTTTGCACTGGCAGCAACTGCAGAAGTAAATCCGAACACGTAAGACTTCGGAAGATGATCTCCTCGGCTCGTGTGCTCTTCTAGTCCAATTACAGAGTGCGTGGGCAGAATCCCAATCTCACAACCACGACAACAAAGAAAACATAAAACGTTACTAAAAGGAAAAAAGACAGGCACGATTCGCATTCCTCCTTCTTCTTTCAATTCGATGGTAGAATTACAGGAGAACCAGAGTAAGGATATGGACGAGGGAATGGCTTTAGCAATGGAGACGGAAGGAAAGGAACGGAAAAGGAAAAGAAAGAAGATGAAAGAGGAAGGAGGTCGTCCCCTCTGTCAAGACCCATTGGATCTTCTCGGTAGGGACTTGATGTTGAGGGTTTTGAACAACCTCGATGCACGCAGCGTGGCACGATGCCTCGTTGTCTCTCTTAGCTGGAACCGTGTTGCGTCTAGTGATCTTCTCTGGACCTCCAAGGTGAGTTTTTTCCCCGTGTCTTTCTTAAATGATGTTTGTTCCGATGGTGGATGATGGGTTTGGTTATCATTTATTTAATTAGGGAGTTTTGAGGTGTTGTAGCTAGGTCTTAATTAATTATTATCTGCTAGTTTGCTTGCTTGCTTGATCTTTCCGTCATGATGTATTGCTAATAAACAATAGATTAATGTTTTGTTAAGCTAGAGTGGAAGGTAGAGAGAATGTAAATTTTAAGGTAAGTGGGGGACCTTGAAGTTATTACCTTGTGGCAGGTTTGAGAAGGCTACCATTTCCAATGAAATTTTGATGATTCTCTGTGCCTTTTGCTAATCCCGCAAAACTAAACACCCTTTCATTTCCGAGCAAAGATTTTTATTGTGCTATCAGGAAGCCTCCGTTCTAGTTCTATGATCCATGTTACTTTCCGTGTTCATGATGAAAAGCTGCTGTGTATTGTTTGCTGAGAATAATTTATATGTCCATTATGAAATTTGACTTCCACTTTTGCTGTCTGTTTTAGTGTGAGGAACTGTGGAATGGGAAGGCACACATACCACGCTTGTCTCTTGTCCAGGGAGTTTCTAAGTTAGATGCCTATTCACTATCTGTTATGGATGGTAAACGTGTGCGTATCGATTAACATGTCTCCCTATTCCCCACTCTTTATCTCCTTTTCCATTTCATACAGTCCTCATGCAAGCAGAAACTTGTGCATGCATGTTTAACCTGCGAATGTGCCTGGCTAGACCCAACCAAAGTGATTATTTTGTTTGTTGCTATGTGGGGAGACCTGACCAAAGTGATTATTTTGTTTGTTGTTTTGTCAGACTCGAATCGTGAAGGATGATCTGTGTGATCATGTCTGGGAATTTCATTTTACCAAGGTATGCTTCTTCTATACTTTTTGGAAGAAGAGTTAAACCCAAGTCATGTTGTGAATTTTTTGCCATCGATGTGGTGCCTAAATTCTCATTTTGTGTTGCATTGATGATTCAACAAAGTTAAGCTTGCTGGCCTTAAAAAGTGATAATTATGGAGGGATTTAATAGTTTGACAAAGCCAGAGCTCATTTGCTATTTTGTTTATTGTTTGATTGCAAATACCTGCATGCAAAGCAGCCTTGTGACAAAATGCATTCAAATTCTAAGGGATATCATGTTTCAGTGCACGTGTTCTCATGATTAATCCTTGTTCACTTTATTGGATAACCTGCTTTACTACATTTGCCTACTTAGTGAAAGCTCTTGGTAATTCAAAGCCTCTTCTTTGGTGGATTTTCAAATCATTCCAATAATTTCTGCATCTAATGTTGTGGATGACATCTTAACCAATAATTTTCAATGTGGACAATCATGAACCTGTTGACCTTTGTTTCTCAAGTTTAGTTCTTATCTTGCTTGAGTTTCGCTGCTACCCTTTCTTTATTAGCCCATTTAGTTTGACAAATATCAATGTGCCAACAGGTGGCTCCAGAATACTGGCGCAATCTTGATCCCTACTGGAAAGGCAATGGCCCTCCAATGCACCGCTACTTTCATAAAGATGGAAGTCAGACTGCAGATCCTGGCGACAAGGTCTGGGGTGGTCATGAATGCTGTTATACCATCGTGACTAGTATTATTGGTGAAGGAAAGATCAGGGAGCACTATGTTCGTATAAACCGGTGGCTTCCTCTTGCCGTGTCCAGAAAACAAGACTGGAGCTGGGAAATGTCCAACAACTTCTACTGCTACTCCAGTGTTCCAGATCCCTGCAAGGAAGGTGGAACAGGTCCACTATTCCTGGTTATGTAAATTTTTCTCCTCGTATATAGTTGTTGTTCTTACTCTCCTCTCTATTCAGCACCCCTGCTTAAAACTGTAACTGAAATTGCAAGCTTTTTGTATACAGGTTTATGTGCATAACGTAGTCGTGCTTGAGTAATATGATTTGTGCTTTGTACAGAATATAGCATAGGTATCCATAAAAATAGGATGAACTTTTCTTTCGATAAGATTTGAAGAATTCAAGGGGATACACATAGGCCACAATAAATAAATAAATAAATGTGTAAATATTAAATGTTTTGACACTAAAGCTTCTCTGTGCTGTACAAAAGAAGAATTGTTTCTGTCTGGTGCATGTAATTTTCACAGTACAGTGTGTATTCTTATTCTCTTGCAACCTTGGGATCGTATCTTGTTAGTTGCTCACGGAACTTTTATCAGTGGAGCATAATTTGATTGCTCATCTTCCATAACGATAATGATGGGGAAACCAGCTATACAGGAATAAGGTTTAGAATTGTACTTTATTCTTTAGGTTTAATTCTAGTTTTCTTTTTATCAATACCATTCTTATCATTCTATGGTATTTCAAATACTTGATCAGAGATCTCTGATCACTCTCTCACAGCAACCTGTCTATGAACCCCTCCGGAGACACTCAAAACTCAATTTTCCTCTGTTCTCGTCCTGGAAAATACGATTGTCACAGATGGCTTTCAAAGTTATGCTTTCATTCTACTCTTCTGCTTGTACGCTGTTTATTTTCTGCAAATTTTGTTCAATCTTTGCCTTGTTTTAAGACGCAGCAGCATTTCAAATCATACTCTTTCTTATCGTGTGTGGGACTGGTAGAGCTCAGAACCTGCAAAAAGATTGGACTACTAATCCTGTTTTGTAATGCTTCCACATTTCAAAAGTAGAAGGAGAGAACGATATTCAAAATCTCATTTGCATCGTGACCTCTGTAAATGGTTTTTTTTTTTCCTTTTTGAAATGGGAATTCAAAAAAGTGTGAAAATACAAAACTACTCCTCAGTATCATAACTCTTTTCATCTTCGCCCACCGCGTGCAGCTTTAAAACAAAATGTTGGAGTTGGAGTTGGAGTGACTGATTATTCCCATTTAGATTTTGATATGGTATCGAAACAATAGAGTCGTAGATTAACTTAACAAGAGAGGAGATGGATTGGATGAAGGCAAAAGGATAAGAACTTACAACTAAAATGTTAAATAAATACATCAGTTGTCTGAACCAGCCTGGCCTGAAAATGCAGTAGGATAATGCTAACTAAGAAGGCTATAAGAAGGCATGTCTTCAATCCGCAAGACATCATCCATTAGAAGTTCTCTCTCCACCTGAGCTCGAGTGGATTTTAAGACATCCTAATACATAAACATAAAAGGATAATGTTTTGAGGGATTTATGAGATTTGAATCGAAGTGACCATGAAGTATTGTTATAATGATAAACAGAATAACTAAACCATGTATCTCTATGAACACAAAAGGAAAAAGAGTAGACTATAGATTCTCACATTGAACTCCATGTATGTAGCATTTCTCTCTAGCCATTGCTTGTCCATGACCACAAACGCCACACAATAGAGCAGGTCAAATGCCCATTCATTTTCTGAAAACAAGTGCACTAGTCACTAGGCAGCCATATAAACAAGTGAATTTTTATGTCCCTGGGTTACTGAAAAAGCCAAGTAGCCAATTCTAATTTCAGTCACTTCACCATCATAAGTTAAATGACTGTCCTTTACACATTGACACCTATTCTTAGCCTTTCTAATATACAGGAGCTGCATAGGGTTTGTGTATGACCTTAATATTTTACTGGATATAGATGTTGCTTCTTACCTGATAGCATCTGTAAGAAAACCGATCTGACAAATGTTCTTCTACTTTTCACTGCAAACAAATAAGTTTGCCAGATTAAAATGGATGTAAAGAGACTACAGGAGATGAAGGCCAAAATAAGACAATTGTCAGTTCATGTAGATCTTCTAGGAGCATGAGGCCATAGAATATCCGGATTTAGGCAGATTAAAGGATGAGAATAATCATGATGTTTGTCAGAATGCAGTTGAAGTGAAATTCTGGAGAAAAAGACTTTTCATTTCACACTTACAGGCATCAAGATCGAGCATCTGCATAATCATAAATGTGATATTTACACCAGCAACAGCAAATGGGTACTCCCAAGCAGATCTTTTTCCTCCTTGTTTTTTTAGCAAACTGCTGAAATGACGTCTGTGACGAAAGAAGAAGAAGATATTATTGCAAAACACAGTCTGATGTAGCTAAGGGTTCAGCGTATTTATTCAAACATCTCTGGACAGCCAGATAAGTATCTTACTGTAAATGTCTTCGCAAAGAATAATAGGTTCTCCAAAGAAATGAATCCAGCTCCTCTGTTCACAAGGGAAAAATGCACAACTAAATAAAGGAAAATAATTACACCGGAAATGCTGAATAGATGACAAGCAGAAAAAACAACCTGAAATCAGTAGATGGATCTCTTCCCTGCCATCCCATTTCTTTCCACTGATCAGATATTAATCCATGTAGTTCCTGATCAGGATACGTGGCAGACCATAGAGCTCTCAAAGCATCCTGTTCTCATGAAACTTCACTTAATAATTGGCCAAGTTTTCTGGCATAAAAATATAAAAGCGGGATGCAGTTTTAGGTTTTTGGTTTTAACCACTTCATCTAAGTTGCCGATTTAATTCTATGAGATACCCCATTCCATATCTCTGGCTTGAAATGAAACATAGTTGTCAAGTCAGGAGTTAGGTACTCCTGAGCAAATTCCAGTAATTTAAAAATGGAAATAAAACCATACCTGGTGATCTGGTCTGGAAGCGTCAAAATAAACCTTCATTCTATGCTTCAGCCTTTTGAATCTTTCTTCCTGCAAGAATTAAAACTAATCTATCATTGTGGATTTTCACATAGCTCAGCTCCATGTGGCCCATGAATGACAAAGGAAGGCGTTTTTACAGGTAGGAATTGACAGAAGCCAGATGTTTAGAGTATAGTGTTAGAAGAAAAGAAAGATAGTAGCAAAAACAAAAATCATCCTCTTTTTTTTTCCCTTCAATACAAAATGTTTCTTGTTAGGTGTTCACTTGCCTGTCGAGGGGTCAAGTTAATGCAAATTCGTTCATATGCTCCCTTTCGCTTGAAGCAAACACAGGTGAGGCCCTTACCGATCCAAGTAGGTGTCCCACAAGTTGCATCATCTGCATAAAACCACAAAAATCCTTGCTTCAATTATCAAGAGCAACAATCACATCAGCAACCGATAACGATTAGCAAGATATCTCCAGCCATTATTTTAGCCAAAATACAAGAACGAACAAGGAGGAAAAATAAAAAGCCAGCAACACGGAGAGCAAGACAATCTTTAGCCACCTGCTTTCACAACCACGCCAAAGTATTTCATATCAGGAATACGGGAAGGCAATGCTCCCAATTATAAAAAGTGAAGTTTCAGGAGGTGATAAATCCTACATAGCATAAGCTTATTACAGCTTAAAAATATACTCATTAATTATACTTCATAAAATAAAAATTATCCCCACTTAACAAAAAGCTTCAAGCTTCAAAGCATATAGTAAAAACTGTCCAGGGTTCACTTATAAACATATATAATAAATAAATAATGTATATTTCTCAAGTATTTTAAAACATTACATTTATTGTTTTATCTAAAGTTCTCGTTATCCTTAAACCGGCCGCTGCTTCAGCAAGGCGGCTGGATACAAAGGTCACGTGCCGCACGAGGGAGGTTCTGCAAGTGTGCTACATCCTCATACAAATACGTACGTAACTACGTATATAATTACTATCCTTTTTCGTCTCAATGCCTGATGCAAGTGTCTTAGTTTAACCGACAAGCATACAGTAGAGAGGGTTGTAGACACGCGCTGAGTTGGAAATCTGGGGCCACAAATCCGACCAAATGGGGAACATATGGCATCCATGTAAGCACTCGATCCAACACACATTAGTAATGGAAAAGTGCGTGAATCCGGAAAAAAAATCCAAAAAACCTCCAATCATCCCACAGCACCGGTTCACTTTTTCGGTTTTTCCTCTGCGCACAATCGCAAATAGAGACGAACCTCGACCTCTCTGCCAACTTTTACGGTGTATTTTAAAAAGAAATAACAGAGGAAAAAATAAATAAATAAACAAACATATATATATATATATATAGAAAAGGGCCCCAGGCCCGTTCATGATTGTCAGAGGACAAAAATGGAGTTTGATTCCCCAAATATATATTTTTTTCCTTAAAAGAAAGATGGTCATTCGTTTCACGTAAGGTCATTGATTGGCAACTATAATAATATACCTGCGACCTTTTAAGGGAAGTTGGAACACAGGTCCAATCAAGGACCGTCACTGGCCCGCAAGAGAATGGACTGTTTCCCTTTTTGGTGCACTTCGGTCCCCTTCTCCCTCCCTCACAGTTAGTTACTCTGAATGGCGCCGAATCGGGCCACATTCAAATAACCAGTTCGTTCCACGATAATCCCAAATTTGCTATGATGATCTTTCATATTTGCGTAATAATTACATTTTATTAAGGAGGCGTCGTTTGTTTTATAGAAAACACTTTTTAAAAAACTATTTTCTAAAATCTCTCTAATTTATTTAACTTTTAGAAAGTTAGTTAATGATTTTTTTAGGGAAAAATACAGCCTTTTTGAAAGGAAAGTGCTAAACACTTTTGGTATCTTAAAAAAATAGTTAAATGGCTAATTTACTTTTAAATTCAACTATCTAAACTAAGTTCAAGAGGTTTTTTGGTATCTTAAAAAATAGTTAAATGGCTAATTTACTTTTAAATTCAACTATCTAAACTAAGTTCAAGAGGTTTTTTGCATTTTCATTAGTAATAATTTAGTTATGTAAGTGATAATTTGTTATTTTGATAGATATAAAATATAATTCTAAATTAAAAAAGTTATCAACCTGCATTTAAAGTATTTGACACTGTATTTTAAAAATATTTTTGAAAAAAATCCAAAAACATTTATCAATTTTTTTTTAAAAAATAAAATAAATCTAACTATCTTTGTTAATAAACTTAACTATAAATATATTAATAAGTGATTTCTCAACTCAATTTCTACTTAAAAAGTATTTTTCATAGCATAACTAAACACTTAAAAATAATTTATTTCTCAAGTAATTTCAAAAAACAATTAGTTTCCGGCGAAGAAACGGGCTAATTTAAAAACGCAAACGGAGCATATGTTCATTATCTGAATCATGCAGTGCATAGATTTTTGGTAAAACCGTGTCCACCGCTAGTATATTGAGATTAATTTGCCAGCGTTGTTCTCGCAATACACGGATCTAGATCCAATTACACAAACACTTGGCAGAGAGTTTTGTTTTTCCTTATTAACAGAAATCTTCGATCACAAATTCGTGAAAGAAAAGATAAATAAATCAGATATTGCATTATCAAGGAGGAGAATATTATTTGACAGAGAAGACAATCCAAGGTGTGTGGTTGCAGTAAAAATGAACGGAGGATTGTAACACACGCAGAGCTCTGGAAATCGAAAACACTACGAATCAATTGAAATCAATATTGCAGGTGATGATCGTGTGTGTCTGTGACCCGAAGCTATATGGAAACAGAGAAGTTAATCGACGCAAGGGGATCAAATGCAACAGGTCGCATTGTCAGATTGAGGAGAGAGAGAGAGAGAGAACCTGGAGAAGCAGAGCCGTGAGCGCATGATCGGTTGATGGATGTTGAAGGAGAAAGATTACGGATGGCTACGCAGCTACCCTCGCTCCTCACCACGTTCATCTCGGAAGTATTAAAACCCACCAATATGCCGAATACTCAGTTCTGTGAGGAAAAAATAGCACAGGGAGGGAGGGAGGGAGGGGTTCTTTCTGGTCCCGACTTTGATGATTGAGTGGGAGTGCTAAAGAGAACGTCAAATGTCAAGAACACCCCGGGCCCTTCCTCGTCCCGTTTCACATATGGGAGCCAATTTACGGATTGCCCAGAAAGAGGTCAGCTTGTCAATGACTCAGTATGATGTAATTCAATTGACATTTTATTATCATATTCTTTGAATATTGCTGTTAGTATCTTTGTGACTGTTTGTTAGTGTGTTTGTTGTTATTTTTTAATTTTTTTTTATTTTTAAAAATTATTTTTAGACATTAACAGATTAAAATAATATAAAAATATCAAAATTTTTTTAATTTAAAATAAAAAATATATTTTTTTAAATTTTTTTTAAAAGCATTTTTAAAATGCAATACCAAATACTATCTTAATCTATTATGAATTCTTATTGGCTGGCTAGCTAGATATCTAATATATGTAGGGGAAAAAAGGGTTATACCATGCATAATTATTCTTATTAAACTCGATGATTTATTTAATGATTAATTTTAAAATAGTTTGATTTGATTTTCTTATATAACTCAATTGACTTAGTTGATTCAAATAAAATTTAATTATCAATAAAAAATAAAAATATAATTAAAAAAATAGTAGAGATAAACCTTTCGACTCAATTTTGTTTATCTAACTTGTGCTTAAAATTAAATAATAGGAGTTGCATTCACATGACTCGGCTGATTTAAGAAATTGATTGCTATGAACAGTGAACTCCATGCGCTTTGCCGGCTATTTTACATTTTATTTGAGATTGTGTTGTAAATTGTTTTTCAAAATAATTTTATTTTAAAATATATCAAAATAATATTATTTTTAATTATTTAAAAATATATATTTTTAATATTACAACATTAAAATAATTCAAAAATACTAAAATACATTAATTTAAAATAATAATAATAATAAAAAAATTAAACGCGAGGCCTTGGTTGTTTTATGTTATGGTTTATATAACTATCATCTTGAAGCATGGTAAAGGAATATATTATAATATTTTTTTTTAAAAAATTTAATATTATCATAAATAAAAACACTAAATTTTTTTAGTTTAAAATAAAAAAATAAAATAATATCATTGTTTTAAAAAATATAATCCCAAACACCTCTGCACCACGAACGAAGCATCATTCGAAAAAAATGGCTACTCGGTTCCATGCACGGGGGAGAGTACAAACCCCAAGCATCTCAATTACTGCTGCTCGGAGAAACCAGATCTTCGAAGAGGACCAGAAAGTTGAACGCTTAATTCTTGAGATCCTTCTCCCTTCTCGTTTTGTTGCTCCTGTACTTTCATTTCTAAAATCTATCACGGGTCGAGAAGGAGATTTAAGAGTATTATTGCAGAAAAACCCGGATGATTCGTGGTATGCATAGAGCGACGAAAGGGTAATTCAGACTTTTTAGTTTGTTTGTAGTTTGGTGAACCTACAACTCGGCAGACTTCTGTGGTCATGGTGACAAGAAGTCTAAAGCAGTCTTCAGATTCCACATGGCAGGCTGTTTTCAGAGCACTGTCGAGTAGAACTTATCGAGTGTTATCTCAATACAATCTGGGAATGCCATACCCAGTCTCGTTTGAGCGAGTGCACGGCCCGCGCTAAAAGCAGGAATTTCTGTGTTATGCTTTTTTAAGTAGTGTTGGTGTGTTTTTTTTCAGTATTAAAATAATATATTTTTTAAAAAATTATTTTTGATTTTAGTATATGAAAATAATTTAAAAATACTATTTTTTTAATTTAAAACAAAAAATTGAATGTTATGTCAAACATGAACAAATACCGAATGAGACGAAATTGTTTATTGTAATGGTAAATACTAATTGATAAAATAAAAAAACATAACACTTCAACTAGAATATTAGATTTGTAGTTGACGTGTCAGTGTAGCTAATAAAGATAGATCATTTTTTATAATGAATTTAGAATTCAATATCACAATCGATTGACAACGACAAAATGGCTCGTAGTTCAAACCCTTTTTCTCTTAATGATTTATTTTGATTTTGATTTTACAGTGAAGTATATATGTTATTGGGTAATTGTATACGGTATTAAAAGTTCATTTAGCTTTTTTAGTCATAATTCAAGCTATTTTTTTATAAATTAATTACCTTGAAGTTAATATAGGATATTTTTAATTTAGGAATATGTTTGATAAGAATTAGTCACATAATTGTTTTTGAATTATGAGCTAGAATATGCAAATCAAACATTAAAAATTCAACTTCTAATCAATAAATTTTAGTCAATTTTATATAAAAAAATACAATTTATTTATAACTAAATACATTTTAATTTTTTTTAATGGAATCATAAAGTTAAAAAACAACTTAACTCAATTTACAAAAAAAAATGCCGGGCACCATCCCCGTGTTTATTGGGGTTAAAAAGTCATTGCGGCTGTGCGTCCACGAGCTTGAATAGCGCGTGAGATGAATGGGAAGTCTGCCGGCTACAAAAACAAGGATAATTGCGTTATGTTTTTGGAGTTTGCTGCTACCTCACACTTTATTGCTTAACTCTTTCCGTTTGTCTTCTTAATCGTAGATTTGATTGCAAGGGCTCAAAAGGGCAGAAAAGGCATTGGAACCTTTTGAGACTTGAAAGGATGGCACCAAGCCAACACAAAGAATCATGGATGTCACCCACGCTACCTACCTACGTGAGTAGTTAGGAAATATTCAGGATTGTGCTAACTATTATTTTTCAAAATATTATTTAAAAAAAATATATGATACATTTTTTATATAGCATAGTAAAATAATTTAAAAAGAAAATAAAAAAATAAAAAATAAAAGAACAATGACAGGGGATCCCGCTGCCCTCCATGCCTCTCTGTGCTGAAGATAGAATTCACAGGCATACTCCAAGTTGGCTTGTCTGGAGCTTTGACTGGTGGATTCCGTCAGATCAGAATGGTAATTTTTTAATTATCGTTCGATGATATCCCCTGCCTTTCGCTATATAAGAAAGACAACGACACGTCACGAGTAATTTACAGGAGTAAAAAAAACTCTTCACTGCCAGGTTAAAAACTCGAGGTTCAATGCAATTTTTTACCCTGGACCGTAGTGGAGCCAATGCAAAGTTTACGGGGGTGTGTTATTTTTTCATTTCAATACATTTTTAAAAATGATTTTAAAATTATTTCTAGTTGAAAATATATTAAATTAATTTTTTAATATTGTTAATGTATTGATGTTAGGAATAAAAAAATTATAGAAATATAATTTCAGTTTATTTTTAATTAAAAATAACTTCTTAAAAAGATTATACTTTGCAATATCATGCACACGAATTCTTAATGTGTCACTGCAAGCTAGCAACATGTAGTTTGGGTTTCGGCTCCAAGTGAACGAAAGGGTAGGGTAGCAATTTGCAATATGCAAATCAAGCTTTAAGGAAAGGGTCAGGTACTTAAGTTAATAAAAGCCCAAACAAACTAATCAAGCTTAGCTTCGGCCCAGACGAAGAAGAAGGGGCCCACCCAAACGAGAACTGGAGGCAGAGGAGAGGGAGTTCCGTTTTTAGTTCTTTAAATCGACTGCCACTAAGGCGCCGATACAAAACTAAGCGCCCCAACTCTTCTGAGCTGAAAATTTCAACGCATTCTTCTTCTATTCTCCCTCCAATATACTATATAATATTTCCCGTTCCAATCTTGGAGATAAAAAAGAAGACGGAGAGATCCAGAAATGGCGTCGATGCTGAGCTCAAGAGACGTATCTGGATTCAAATTCCTCTTCTTTATAGCGATTATGTACGCTATCATATCGCTTCTTGTTCACTCCGTACTTCACATGAAATTCATTAAGCCTCTCTCGATCGACGCCCCTCTCGATCGCTTCTCCGAGGCCAGAGCCATCCATCACGTTGCAGTTCTAACCAACGACGGTCGTCAAGTCAGTCCCGCCCTCATTCCCGTGCTTGCATGCCCCTCTTGTTTTGTTACGGAGTTTTCAATTTTCTTATTAATTCATTCACTGGCTTTTAATGTTGATAAATTAAAAGGAAGGGCGTCCTGGACTGAGAAAAGCCGCGGTGTATATTAAAGAGCAGTTAGAAATGCTGAAGGAGAGAGCTGAATCCAATATCAGGTTGTTGTCTTCCCTCCAGTCATGCTGGCTGACCGTTTAAGTGATGATTTTTAATTTTGATTATGATTTTGATTGATTACCTCATTTAAATTTAAATTTTTCCAGGGTTGAGGTCGAGGAGACGACTATTAATGGTTCCTTCAGCATGATATTTTTAGGCCACAGCATATCTTTTGCTTATAGAGACCATATAAATATTGTTGCCAGGTAATTTCTCCACTCCTTGCTCAAATGGAGCCTGTTCAGGTTTGTGTTCATGTGCTGACGTTCGATTCGTGTTAGAATCATCGAGGAACGGGGTGTCTATTTTCCCTTGCTTACTGGGACCACTATTTTTTTACGGGACTCCCCTGAAAGCATGATCGTTGAGTTCACTTGGAGGCGAGACACATCCTCTAAGAAAGGATGCGTCTTCCATTTTGAATGGACTGGACTTTGTACCCTCGTCAAGAAATTGTGGCCGCCGGACTTCCTACCTATAAGCTACTCAGCACCTGAAATTTAATTGCACTGTGAAACTTTATTGTTCACTACTGGAACAAAAGCCAGGAAGCTGAATCCTGTGAAGGGAAAATGTAGAACCATTTCTTTTTTACCTTAGAAAAAAATATTAAGAAAGGTGTTGCATTACATTTTAGAGGGAAGCTATAAGTGATGCATAAGAAACGACTAATGAGGAAACGGTGCCTTATTGGATTAGGAGATCAATGATAGTAGATGGCGTCTTATGCTTTGGGCTTTTACCTTGAGTGTGCAGAGTTATAATTGGTTATAATTCATGCCTTTTTAGATAATAAAGAGTGTATTTTTATCATATATTTTTGGAGGACAACATTTGGACTAACTTCTACTTGATAACAGGATATCATCAGCTGATGTGAAAGAAACTGATCCATCTGTATTAATTAATGGCCATTTTGATAGTCCTCTTGGCTCACCAGGAGCTGGTGATTGTGGTTCATGTGTTGGTGAGTACATCGTATCTCGTAACCACTTGGACTACCTTAAAAACAGTAGTTTACAGGCTTTCATTGTTCTGCAGCGTCAATGTTGGAATTAGCTAGAGTTACGGTAGAATCTGGCTGGATTCCCCCCCGGCCACTTATTTTTCTTTTTAATGGCGCAGAAGAACTTTTTATGCTGGTATAGTATTCGTTTGTAAGCAAAATTATTATTTGAATATTATTTAAAAAAAAATCTGTTGTGTTGACATTTCCATCATGGACAAGTCATATTTCTGAACATACTGAATGCAGCTTTCCTTTTCCTACTTTGTTGGACAACCGCATCAAATTCCTTGCAGTCAAAACACATCCAGTGGATCGTTATTTACCAAGTTATTTTCTATTTAACTTATCTCACTTTTAATCTTAAAAGTGGTTGGTTGATTATGATGTCTCAGGGTTCACATGGCTTCATGAAGACACATAAATGGCGTGATTCAATTGGAGCGTCTATAAATGTGGAAGCATCTGGGACTGCTGGTCCTGGTAGGATATGATCCAATTCCAATGTTACTTTTTTCTCAACCGTTTTAGAATGCATACAGAACATTGACTCAATGATTTGGGGAAAAGGGAATTGGATTTAGAGCAGAAAACAGAAACCATCCTGTGATCTGCAGAACATACAACTTCTTTCGCATATCATGGTTGATCCAGGTGGCAGCCTCTTAAAGTCAGTTCAACATACGTTCACATTATATCAGAATAACTGTACCATGTTCTCGGCATCACTCACTTCCAAAGCTGCCAGATATGGAAATATAAGAAATGAATTAAAAATTTATTTTTTGGTAGTTGGGAACATGTGTTTTTGACTTTTCTTAATGATTTCGAGTTCCGTGTAATGGTCCTGGCGCTGTATGCTAATGTGAATACTGCTGTATTTATAGATTTAGTCTGCCAATCTGGACCTGGGTCTTGGCCTTCTGAAGTATATGCAGAGTCTGCAGTTTATCCCATGGCACATAGTGCTGCTCAGGTTTTCTTTTATTCTTCTTGTTTTTGAATTAAACTTCAAAACATTCTGATGAGTATTTTATTTTGTGGTTAGTTGTAAAGGAAACAATGAAACAAATATTATTTGCATGATTTTGTTTCATATTCACCCGGGCCACTCTAAAACTCTCATAACATATATTTGTGGTTTATTCCAATACCCATCTGCTGTGCATTTCCTCTCTTTGCATTTAATTATTTCAGTCCTAAATAATCTATTTCTCTATGCAGGACATCTTTCCTGTGATTCCTGGAGATACCGATTACAGAATATTTTCCCAAGATCATGGAAACATTCCAAGCCTGGATATCATCTTTCTTCTTGGTGGTTATTACTACCATACATCCTATGATACACTGGACAAATTACTGTATGCGTTACATATGCTATTTTGGTATATATATACTTCATTGGAATTCTTTTGTCGCTTTATTCTTTAGTGCATCCTCTGATGCATTTGAATGTACTCACACCAGACCTGGAAGCCTTCAAGCTCGTGGAGACAATTTGCTTAGCATACTCAAAGCCTTCACAAATTCTTCTAAGCTACAAAGTGCTCGAGAAAGAGAATCTAAAGCCGTAACCAATGACTACAAGGATGAGAGGGCTGTTTTCTTTGATTATTTATCATGGTTCCTTGTACGCTGCAAAATTTATTCATCTTCTCTTTCTGATTTTTCAATAATCTTTCTTAAATTTTAACACATTAATGACTCACTATATGACCTCGAGTTATGCATAACATTGTCCTTTTATCTGTAATGTTTCTTTCAGATATTCTATTCAAGAAGGGTAGCTGTGGTACTTCATAGTATTCCCATCGTCATCTTTTTTGTAATGCCGTTCCTTTTGCATTTTTGGGATCCCAGGTCACGTTCTTGTTTTGCAATCTTCTATGATTTTGTGAAAGGTTGATTCTCCATTGCTGATTTTTTTTTTATTTTTTTCCTCCAAGTCTCCATGCTCTGATACCCTACACCTACCTCCACATTCATAAGTTAATAGACACAAGACATGCATATTGATAATAGTCAGAACTTGTTTACTTTTCAGGAATGCTTTTCCATGCTGCTGGGATTATACTGGCAATTATTTTCCCGATTATCCTTTCTATTTTGCAACTGTTCTTCTCTAATTATGCTTTGATCTGGTGAGCTTGTTCTTTGGTTCTTTTGATTTATTCTCCCTGGTATTTTGAATGGGAAAAGGTTCACAGGGTGTGAGCGTGGTGCTGGTTTAACTGTGGCTCATGTTTTGTTTCCCAGTAGTTTCATTGTATTCAACAGCAAGTTGAACTTCAATAGGAGATGCTGTTATACTGTTATAATTAATGATTAACTTCCATGGGACACCATAAATCTCTTCCATAACTTAGGAGTAGCTGTAGCTTCAACTGAGAGAGGATGGTGTGTGTGTGTGTGAGAGAGAGAGAGAGGGAGAGGGGGAGAGAGAGAGAGAGAGATGATGTTGTAACTGTTGGCCATGGTTCTCATTGACATGCAAGATCCAAATGCAGGTTTGCACATCCATACCTTGCATTCTTGATGTTCATCCCCTGCTCACTTGTTGGTTTGCTAATTCCAAGAACTGTTTGGGATTGTTTCCCCCTCTCTCAAGATGTTTCAGTTATCAAGAAGTCAGAGGAGGTACAATTAAATAGCAAATATTGTTTTTGAGAAATCACTTACTCAGGTCATGCTTTTTACATTTTCTCTTATCATATGGCTAGAAGTGTTAGCAAATCAGGATTTCTTTGAATTTGTACATCCTAGGTAATAATATTCACATGGAACGTCTTTGGTTACTGATAATAGCTGTCAGTATACATACTATTTAATATGGTGTTCCAAGACGTGCAACATTTCACTGACTTCACCAACGAGAAGAAATTTCAAAATCATCAGTCTGCAATAGAATATGAGGAAACAGCATAGAAAACTAAGTTATTACGAATCGAAAACCAATAGACAAGAATGATCAGAAGACAAGTTGCTTTTATAAATGGGGCAAGATGTCCTCTAGTTGCTAAGAATGACAAACATTTGATATGCATCACATTTAATGGAGTCCGGTGACCAATTTTTGGTCACTGTCTCTACTTTGATTACTATATTGTTGAGCTTCTCCTCTAATAAGGCCTCATTGAAAAGTAAAGCATTAATTGTAATAGCATACCTAATTAGGATATTTGATAATTGTGAAAAGTTCTCCAAAAACCAATTGCTGAAAACTATCTTCTTGAATCACATCAGCCACTTTATATGGATGATGGACATGTTTCACTTCTCTCTCATAAAAAACTTTCTTCTTTCCTTATGATGTTACATGGGCCATTGCTTGGCACAATGTAAAGGTAAAACTTTTGGCTTGCGACCACAAGGTTGCTGTTTTGAGCCTTGAAAGCAGCAAGGGTGAGATTGCCTCCAAATTCTCTTCTGAAGACTCCTTCATAAGGGACCAAATTACCAAGATAAACTTTCCATAAATATGCGAGTCCACCACAACTGTTAGTGATTTGATTCATTGGACTCTTTGATTTGTTTAGTGCGGATAAAATAATTTTTTTCCCCACATCCTGTTTACATTTTCTGGTAGCTCTATGCCTTTCTTGGAGTTTGATGGAGTTTTGTATGCATCTTCTGGGCGCTTTAAATCTAGTCCAGGTGCATCATCCATCACTGAAGCTAGCAGATGTCTGAAATGGAGTAAATTTTGCAGGCTCTAGCTGAAGAAGCAAGATTTTGGGGAGCATTTGGATACTATGCTTGCTTAACTTCGGTATGTAATCGCTATTTTTAGTTTACTGTTTTAGAAAAAATCTTAGTGCCTTCAAGATTTTGATACTTGCTAAAATTTTCAACGGCTAACTATAGTAAAGACAGGCTTATCTTGTAGCTGGGCTCAGTGGAGGGTTTTTGACCTTTGCTGTGTCTGCATCTATGCTTCCAGCATGGATCTTCTTTTCCCTATCTATCAAGTCCAGTGATCATCAATCACTAAGGTACTGGTTTCAATGGATGACAGTCAAATTCCTTCTTGTGAATGTTAGCTTGATATTTTCTCTCAATTGGTTATTATATTGAAGCTGAATTTGTTGCATTGCTGGTTTGTGATGCTGTGCATGAAGACTTCTATGTTAGTGTCTCTTAGAACTGTTTTATAATGCTATTTTTGCTCTAAATAGTTGAAGCATGCCGCAAAATATCAGCTGTTCAGTGATCTGTGTCTGTTTATATATCCCACATATATAATACACTGAATACACTGAAGTTCTTGTTGCCTCAAAAAATCTACTCTGGCTGATTTTTCACCTTTCAAGTATGCTGGACTTCCTTTTGAGTGTTCTTATAGCATCATTTTGGAGCCTTCCTTGAAAGATAGGTGTTGACTTGGAACGTCTTTTAGATTTCTTCAAGACATGTCATGTTGAACTCTGACACAACAGCTGCCATCAAGCTGTCCTTTAACTTGTTTAAAAGATGCCTCAATTAATTGAAAGTTAACACCGAACTTGCTATTTCTGAATATTTTCAAGAATCACTCCTTGTGATCCTCTCAATAGACTGTTGAAATGTATCATATTTTTTTTTCTGCTGCACATGGTTTTGGGCTGTTGATAATTGGATCCAAAGCACAGCTTGTTGTCTTAGCTAATTCTGGAGCATTTTGAGGGTTCACAATTTTTTTGTGCACTTTCTTATTGATTTTTAAAGTGTTTTCATTCTTTTTGTTTTCTTCTTGTTTACGAGGAGACTTGAAACAGTCTTGCAGGAGACGGGGGTGATAGCATGCTAAATGGAACATAGATTATTGTCTCTTTGTTCTTTTTTCTCACATTAAAATCCTTTTTTTTGCTGCATTGTAGTCACTTTCTAATTGAAGAAATGTGGCAAATGGTAGCCAAAAAAACAGAAGTGATATGACTGATGCTCTTTCTTGCAGATCAGCAGTTTTTTATGTAATACCTCTAATTCCATGTCTCGCATACTCGGTATATTTTGGGGGGTTTCTCACCCAATTTTTGATTGAGAAGATGGGCATGATGGGTGCTGTCCCTCCTCCCTATGGTTAGTATTCCTAAACTATTTCTTCTGATGCTGTTTATATCAATCAGATTATTTATGGTTGTTCTTCTGAATGTGAGATGGAAACTGTTGAATCAATATATGTTCATTTATGTACTTTAACTGGAAAATTGAATTATGTATAAATAATATTATCAGGAAGTGTTGTTTTTTACACTTCTGGTTGTTGATAACTTTTGGACAGGTGTAGAGAAAAAAAAGAAAAATAATTGGACTATTATATACTTCCAGCTGATTCTTGTATGAATTATCCTTTCTATGTTTTTTTATCTGAGGTGCAAATTTTAAAATACTTAATGTGATGTTTTATTGGATCGACTCTATATAGACTGCCTTCATTATGTGTCATATGGTAGTATTTTTAATTTCAACCTGGCTTAAAGAGGATGGTGTACTTATATCGCTTTAAAAGTTCTGCTTGTACTCTTCTCTTGATGACTTTCAAGTATGCTGTAGGATAGATTTATTTCCAGTAGTCAATAATCTACAGAACCATTGTGATTGTTTTGTATAGTTATAACTGAGCAAGCAATTATATGCTCCAAAGTAAAGTGTGGATTATGATTACCAGATCCCTTCTTGCAGGCTATTATGTTCCTGATGTTGTAGTGGCAGCAACAGTTGGGGTTGTAACTGGTTGGTGTGTGGGCCCACTAATACCTGTTTGTAGTCATTGGTTAGCTCGGTTTTCGATCTTGAAGCTCTTGTCGCATGTTAGTGTACTTGCTCTGGCTCTTTCGTCTCAATTCTTTCCATACAGCAATGCTGCACCAAAGAGGGTTGTTTTTCAGCATACACTTGTCACTACAGGTACGAAGAAGAGAGCACTTGATATTTAAAGCCTTTTGAAACTTTAGCAAGTTATAAATGCTAGATAGATATTGCATTTATGTGTGAATATGAACACGGTTCAATTATTAGCTCTGTTATGGGCTTCTTTATTCATTCTGATTTTCAAGCCCCCTTTCTCAGCCATCTTGTCTGAAAACTTCTTTTACTTCTGTGGATTGACAGATGTAAATAGGATTGTGGACTCCAGCTATGAATTTTCTGTTGTAGATTCCAATTCTTTATTGTTTCTTTTCAAATATGCTCCTGAAGTGGCAAAGGAATTGCATATTGGCCAAGAGTTATCTTTTGGAACTGCTAATATGTCTCACCGAGAGACTTGGATGGTAAGCAAATTTCGCATTTAATATCAGTAGCTAATGCTATGTCCATGATTTGAGGTGGCTCTTCTGCCTTGTCTAGACATAACAAGTTATATAACTCGCAACCACAACATATGGCTAGTTTCTCGTTTCAGTATTTGAATCATAAGTACCTAAGGCAACATTCCGTTTTTTATTCAAATCTCGAAGCATGTGATCATTTTCTTTGAATTTGTTAATCTTTCCTCTCTCCCCAACCTGGGCATTTTCCATAACAGCCTCATTTAAAGAGAGGGGTTGATTTCCTATGGTGTGGCAGGTTTTCTCATCTTTCAATGGAGTGATAGATTTAGTTTTAGTGCCCATAACGGGCAAGTTACATCATCTTGAATTATATGCTCTAAATTGATTGCAAATCCATCAAATTCATTGATAAACCTTATTCTGTGAACTTTCTGTTTTTTTATATAATTTACTTGCAGGGGATTTTTCCAGTGTCTTTAATGTTTTCTCAAAGCTTAAAGTTCCCGGCAAGGAGTGATGGCATTTTGAAACGCTATAGATATTTCCCCCACTTATCTAATTACAAGCCACATAACATCTCCAACGACAAATCTCGGAGAGTTTACTTGGAATTTTATTTGGGGTGAGTAGAATGTACTGTTGATCTTCATGGAAGTGCATGAAAACTTTTCCTGTGCTTAGAAAATACACTTCTTTGAGTTTTGCTCATCCTCAGTTTGGAGGGATAGGACACAGGAATACCCAGCTCACCTGTTAGCTCACGCGCACAGTATTGCTAGGGGAGGAATTTGAACCTGGATAATTCCATGTGAGGGTATGCTGTCTAGATCAGCTACACTCACTTGCCTTGAACCATAGGACGATGTTGAAAGATTGTGGTGTTACTTTAACAGAATTATTGATCTCTTTAATGAACAAATTGTCCATTATGCTTCTTGCTGGATTGATTACAAGTCTATCATTCACACACACATGTACGTATATTGCGGAAAATATGCCTATTTGCATTTTTAATGCATAATTGTTAGATGTTCTCTAGATCCGAGACAAAGGGCAAAAATTGAGGTGTCAACATCAGGAATGCTGTTTGACTGCGCAGGAGCGAAACAGCTAAGAAAAGCCCCGTTAAAAAATTTAATTTTAATTCGCATAGAATACTTGTGTGCATATGCTATATCATAAAACATAGATCTCGTTTCTTCTTTTTTGAACTTCTTTTCAATCAGATTTGTGGCTTTTAATCTTCATACGCTGTGTTTTTTAGTGACTTGAAGGAAGTTTGGGTAGCAGTCCTTAACATAACCGGTCCTTTATCTAGCTGGTCATTTGCAGACAATATGCTTCCAGGTGCGAAATTTTAAGATTCCACTTGTCCGTGAGTATTTTTTTCTGTTGTGCAAGTAATCACTCTAGAAATTGGGCAGCTCCTGAGACAGTTGATGGTGGTCCACCATCCTACATATTGAGACTTAGTGGAAACAGCCAACGAAATTGGACTTTCTGGTTAGAGGTAAAGTTCTGCTCTTGATTAGCTTAGGTTACGAGGATGATTTTTTTTAGACAGTTCAATTTTTTTAAGAGGTGTTACTTCTCTTTGGAAAGTTCAGGCTAGCAGTTCTGATGATTTAAGGGTGGAAGTTGCTGTGGTAGACCAAGTTTTAGATGATGAAGCAAAGAGGTTAAAAAGCCTTTTTCCAGAGTGGGCTGATGTCATTGCTTATTCTTCCTTTATGTCCAGCTACATTTTCTAACTCAGGATTTCAAACTTCCAGCGCATAAACTTGCCCAATCATTGGCTTAAAAACTGTTTAGACTCAGATGACACTTAAAGGAAATGTAGTTCAATTTGCATGCTTTTTGAAGCATAATTGAAATCGTTTCATTTTTCAGTTTTAGAACTGCAAAGATTACAAGGTGGCATTGTCACAAATCTCAAGTTTCAGTGTAATTTCGTTCTCCATTTTCATTGCTTTTGGAAGGAGGAATTCAGTCCTCTAAATACATGTAATAAGTCATAATTTATAGTCTATACTCCATGATTTGTAGTCTATAATAAATATAAGATTTTCTGTTGTAATTTGGTTGCCATGTATTGTTGATTTGATATTCTTGTCATATATACTGACATCTCCCCTCAAATTGATATTGGCCGATCAAGAAGCATCAATTTGTCAATCATGAGTTGATGTCGAGGCCAAGACAAAGTCTTTGTAAAGACATCAGCCATCTGATGCTCGGTGGAAATATAAGGTAGTGTAAAAATATTATGATCAAGAGCTTAACGAATATAGTAACAGTCAACTTCAATATGTTTGGTGAATTCATGAAACATAGGATTAGTAGCAATCTGAATAACACTTGTTATCAGCATGAAGAGGTGTAGGAGTATGATGAGGAAAACCAAGTTCACGTAGCAAACCCTAGAGCCATACAATTTTTAAACATGCGGAGGACATAGCTCAATACTCGGATTTTAAGATTCAGTCTTGCTTTTTGCTTTTCCATGAAATTAAAGCATTTCCAAGAAATATACACCACCCAGTAACAGAACGATGTTTAAAAAATAATCAATAGGAAAAAAATCTGTATCAGTATAACTTATTAATTGTAATGAATTATCAATAGGAAAAAATAATCCTCGCCCTGATGTACCCTTAAGATAACGAAGAATTCTTCGGACAATAGTTAAATGAGGCTAACGAGGAGCTTGTAAAAATTGACTGACTTATTGTACTGTAAAAGAAATATTTTTTCGAATAATGGTTAGATAATTCAAATTGTCCACCAATTGCCTATATATGGAGGGATCAGGTAACAAGTCACCATCATTTTGACAAAGTTTCAAATTAACCTCGAGAGGTGTAAGAACATTATTCCCCAATTCAAGACCGTCTAAGAGAAGAATCTCTTGGGTGTATTTGTGCTAATGTAGAAAAATCCTATTAGACATAGAGTGCACCTATAGACCAATGAAATATTGAAGGTGTCCTAGATCCTTCATATGAAATTAACTGTTAAGAAAAAGTTGTAAATTCTCAATGAGTGGAATGTTAGATCCTGTAATGATAATATCATCCACATATACAAGAAGAGCAACAATATCAGTAGCAGTTTGTTGAAGAAATATAGAGGAATCATATTGGCTTTGAATAAATTTAAATTTCAAAAGAGTAATGTGAAAATTTTCAAACCATGTCCAGGGTGTCTATTTTCAAATTATCCTGAAGAGCCTGAAGTTCCTATTTTATTGCTTGTTGCCAACAGTCTTGGGTAGAAGCCTGAGCATAAGTCTTAAGCACAAAAGTATTATCAATAGTAGTTGCTGAGTATCCATACCTATTTAGAGCACGTGAAACTCGAGTTGATCGTCTTAGTTGAGGGGAAGGATTAGATGTCAGTTCTGTGTCCGGAAGGGGCAAAGTGGATAGATGACGTCTTTGATATACAGTTCTTTGCTTAAAATGTTCAAAGGTATAAAATGTACTATCATCATCAAATTTAGGAAGCTGGATGAAAGTAGATTCTGTAAAGGGACAAGAAGGGATTTTTTTTCTTGATTTTCAAATAAAATCACATTTCGAGAGATGAATTTTATGAGCATTTGCGTCATAAAACACAAACCCTTTATGAGAATTAATGTATCCTAGAAAAGCACAACGAGCAGCTTGGGTTGAAAGTTTATTACGTTCAATAAATGGTAAGTGAACAAAACAAACACACCCAAAGACATGGAGAGAATCATACTTAGGAATAACACCAAATAAAATAGAGTATGGAGATTCAAATTTTAGAACTTGGAAAGGCAAACGATTAATTAGATGAACGGATGTCGACAGAGCTTTTATCCAAAATCGAGTAGAAACTGAAGAATCAATTAATAAGGTGCGAACATCTAAAATATAATGATTCTTACGCTCAACAACTCCATTTTGTTGAGGAGTATAAGGACAAGATCTTTGAGAGAGAATCCATTTGCTTTTGAGATATTCCTGAAATTCTTTGAACACATATTCCCCCCAAAGTCAGAACATAGAATTTTAATATAAGCAGGAAATTGATTTTCAACAAATGCAATGAAAGCCTGGAATGTTGAGAGAACATTAGCCTTAGATCGGAGAAAATATATCCAAGTGAAACGATTGAAATCATTGATAAACGTGACAAAATATTTATACTGAGCATGAGAAAGAATAGGGCTCACACCCATACACCAGTATAAATAATTTCAAAATATTTTGAAGCACGACTACCATATGAAAGAAATGATAATGCTTTGCTTTTACTCAATTTGCAAGAACTACAATCCAAAAATTCTATTGAAAAAGAATTTTTATTCCCTAAATATTCATGTTTCATAAGATGAGTCAATACATTAGAATTGGAATGCCCGAATTTCTTATGCCAAAAATGAGGATTATTAATGACAGTAGAATAAGCACAATAATTAATACTAGGAATAAAAAATTATATTGAAAATAAACATCCCACTTTAGGCCCCTTCACGATCACCTTCCCTGACACTTGATCCTGCACACAACAACCATGACAATCAAAGTGAATTTTACAGTTATTTTCTACTATTTGGCCAACAGAGGGTAAACTTGTGGATAATTTTGGTGACATAAAAATATTTTTGAGATGAGACCCCAAATTACCAATCGACGAATCAACAAATTATCACCATTTCCTTCCTGTATATGTTGATTACTCATGATTTGATGCTGCTGAATCCATTAACCATTGTTTATTATTTCCCGAATCCAAGAAAGAATTAAAATCATTTTTCTTACCTTGGATGCTGAGTGCAAAGAAGGAAGAGATAATCATCCGCTGCGCCATCTTGGGAGTAAGGGTGGACGATGAAAAGCTCTTCATCGATGAAGGTCCTAATGCCGATGATGAGGACACAATTGCAGTAGCTATGGAAGCAGTCCCCAATTTCGACTGAACAATAAACCCTTGACGATTAAGTGGTCGCAGACGACAATCCTTGGTAACATGCCTTTCTTTCTTACAATAATTGCATAATTTCTGGCAATACACCCTAATTCCTTGCAATTTAAACACTACACACCCACACCCCTCTGTCGTCCCCTTTCTTGAGCCATGTATACCACGTTTTAACACCTCTATAGCAGTCTCCAGAGTCAACTCGTGTTGAGTGACGAGTCATTGTTCTTCCCGTAACAGTTCCCCCAAGCATTCATCCAAAGTGGGTATTGGACTTCGATTGATCAAGCTTGCTCGCACAACCTCAAATTCTAGTCGGAGCTTCATCAAGAACTGGTCCCTTTGGCTTTCAGCATAAACAAGGTATAGTGTCTCTAAACTCTCATTTGGTATTTTAGAGTATATTATACCCGTATACTCACCCTATAAATTAAGAAATCCAGCATAAAATTATTCAATTGAGAGATTACCTTGTTTGTAGTTGGCAATACCCGTTTCTACCTGAAATTTTTGAGCCGAATTGTTCTAAGAATAGATGCGTCAGAAGTAATCCCAAATCTCCTTCCCTGTGTCAAATGAACAAAGATTGTTGATCATATGAGGTTCAACAAACCCTACTATCCAAGAGACGATCTTTGCATCCTTAGTAGACCAACTAATTAGCTCCTAGGGGTCAGTTAGGGGTGGTGAAGTTCCATCAAGATGCCCCGATAATTCCTTCCCTTTCACAAACATTCTAAATTGAAATTCCCAACTGACATAATTTTTGCCATTGAATCGAGTAAAAAAAACCTCTTTAGACATTCTAAGAACCACAAAAAAATCACCAATTACCGAAAAGAAGATAAAAAATCTAGATTATAATTATTGGCTCTAATACCATGTCACAAATCTCAAGTTTCTGTGTAATTTCATTCTCTATTTTCATTGTTTTGGGAAGGAGGAATTCAGTCCTCTAAATACATGTAATAAGCCCTAATTTACAGTATATAATCATTGATTTGTAGTTTATAATAAATACAAGATTTTCTGTTATAATTTAATTGCAATATATTGTTGATTTGGTATTCTTGTCATATATACTGACAGACATGGCAATAATATTGAAACCAATAATATATATATGCATTGACATGAATAGAATCTGCTTCAAGTGGTTTCAGGTTGAGCCTCTGCCACTTGGTAACTTTCACAAATAGGAAATCAAGATTTATTTGAGCTGGCTATTTAAAAAAGAAATAAAAATTTATGAAGTCGTTAATAATTTTGTCATTGTTTCAATATAATATTTTCTGTTATTACATTTTAAACAGAAAAATAAAAAAATCAATAAATTTGATGGTAGAGGTATATGCAATTAACATCCGTGATTAATTATGATATTAATCAAAGGTTTTGATCAATTCAAGTTTAAAATTGGGTTACAAGCTGCATCTTAACATTCATAAAAACAATGTTTAACATTACATTTTATGAAAAGCAATAACAATAATTATTTTATGGAGGTAATAGATCACGTAATATAATGGTCCATTACATTCCTATGTTTTAGTTATGCTATTTTTTAAATTATAAGGATTGCAATTGTAATAATAACGAATTATGATATTATAAACTTTACATTAATAAAAAACTAGGTAATAAAACATTACTTGAAATTTGTAAAATAAAGATAAGGATTCTCCGTGTCATCCCTTCTGTTGTTTATGATGCCCTTTTTATTATTTTTGATGTTAGAACAAGCACAATATTAATAGCATTGAATCTTGATGATTGAAACTCGATGAATATATGATCATGCACTGCATTATCTAGATAAGTTCTTGTAATGCTACCTTACTTCATTTGGTGCGCTCGCTCGCAAGTGGCTGCTACAACTCTCAAGCATTGATGTTTCTAGTGTCTACAACTACTGTTCTTCTTCAAGTCGTTAAATTGATTTTTTTTAATTATTTTTTTTCAAATTTCAATTTTTTTTATTTTTTTAATTGTTTTGATATGCTAATATTAAAAATAGAATTTTAAAATAAATATTTTACAATGAAAAGTATTTTGAAAAACAATATTTATCATACTTGATACTTCCATACAACTCAAAAAATTAATAGTAACTTAATTCTTGTAATTTATTAAAACTAATAGGTTATTTATAATAATTTGAGAAATATTGTATTTATTAATTTTTATATTATTAAATCCATTTATAATTAATATTTGTTGTTTTAAAGATATAGAAAACGAAAACAAAAGTAAATAATATAGAAAGATTGTTGACCAAATAAGATATTTTTATAATAAAATACTAATAAATTAAGTATGATGGATATTGGTTAAAAATATATTTATGCCACTTGAAATAAGCAATTTATTTTGATAAATCACCACGACTAATTTAATAATAAAAATACATGTTCCTTCCCTGTTCAGCAATTGCGTCATTTAAACATGACCTATCTTGTAACTTGTATGGGCTGTATAGCCCATTAGTCTCTTTCAAATGAAGTTGTGGGCTTCACTTGACACAAGCTGAAATCCAAAAAAAAACAGCCCAAAAAGAGCAGCGTCGCAGCCAGTCGGCTGCGGCCAGAATTAGGGTTTCTTTCATTTAGCAACCCTATATATAGACCACACTCAGTGAGGACACCTCTTCTCTCCTGCTAGAGCCACACTCAGCTCCAGCTTCGACAAGCAGAAGGTGAAGGCGCATAAGCCACCATGGTACATTTCTGCTCCTCTCACCTTATTCTTCCTTTGTTTCTTGCATTAAATCTCTAAATCACTCAATGTCCCTTTGTTCTTTATTTTTTAGGTGAAGTACTCTAGAGAGCCTGATAATCCTACCAAGTGTAAGTGTGCTAATATTTTTCCACTTGGGTTTTCTGTGCATTGGATGACACCTATGTCTATGCTTAAACTACAGCTTGCAAGGCAAGGGGAGATGGCCTCAGAGTTCATTTTAAGGTATGGTGTTTGGGGTTTAGATGTGTTTTATCTTTTTATAAGATCGTTAATTGCTATTGAGTTAGTGAAACCTGATGAAAAAAGCAGGGACCTGTTGCCTATGTGAACAGGTCTCTCGTAAACTTCAGGGAAATCAGTTACATTGTTATTGGGTGAACCTCTGTTTTATGTTCCGTGGCTGAAGGTTCAGTAAACGATGAAACATTTTATTACTACGATTCTCTTATGTGTAGTTTCTGGTAGATTTAGCTAATTACAGTACGAATCTTTGCCTCTCCTGGTGTTATTGGTTTTGAGGCCCTTTTTTCCTTTAGTTGAATAGTTATTTGATCCAAGAGTTTGTAAATTATATGTTTTTGTGTAAAAAACAATATAGATGTCCATTCCCTTCGAAACCAACATGACATTCTTAAAGAATAATATGATCAGATCTGTTTATTCCTAGGAGAATGAAGTGTTAATTTTTACTATTACCAATCTTTGGTTAGGTTGTCGGATGTTCTGTCTGGTGAATGGTAGTTTTCAGTTACAGTCGACATTGGAGTTGAACAAAAATGAATCACGTTCCTGGTAAAACAACATAATGTGAAAACTTTGCTACATGAGGTCTTGGTGGTATCACTTGCAAGAAATGGAGAGCACTGGATGTTTAGGGTTTAGATGGGTTTTTATCAATTTATAAGATCGTTACTTGTTATTGAGTTAGTGAAACCTGATGAAAAAAGCAGGGACCTGTTGCCTTTGTGAACAGGTCTCTCGTAAACTTCAGGGAAATCAGTTACATCGTTATTGGGTGAACCTCTGTTTTATGTTCCGTGGCTGAAGGTTCAGTAAATGATGGAACATTTTACTACTACGATTTTCTTGTGTGTAGTTTCTGGTGGATTTAGTTAATTACAGTACGAATCTTTGTTTACCCCTGGTGATATTTTTGAGGCCCTATTTTCCTTTAGTTGAAGAGTTATTTGATGTAAGAGTTTGTGAATTACATGTTTTTGTGTAACAAACAATATAGATGTCCATTCCCTTCGAAACAACATGGCATTCTTAAGAATAATATGATTAGATCTGTTTATTGCTAGGAGAATGAAGTGCTAATTTTAACAATTACCAATGTTTTGTTAGGTTATCGGATGTTTTGTCTGTTGTGAGTGTTAGTTTTTAGTTACAGTCGACATTGTTTAACCAAAATGAAAATATGTTCCTGGTAAAACTAAATGCAAAAAACTTTGCTACATTATGTCTTGTTGGTATCACTAGCAAGAAATGGAGAGCACTGGATGTTTTTCTTCAGAAATTGTCCTTTTGATCCAACCAAAACCGCTCAACATATTTTATATCCTGTTAACCTGATGAAAAAGCAGGGCCTTGTTGCCTTAAGTGAACAGGGCTCTCGTAAACTTCAGGGAAATTAATTGCATTGTTATTGGGTGAACCTCTGTTGTTATTGGTGGCTGAAGGTTCAGTAAACGATGGTATATCTGCTTTCATATCAATTCTCTATGCATTTGTTTTTGAAGTGGTGGTTTTCTTTGATATATTTATGGATTGCTATTCATTGATGTTTTTTGTTGTTTTTCACTTGCTGAGGTTTTTTTAGGTTGTTTTGACATGTGCGTTTTGTTTAATGCTATGCAGAATACAAGGGAGACAGCTTTTTCCCTGAGGAAGATGCCTTTGGCCAAGGCCAAGAGATATTTGGAAGATGTCTTGGCTCACAAGCAGGCCATTCCATTCCGACGTTTCTGTCGTGGAGTAGGGCGAACTGCTCAAGCAAAGAACAGGCATTCAAACGGACAAGGACGCTGGCCTGCCAAGTCTGCCAAGTTCATCCTGGATTTGCTCCAGAATGCTGAGAGCAATGCTGAGGTACACTATTATTATGTGATTGATCTTCATGTTTTTATCATCCTTTATTTCATTCTGCTGATGCTGAATTTCTTTTCCAGGTCAAGGGTTTGGACGTGGATGCACTCTACATTTCTCACATCCAGGTGAATCAGGCACAGAAGCAGAGACGTCGTACATATAGGGCACATGGAAGAATTAATCGTACGTATAGGGCACATCAAAGCTGTTCATTGCGTTTATTAGACTATACTAGTTTAACTTGGACTTCTATTCGTCTGTGTTCATTGGAATCTTTTTTCTTTCTTGTTAGCTTACATGTCCAGCCCTTGCCACATCGAGCTGGTTTTATCTGAGAAGGAAGAGCCAGTTAAGAAAGAGGTAATCTATATATCTGCGTCAATAAACACCGCAAGTATGCTTATATATTACGTATGTTTTATTTCTTACTCTAATTCTGTATACTGTCATTACAGCCTGAGACCCAGATAGCAACCAGGAAGTCGAAGAAGTCCCAAGCTTCCTCTTGAATATGGTGATCTTAGCTCGAATCCTCATGCGATTTATGTGTTCTTTATTTGGAGATTTGTTGCCAATCCTACAGAATGATCAGCTTTGATGCATTGGACAGCTTGTTTGTTTATTTTGGACTATGTGTAGGCTGGTCATTGCCCTATGAAAAATTTCTTAGAGCTTAGATGAATTCTCCATCGGAGTTTTGTTGTATCATAATTTGACATAGAGTCCTTGATATAATGGCAATGATCGCCCTAACATCACCTCCTTGCGAATCATGCGTAAAAAAAGTCCTAACATCAACCCCATCATAAAAAACTCAAAAAACATTTTTATTACCTCGGGCTATCTTAGTTCTTAGCTCAACAAGCAACATGTTGTCCAAAAGGATGTGGCTAAGGCTATTGCATGGGCCCAAGGTGTATGTGCTCTTGTGTGGCAGTCTGAGTCTGTCGGTGTGCACTTCATAAGTTTGGTCTCAGCTTGAGCTTCACATGTTTTAGGCTATATTTTGCTCCTAACTCGCCCGAACTCAACACTCTTTAAAATATTTACAGGACCTGTGTTGGACCTTAAAGGAAAATTGGCTGGCTTGTACTTTTCAGCGCATAGTCATAGGATGTGCCGTGAATTCAATCCCAATCTAGTGGAATTCTGTGAAGGGCTCAAGGAGAAGGAGAGCTATGAAGTGGTCATGATATGTCTAGACAATGAAGAAGACGACTTCAAACAAAGTCTTTGAACCCCCATGTGGCTGAACTCACTGAACACCCTGGTTTTGAAGCCTATCGTTTACACCGGAGAAGCTCGACGAGTTAGCTGAGATTGACAAGGCAAAACTAGAAGCGCAGACGCTTGAGTCAGTTTTGGTTAATGGATAAAATGATTTTGTGATCGACAAAAGGTGTTCCAGGGCAATTTTTTTTGTTCTATGCGTATCCTGCATCTAGTAATTGCATTTACTGTATACGTGTTTCTGATAACCTGCATATTACCACAAATTGAATGTATTAATAAAGGTATACATCTGATAACCTGCATCTTGATTAGGTCCCAGTTTCCGAGCTAATTGGGAAGAACATTCTTCTCTATTTCTTGATTCAGAACATTCTTGATTCAGAAATGCCCTGGATATAGCCCCTCCATTTGGCAACGCGAGGAAACAAATCTTGGTGTGGAAATTCAAAACCCAAGGGATTCCTGCGGCTGTAGCTTGGTTCCAGTGGCCGGACCATTACCAAGAAAGCTCGAATGCACTTAACAGCTTATGGGACCGAAACATGGTTGGACATGGTTGTCACTTGCTAAGACCTTCTATTTTGACTGAAATATTTTGTAGAAGTTAAAAAAACAAGATAAAGTGACGTCATTTTTATCTTGGTTTAAATTTCTGGATTTTTCATCCAAATATCAGCTGAAATGTTCCAGGTTTGTTTCGCTTGTTCTGTTTCGGCCAAATAGTGTTTTTTTTAAAATAATGAATAATTTTACAATATCAAATCATATCTCTTAATCCGACTATTAAATTGAGATGAAATTTTACAAGGAGTCTTTTGATATATTTATATATAGTATGCTAAAATTTTAGAGCATTCAAAAAATATAATGACCTTATGAGATTGATAATGATATTCTTGTAATATTATGCATGCTCATAATTTTGTTCTGAAAAATCATTTTATTGTATCTTTTTAGATTAAATTGCACAATTTTAAATATATATTTTTTAGATCTGAACTTATTTTTTTAATTATATATATATAAACTATACAACACCAAAATGGTATGCTGAAAGACTTTCAAAATCAAAATATTTTATTTCAATTAAAAAAATAAAATACAAATCAAATCGATATTGACAACAACTTTAATTGAGACAGATTTAGATTTCTCAGCAATGAAAAGACCCCAGAATCTGAAAAATCTAGGAACTTGAATAACATAAGAGCTAAAAGGCCCAAAGACTTGACATTGATGAAACATAGAATTTGGACAGGATGGATGTTTCATTAGACTCCGAGGCATCACATCGAAGGTTGTTGATCCGCTTATTTTTATGAAGTATTGAGCTTTGATCTTCATTTTCTTTTTTATTTGCATATGCAATCAGTAGCAATTCTTGATGTACCATCTATCAAAAGATCACTTGTAGCATCTATCAGGTTGTTTGAGACGAACGTATCTCTCGTAAGTGTCCCACATCGAAGAAAGAGAGCTTCGTCAAAGGGAGCACTGACTATAAAGACTGCCTCAAGGCACCTGACATCTTCATCTTTGCGCTTGGGGCAATGACGCAGCTAGTGAGGTACTAACCGAGGCGCGTCAATTGCTGGTTGAAAACTATTTCCAAACCCCCTCATTGGCCTGGGTTTTGCCCAGGCCATTGAGAATTTCTGGAAGGGCTCCCCTCGGGGTAAAGCCCTACAATATAAATTTCAAGTTTTGTCTTCATGAGCTTCTAGACATCTGCCAGGGCCTTCCTGCAGTTAATTTTTCTCTTCTAATTTATATGTTTAAATGTTTCTTAAAAATAAAAAGATTTAATAGTATGCGAGTCAAGATACTTTAATAATTATTATCAAAGACTTATCATAAACACATACTTACTTTTAATTATGAGATTTTGAAAGATAATTCAAATTAAGACTTTTAACATTTACTTATTTCCATTAAAATTTATTTTTCATTATTTAAATACTAAAAATAATAATTTAAAGAATATAATTTATACTATTTTATAAAAAAGGAAAAATAATATAATTAATTACTTAAATAATAAACGAGATAATTTTGTGAGTTGAAATGATGGGTTATCCTCGAGAAATTTTAGATTGTTCGAACTGTAATTAGTAATACTTAATTCCTAATAGAGGTAAACATAAATAAAAATAATAATATATATATATAAGGAACGGAATTACATCATATATAAAATAACGCTTTTTTGTATCGTAATTTTGCACATCCGATCCTCTCAGACATCCTCTCCCTCTAGCTTTCGGGATCTCTTCACATCTTCAGTAAGATTCCTTCTCGCTCTCCTTCAGCCATGCTTCATCCGATATACGTAATAATTTCTTAGTCATAATCTAGGGTATGAATATTATTATTATTATTTTTGGGTGATTGTTGGTTTTTTGGTAATCAGATGGATTGGCAAGGACAGAAAGTAGTGGAGCTATGGATGCAGGTAATGCTGTTAGTTTTTGCTGTGGTGGCTTTCGTTACTGGTTATATCACGGCATCGTTTCGAACAATGATGCTAATTTACGCCGGTGGAGTGGTTTTCACCTCACTTGTCACAGTCCCCAATTGGCCTTTCTTCAATCGCCATCCTCTCAAGTGGTTGGACCCAAGCGAAGCCGAGAAGCACCCTAAGCCACAGCCGCAGGCTGTGGCTTCCAAGGACAAGAAGAAATCGTCCAAGAAGTAGGTTTGTTGTATTGATTTTGACTGGTTTTGAGTCTTAGCATTTGTTTGCTAGGGTTTTTAATTGGTCAAATGAATTGATGAGATGAAATGTTATGGGATGAATTGGATGATAGAACAACTTTCTTTTTCTATTAATTTAGACCTTTTATAAATTGCATTCGAGTTTCGATAAGTTTTTATTTATTTGTGTATTTCTGATTATATTTTCCTGGTTTATTAGAGTGATAGCAGTAGGTTAATCTGCTCATCAGAATGGATAGACAATGTGAAGATCACTGCATTTAGTTTTTCTTTTTTCTTTCATTAGACGAGGATGAGACGGTTCATTTTACTGTTTTTACAGAACACTAGTTTCTTTGTGCTCAGATGTTTCTTAGCCATTGGATTTTGAACTAATTACTAAAATGTATTAGAAAAATGATAGACAACGTATATCCAATGGCTCTTGAAAGGGTGTTATACGAGACAGATCCTTAGGGTGATGTATGAAATGCACCCTGTTTATGTTTTGGATGAAGTGGGTTTGCTTTTGATGTGGGTCTGTTGTTATTTTTGATACGTAATACTTTTGATTTTTAAATGTAATTGAGTTCATTATCAAGACAGAATGCTAGTGATGAAATTGAGGTATATAATTCGTTCTAGTTTTTTGGAAGAGTGAGTGTTCATTCTAGAAAGAAGCAATGCTAAACCTGCTGCTATGGTTGAAATGGGTGTGTATTTGATACAAATACCAGTTAAAGAATCTTCAGAAAAGATAAAACTGTTGAAGCTATTAACAGAAAATTGAGAAACAAAGTGTTACATTTTAACCATGAACCAAGCATAGTTGCAAAGATTGGATTCTTGTCAGCTTCATATGCTGCCCCCTTTGAGCTTCATTTGTGATGAAAATGTTGATTTTTTTAATAGTAGGATGATGTCATATGCCTTCTATCTGGTATTGTAGGGCTATGTAATTTCTCTGAGAAGAATTATGATGCTGCTCTTTCATTTGATTTCCGGTTCTGGTTTTAACATCCAGCTCGTATTGATTGATAAATTTAAAATTGCATCACTAAGTTTGCAATACATCACGATTTGTTACATATATACACATGGATGTATACTATATACACTACATATAGCACTTTGAGCAATTTTCTTTCTTTCTCTGGGATTTGTCTTCCTGCAGTCTTCAGAAATGCTGAAACTGGTTGTTGTGTTTGACTGCAAATGTATGTTCATTTACCAGTATAATTTTCTGAAGGGAAAATGATATCAGAATAAGTAACTAAATACCCTTATATGATCCATTGCTTGTATGACCATGGTTTAATTGATGGCACTAGTGGGCTATACATGATATCAGAACAAGTAACTAAACCCCCCTATATGAGAAGCAAAAGCCTTTGAAGTAATGACAGTGGAGAATCGTAGACTGAAGTTGATATAGGGGATGCTCCCGTTTATTTTTGTCAATCTGTGTTTTAACCTTCTGTCCATGTTTTGTACGTGGACCTGCTATATTCTCCCTTGCTGCCAGAGTTATGTCAACTTTGGCAAATTGCTAGTTAATCTGAACTTCTTTCTCTTTTTCCTCTTGAAGTTGATATAGTTGGTTGTTAAGAGTTTGTAGTTCAAAGCAGAAAAAGAAAAACTTGGAACCTCTTTCGGGTTGTAAATTGTCACGAGACCTAAAGGTGAGGGTAAAGAATGTGCTACCAGCCTACCACAGGTATTTGGTCCAAAAGGTCACCCATAGAATAGGCACAGACAACAGTTTCAAAAGGTGCCCATAGTTAGATGAATGTTCCAGTGTGGCCTCTGTTAAGCTTTTGCTAGATAAGCTCCAAGTTGCTACAGGAATGATCAAGGTTAAGATGGTTGACTCATTTTTTTCTTAATTTTTTTTTTATCAATTTATTCTTTAATATTAGGTTGATTAAGTATAAGTTTTCATTATTTGTTTTTGTTTGCTTTTTATTAAAGATATTTTAGCCTTATAATCCAAGAATAGTGTTTTGCGGGTTAATCTGAGTTGATGAGTTTTTGTTCTTTTTTATTCAACTCAATAATAGAATAAATGATTAACAACTCAATAATACTCAAGTGAGATCTCAAATTCAGAATGAAAGATTAATGGTGAATTATTATTTCTATGTTGTAACCATGTGATACACACCACCCATCCCTGGTTCTAAATAAACTATGCAAAAGAAAAAATGCTAATTTTCTATACATGAAAAACCTTTTCCATCTTGTTCTTCCCGGAAAGGACAACTCTCAAACCAGTAATCAAAGAATATGCTGATACCTTCTCCTACAATTTATGTATTTTTTAAAAGTAATTTTTATTTTGAATTATATTAAATTATTTTTTATTTTTAACATTAACACGTTAAAATTAGAAAAATTAAAAAAATACTAATTTTTAACTTTTTTTTTCTCAAGATAAACGCTTCTAAATAACAGCAAACCAAGCGTTTCAGAGCCTAATAGAAAAGAGAGAAAATGTAGAGAGTAGCCTAAATTTCATCAATTCAGCCATACCGATCTATCCTGAATCCTGATATCTAAATTCCTCGAAAGAGTTTCAGTGTTGCATCATTGATGTTAGTGGAATTTATTGTCTGCATTAGGACGAGGGTAGCTATGACAAGTGAAGATACGCTGATCCACTGATAGTCGGACACCTGTCAATGCAGTGTGGAGCGGTGGGACTTGTAGATATGTGTGCCGCGTATCCATCACGCTTTTCGAGCCGAAACTAACCCTTAACGCAAGCCTTTTTAATTTATTGAAAATGCAGATAAAAACCAGCCCATACTCCACGCTATTGCCACCTTTCCCATTCCTGCCACCTGTGTCCCACCAATTTTACAATTAAAAAAATAACAATTTCATCAAAATTTAGACAAATTTCTCCTAGCCGATTTGCCCGCGCTGGGCTTTTTTTTTTATCTATGTAGAAAATTAATTAATTTTAAAAATATTCTATTTTGTTATTTTAATATTTCCTTAGTAAAATTATAATTGAAAAAAGCTGTCAAACATGGTTTTTTTCAACCAAAAAGTGAATGAATATTGCTATTGCTAAATTTTTTTTGATAAAATTTGTTAGAACATTTGGTAAGAAGGTGAAATAATTTGTTAGAAATTTGCTGTCACGGATACTCTGGTTAAAAAAAACACAAAAAAAGAAACCCGGTGGAAAAAAAAAGACTTGGACACGACGGTTATTAAAAAAAAATGAAAAAAAGGTTATCGTTTATTAAAAGAAAAAAAGAGAGTATAAAATAGAAATTTCAATTCAGAGCCAAAGTTATATTTATAAGATTTATTAATCATATTATTATATTAAATGTATTCAAGAATACCGATATTATTATTTTTTTGCAAGAAATCATAGGTCATTTTTTCTCTCTCTCTCTCTCTATATTTTTAGGCGATAATATTCAATAAATATTAAAACATATAATTAGTCTCACATACTTTATAGTGTAATCGAAATGGGAAGTGGGTCGTAGATTTTTTAATTGTAGATAATCCAGGTAAATTTGTCAAAAAAAAATTATGCGTTGCCTTTTTTCTCTTATAATATTAGATATGACACATTCTAAATAAAAATATTGTAATTTGTTTTTAGAAATAAACCTAATTTTTTTGCGTGCTATAATTACTTATTTGCCGTCTAAAAAAAAATATAATCGAAACGGGAAGTGACTCGAATATTTTTTTAATTATAGATCATCTAGGTAAATTTGTTATTTTTTTTAGTTGTAATTTTTTGCCCAGTAATATTAGATATGAAATATTAAAAACCAAAATACTATAAATATTTTTTCAGAAATAAACTTTAAAAAACAGAGCATAAAATTAAAATTCGAAGACAATTTTTTTTTATAAGATTTATTCCTTGTATTATTATATTAAATGTATTTAAGAATACTGATATTAAATTTATTTCTTAAAAAAATCCTAGATAATTTTTTTCTCTCTATATACATTCTTAGGCGATAATATTCAATAAATATTAAAACATATAATTAGTTTCACATACTTTAATTTGACATAAATATACAAATGTATATCATGAATTTGACATACTTTACATAATATATGTGATTTTAAGAACAAAATTGAAGCAAATCCAAACATTTAAATTAAATAATTGAAAACATAACCTGAAATTAAAAGAAATGGGATCGAATTAAAGTAAAATCCATAATTAACTTGCACAGAAGGATAAAATTGAAAGAAATCAAACTTTGGGACCGAAAATATTAAGGATTTATAATAAATTTGCATGGAAGGACCAAAAATATTTAGAATTCCAGCCCAACCCGCAAAATTAAAAGCCTGAGGATCGAATTGAAACTTCAATATATAATCAATTTGCATGGAAGGACGAAATTGAAACAAATCAAAACCTATATAATGGCATTAAGGGCAAGCAAAACAAATTTAAACGTGCAGGGACTGAAATGAATTTTGACAAAAAATAGCTTAGCTGACATCATCTGGCGCAGGTAGGAGAGAGAAATTGGGGGGGGGGGGATTCAAACTACCATTGACGCGTCTCCGGATACCATAGTGACACACGCGCCGCCCCAGGTGGAAGATAACATGCCTGAAAATCATGCTAGATGCCGATTGGGCATTTTCTGACGTGCGTGAGTGCGGAGACGAACGGCGCGTCACAGTGACCTGCTTAAACAAATAATAAAATATTGGCTAATTACCGTGAAGCCCCTCTCCCAACAGGCGTGTTTTTGTCGTTTACGGGGGACGAAATCGTTAATGCACTGTTCAATGAAAGAATAAAAAATTGAAAAACCAGCCGGACCGGCAGTGGTCAATTACCGCGGAGCCCCTACAACCAGCGGCATTTTTTGTCGTTTTCGAGGGGCTTTTTTGTTAAATCACTGTTCACAACCGGAAAAAAAAAGGTGGGACGAACTCGCGCAACACACGGACGACAAAAGTCCAGTCCATAGTGCACCTGAGTCACATGCTACAGTACCGAGACCGAGCTCTTTTAGCTCTTTTACTAATACCTAAAATCTTATTCCGCTTAAGAAATCACTAGCCCCGATCAACAAATTCTAACTAAACTCCATATATTATCATATTCTATAATCACAAGCTACCTCAAGGATGCAAAAAGAAATAATTATATGTACATGTAAAATGAAATAAAAATAGTTTAATAATACAATTTTCAAGTAATCCTAAAATAAATAATCTTGAATCATTGTCTCAAAAACACTATCACAACTTCAATACAAAATAATAAGATGTTCACAAATTTGACATGTCCAAGTTATTTCAATAACAATTTCACTATAATTCCACCAAAGTCCATGATTAATGATATTTTTTTAAAAAACAATTTGCACATGACATGTCTAAATTATAGTTATCGATAAACTAATCGTGTCATTATACATTATATTATTTTTCATTTCAAAACAGACATGCTTAGGTTGTTTTTTTTATTTTGAGTTGATTTTATTTTTTGGAGTTGTTTATTTTTATTTTTTATGCCATTTATAGGTTTATCATGGTTTATAAAGTATTTTATAAGTGTGTTGGGTCAAAAACAAGTTGAAAAATAGGTTTATCGTGATTCTTTTTATTATAAATTCTCTTACCGTTCAACCTCTCACAATTAATTGTGGATTATAATAGTTTTTTTTTGACAATTTGTTTTTTATATATCCTCAAAGGTTTTCTTTTCACAATCAAATCATTTTAGGCACCTAAATTTATGTTTTTTTTTGGAGGGTTGAATTGAAAGATAGAAAATTAAAGTGAGAAACTCAGGTAACAAAGATGGTTCTTTAGAGTTGATTTAAAAAATATATTTCATAAATTAAATTAATTTTTTTAAAAAAATTTGGATTATTTAAATGTGTTTATATTAAAAATGAATCTTTTTTATTAAAAAATATTTTAATTTATTTTTAATTGAACATACTTTCAAAAAATTTGATTTTGCACCCTAATATCAAATATAATATATTATATATATACAATGAATAATGTAATAAAGTTTTTAAATTTAGTAGCAGTATCCAAAGAAACTATGGTCGCAGGACCCAGTTTAGTAGAAAAAATCCTTCCGAAAACCCGTGGTGAGCGTGAGTCCGAATGGCAGTCTGATCCTGATAGCGCCCAACCGATAATTCGGGCGTCTCTCTGTATAAAAAGCCTCATTTTATGCTTCCTTCTCAAGGTCAAATCATTCTGTTCAAACCAGCACCCTTATCTACTCCTCTCCACGATATTTTCCTTGTCCTTACCAAGCCGGGTAAAAATTCTCTCCTCTGCCAGTCCAACACCTGTTTGTACACCTTGTGCGCATCTGGTTCCTATTTTCTTATCTTAGATTTGCGAGCATTTCCCTCTTTTGATCCTGGTCGTATCCGTTCCATCATATTTCTTTAGTTTTTCCTGTTCATCTTCGTTCTCTATTCGCGTTGCATGTGCTATCTTACACCAGCTAGCTTCTCTCTTGTTGCTCTAAATTGTCAAGATAAGGTAATAGCGTGGTTTTTGTTGCCCCATTTGCTCTCTGCATGCCATGCTTTTGTCATCTCTCTGTTTAGTTTTTTGCTTCCTATCTATTCATGCTCTGTTATTCTTCATTTTCTAGCCATTGATTTTGAGTTCTGGTTATTTATGCTCCTGTATTTAATGATGGTTTGGAGATCAGTCCAGCTGTTCATACTGTCTAAATGTCTTTCCCGGTTGTTATTATTCTCTCTGTGATGATTGAAGGGTCTGTTACAGTGATTTTGTTGAAATCAGGGCTGCTTCTGATTGCTATTCCCCCCTCCTTGTATATATATTTTGACTTTGAAATGTACCCTGCTTGTTTTGTCAGCAAGTATTTGGTGGGTTGGTGGCTAGTTAAAAGTTAAAGCTGAAATTTATGGTTTTAGAAGATGCATGGAATGGTATAAGGTCTATGGATTGATGTTAATTGTTTCCATTTCAGTTCTCTACTTTTCCAGTTATAGGTGATGAAATATGATCTGTGAACTTGACAGTAAACTCTTGTGGCGTTTGCATTAATAAACTTGCTTCCAGGCGCGGATTATTATAATATTTTATTCACTATAGTAGTTCATGTTCGGTAATTTTTCGAATCAACTAATGTTGTTTACATGTGATTCAGGTAATTAACGATCAAATTCAATTACAATGGAAGTCACAGCAGGCTGAGGCTTCCTAGGTCTTATGGCCTTGACTGGTACGTATAAAAAGATACTACACATACATGTTACTTGGCTTTTCATATTTTTTTTTTTTAGCTTATTTGTACACAATTAATTTTCAGATCCACTGAATATCCTGCAAGTCTAATGAGCAAGTAAGACATCGCAGGGGTGGCAAGCGTGCATAGAAGGGCTCAAACCCTAGTGCAGTCTCTTCCTCTCTAGGCCAAGACCCACCTGCAGCTTTTCTAATTTTGATTGAATGGATGAATGCTGTGTTTTTAGTATTTATGAATGTTTTTTCTCATCTTCATCTGCAGGGATTTGTTCAATGTGTGAGAAAGTAAACTACTTTAGCAGCATACAAAATACTCTACATAAGAGAACTGAGAGAAACTACTACAAGAAAACTTTTGGTATGGAATCTAACTGGACAAAATACAGGAAACCCTTTGCATTTACCGATCAAGTGATTCGATCTGCAACTTCTTTTATGCCCTGGTCTCTTAAAATCCCTACCATCATGGATTTCTTTAATCAAGTATTCATTGTTTACAAGGTTCTGCTAGATTCTACGGAGATATAATGAATTAAAAGAATCGGCTCCATCTCAATTCATTTATAGAAAACACCTGGTTTTGTGAGCAAGAAGAGATTCTTAGCACGAGCATGTCTTTCTTCACTTTGATCACACAAGATGATCCTCCGGTGCATTCAGAGAGCAACCCTGTAATAGATTCAAGGGTTACTCATGATATTGACGGCCCCATTCTACCTGGATTGCCTGATGATGTGGCGAAGTACTGCCTTGCACTTGTTCCTCGCCGCTACCTCCCAGCTATGGGTTCTGTTTGCAAGAAATGGAGGTCATTTCTTAAAAGCCAAGAGTTCATCACAGTGCGAAAATTAGCTGGCTTGCTTGAGGAATGGCTATATGTCTTAACTATGGATTCTGAAGGAAAAGAAAGCCACTGGGTGGTTTTGGACCGTTTGGGACACGAACGCCAGCTTCTTCCACCAATGCCTGGTCCTACAATGGCTGGGTTTGGGGTAGTTGTTGTAAATGAAAAGCTTCTTGTTATGGCTGGTTATTCAGTGATTGATGGGACCGGCACTGCATCGGCAAATGTTTATGAATATGACTGTTGCCTCAACAGGTTTGTTTTCTGTCAATCATGGGTCTCTCTCTCTCTCTCTCTCTCAAAATTATCATCAAATTGATTTGGATTTCTCTCTGAAACTGATATCTCAGCCTAGTGGATATACTGTGGCTTGCTAGTGAGGAGGAAAACCTATTTGTCATATAGCTATCTTAAATTAAGTGGATTCATGAAATGTTTGGCTCACTAGGAAACTCATTGGACGTCTATAGCCATTTCTGTGATCTTGAGAACCGGGACCTTCCACACACTCGCGCACACAGAGATATCAACAGGGCCGGTGATTTTGTTGATATCCGAAGAAACTGCCATTCAATTTCATCAAAACACTTGTACAATTTACAGTACCTTTTGCACGTGGTGGCAAATGAGGTACTTCACTGATTGACTGGCCTCCCATTGTCAGGTTGTTCTAAGTAAAAGTAACTGTAGAACTAGAACGCACCGAAAAAGAGGTTTGATAATTCATGCCAATGTATTAGATTTGATCCCAAACACTGCTACAGGCAAGGAATTTCACGTTTGGGCCACCTCTGCAGACTCCAGTCTGAGATTTACCCTGTAAATGTGGGTAGGGTCAGGTCGGTTGGCACCAGATGGCCTGGTACCTTCTTTTGCAGTGTTCTATCATTGTATATACCTGATATTTACAATGCATTAACCTGATATTTACAATGCATTAACTCCCTATAATTGAATTCTTCATTAGAACACTTTCTTTGTGATTGCAGCTGGAGTAAACTGTCAAGCATGAGAGTTGCCCGGTATGATTTTGCCTGTGCAGAGGTTAATGGCAAGGTTTATGCTGCCGGGGGATATGGAATGGATGGAGATAGTCTCTCCAGCGTTGAGATGTACGATCCTGACTCTAATACATGGACCATGATAGAGAGTCTGCGCCGCCCAAGATGGGGTTGCTTCGCCTGTGGCTTCGACGGCAAGCTTTATGTCATGGGAGGAAGGTCAAGCTTCAGTATAGGCAATTCAAGGTCCGTGGACGTGTACAATCCAGAGAGGCACACCTGGCGTGAGATGAAGAATGGTTGCGTGATGGTTACTGCCCATGCTGTTCTGGGAAAGAAACTCTTCTGCATGGAGTGGAAGAACCAGCGGAGACTAGCAATATTCAATCCGGAGGACGGTTCCCGGAAAACGGTAGCTGTTCCAATGACGGGGAGCTCAAGCATTGGTTTTTGTTTTGGAATCCTTGGCGGGAAACTTGTGTTGTTCTCGGTACAGGACGAGCCAGGTTATCGAACTCTGCTGTATGATCCCAGTGCTTCTCCGGGTTCCGAATGGTGTACTTCTGAGATAAAGCCTTCTGGATGCTGCTTGTGCTGCGTGACCATCAAGTCATGAGATGACAGAAGAATGTGAATAATAATATTAATATATGTTGTTTAATCCGTAATAGCACTCTGTAATTAGTCACTTTGAGAAAGATAAAAGAATGTGAATAATAATATTAATACTAATTTAAATATCTATATTCAATTTGCTGGATTTTAAATATATATTATCCAAATTTAGAAAGACATTATCATATAGAACTAGGCCACCTGATTCCTTGCTGATGTTAGCTGAAAGTTTAATTGTCATTTTTTATATCCACGCTAGTTTTTTCATCTGCAGAAATCAAAAGATTAGACAGCCTATATTTATTTTCTCTGTAGCTATTTAAACGATTTACTTTCTGTTTTCCCAGTACTGCCTGACCTTTCGATTTTCTTTTTTTCTTTTTCTAGATAAGGAATGATGCATCTGTTCTTTTCAAAAGGTATTCTTTAGGTTTAGGATATCAAAGATACCTGATAGATTGCTGTGGCTACAAGTAAACTGTAGATAATTGAATATACGATAAGAAGAACAAAGAAAATGTGTAATGAGTATGAATCTGAAAAACAGCTTACTTTCTGGACCAATTCCCATGAACATTGGCCACGAGATGTCATTGTTGGAAAAACTAGATGTTTCTCCAAACTTCCTGAATGGTAGCATTCCACCATCCATGAGTAGAATGGAAAACTTGAAAGTTTTCTTGACCTGTCAAGCAATCATCTATCTGAAGCACTACCTACCAACTGGCAGGCTTTGCAAAGTCTGACGGTGATAGATCTGTCCTGTAACTATCTATCAGGCAGGATTCCTATTTCCATGTGGCTATCACTGTCTCTCTCTAATCTTGGTTAAAGTTGAGAGAGAACAATCCTTATGGTGTGCTTTCCTCAACCTTTCAGAATCGCACAGGCCTGTTTGCGCTTGATCTTGGAGGAAATAAATTCTCTGGGGCCATCCCAAATCTTTGCTAACACCCATTCTTTTTCTTTTTCTTTTTTTTTTTATATCATATCTACGCTTAAGAACCAATATGGTAGTTGTAAATATTCCTGAAACTGTGTTACCTCTCCAGTTTACACATTTGGACCTTGCATTTAATAATTTATCAGGCCCGTCCCCAAATTCTTGGCAATTTAACTTCCTTGAAGTTGTCAGGATTACTTTTATAATTTCTACCATCAACCCTGCATGTGCCATACTCTAGCCATGCGGAATCGAATGTGGAAGGTGGGCTCATTGAATATACAAGCATAATTTATGTGGTAAATATCATATACCTTCTTAAACACTTTAATATTTAATTTTGAACAATTACAAAATTCTAATAGCCTTCTATTTTCTGTAACAGCTACAACCTTTTAATTTCCTAAAAACTCCTTAAATTTTTAAATTGTTGTAACTTTTTAATTCTCTTCAACCTGGTTGTTACATGACAACAACCTATATATAACATGCACTCTTAATCATAGTATTTTCTTGTATTTAGGCAAATCATTCTTCGCTAGGTTGTTTGTGTTTGTGTGTGTACTTCCAACGATATTTCTATTTGCTGTATTTTGTCTTACTGGTCAGGATGTTGTGCGCGACATGTTCGAGAGGGTTGGAACTGTTATGGAAGAGCCATAAAGAAACTGGAGCCTTTCGTTGCATTTGTACTCCTATGTAGACACAAAATTGCTGTACTGGGAGCTGATACAGATCTGTAATATGTTCCTATTTCTTGTGTTTTTCTCCCATTGAACAGTAAAGTGACGACTTTATTTCCTAGGGAGGATCAGACTTGGATCAAAGTGGAGAAATGATTGACATTTTTGAGATACCTGTCCTGCTTCTGGTAAATATAGCAGTTCAGTGATTTGTTTTCCATTTATAGCAATACAAACACAGGAAAACAAAGAGGAAAGCTCAATAAGCTCTTGCACAATATATTAATATACAGAACCCAGTTCACGAATTGCTCTCTTCAGAAGAAATGAAATACGGTGCTGCTTGTAAGAAGAACGTGGAAAGGTTTGACGGTGGAAAAGCTTGTTACCGTCAACCACTACGGGCAGGGCTAAGCCTCTTCCTCCTCTCACTAAAGCTTAGGCTCCGCACAATATTTGGAAGGCAGCAATGTGCAGAACGAGTTGGTTTCTCTTTTCCCAGATTTGGAACCTCTGTGTGGAGTTGTTTCACTTCTGCGAACAGAGCTTTCTACATCTTGATATGGACTTCTACCTGTATATTTTGAAGGGAGGTAGACAGCAATAGGCTTGCAGTTGACTGTTTCTTGGAAACTTTGGTTGTCATCGGCCAGATCGTCATTGATGTTCTCTCGAAAGAGCTCGATTAGCTGCTTCTTTGTATCAGCTGGAGAAGGTTCGGGTATTGACCTGGCTGAACTACTACCACAGAGAAACTCTTCACATGGAAGAGTTGTTTCTATATGGCTGCCTTGGCGAATAGGAGTGGTGCCACATGATGGAGTAAAATCTGCATAAATGAAGAAACCTACTCTGAAAACAAAGATGTACTCATGGAAATGCTCACGATGATTTATGTTAAAACACAAATTTCTTGGAAGAAACTAAGCCACGGAAAGAAATTTAAGGAAACCTCACCGCCATCGACACTGAGGTAATCTTCACAATCAGACTCTACCCAGGGATGAGAATCAAAAAACATATCTTCTTGGTTACCTGAATAAGCAAGAGGCACGCAAAGCAGGTTAGGAGAGCAGATCAAGAGGAGCAGCAACACAAATACAGACGCAGTGTGAAACGGGATAGAAAAACTGCAGGAGTCAGCACACAGTGTGAGAACCTTAAAGAATATGATCTTAATTGATGCCAAGTTGCATCTCGATGAGTAATCATGTGCAGTTTTCAATTTTATATGCTAATGGAAAATGGGTAATCAGTGTTTCATGTTCAAGACAAAAAATACGGCACGGAATAATAGAAGATCGCCAGGTTGTTCATATTAACCAGAGCTTTGTCAAGGACGATGTCCTTGGGATACCTTGGTCTCGAACGAACATCTTCAAGCATGAAGTTCTATAATTTCTAGGAGGTTTTATCTGATTAACTGATTATGCATTCCAACATTTCTTTAGAGTAGATCATAAGTTTAAACTGCAGTTCGTTGAATGTTTTGCAGACATCATGGAGATTTCGGAAAGACTACCTGGCATATATTCAGACTGTTAAAATGTAATCCTCATACAAAGTATTATTGGAAGACCAGCTCCTACTCCTAAGATAGAGAATAGAATTGGGAGCGAGCAAACTACAGAACCCCACTTCATAGATTTCCTGTATAGGAAAGAAGTTGTTTGCAGCTGAAACATTCCTTTCAATTTTCATCATCGGGTAGATGAAAAGAGGTAAATCAACAAATCACATGACTGCGAAGAAGTCCAACATTAACAATACACAAGCTGAAGCCACCAAAATTAAGGTAGCAGCCTAATGAGGGACATCTATTGTATTCCATGTCAACATATATAGGATCAACATTTATCTCAACATTTCATTTCACAAACCATTCAACTGGAAAGCAAATCAGGAGGGGGGAAAGGATATAGAAAGGACAGAGGGGTAAAAATGCTATGAAAGGATATTGGTTGGTATACACGAAAGATGAAAATCTACACTATAAAACAAACTTAAAATCTTACTCGAGTCATGAACACTGGCTTGATGAGGCATCGGCGACAAGGCCTGGGGCTTGGAATTGAGTTGTTCGGTCATGGAGTGATCACCATTCACTGTGCTGCTACCCTTAACAGGTGATTCAATATGGATACAGTTTCCTTGAGAATCAAAGGCGCGTTTGACTTTCAAAGCAGGGCCTGCTTTCTTTTGAGCTGAAGTACGATTGCCCATGTCTGCAACAATACCCTGTAAATCCATTACCGCACTTGCATTATTTGGACTTAATGTTGTTGGGGAAAAGGCTTGTCACTCACCAACTAAAGTCCGAGATAGAAGTTGATTGGTCTTGAAAGCCAAGTAATGGAGTTTGCAGAGGGACCCCGCCCTTCACTGAAATTTCCTTTTCTAGTTTTACACTGCACTACCACTACTATTTGTTAGTGGATGGGGCAAGACAAGGAAAGAAAAGCTGCTTTTTGGTGGTTCTCATGATCTTGACTTTGAAATGAACAGACCCTTTTGCTACTATTGATCTCTTTTGGTGTTAAATTATTGATTGACCTGAAATTCAACTGGATTTGGAAATGACAATCATGAGCTAGCTTAACTTTTTTTTCTTAAAATAATGAAAAAGGCATTCGGAAATCCCAAGATCACCCCCTAGTTTTCCTGTTATGAGGCTCCAGAGAATCATTTTCTTGGCGGGGGCTTTTATTGGCCTGTCGGCTACTAGTTCTAAATACAGGTTGACGATGTCTTTCACGACGCAATGTGGATTGTGATAAAGGAAGGATGAATTAATACACGGGTGCTTAATTATTTAGGTGGATATATCTTAACTTAACCTGCTCTTCAAATTTAAACCTGAATGTGGAGATGAAATTTAAGAAGACGCCACAAAGTAATGATGTCATTCCTTTCTGGTGGGAAAGATAACTTTCAACTACATATAAGTTTGCTATCCTTGTTTCTGTTGTTAGCCAATTTTGGTCCCAATTTTGCTATCCATCTCTTTCCTTTCCGTCTTTTGGGTTACTTTGGAAAAGATGTTTGGTGCATAAAGCAAGCGGCATGTAGACATATTTTGAGTTGAACGCTAATCAACAATGATTGAAGTTTTCAGATATTATATATAATCTAGATACCAACAGATATCTGATGCAGTTCCAGACCCAGAACTCCTAATCTAAGGAGTCCATTTCTCTGGCTTGCTCTTGAATCTTGAGAGAAACAGTAATTGTTCAGATCCATTCTCTTTTTTTATTTCACGAACCCTGCTGAGCTAGATTGAGTATAAAGATCCACAACATGAACATAAAATACCGATGACTACATGAATATTCAACAGGGAACTATGATACTAAAATTCTCAATCAATGCTCCATCCAAACTAATCTATCAAAACAGTGAATTTTTTGTTTTACTAATCTAGCCCTCGCCTGGTTTCCTACGCATTGCTTCTATGGATCTCTTTGCTTTCAAGCCATATAAAGGTCCTAAAATGTCACCAGCACTGGTGTATGTAAAATCTACAGATCAAGAAATTTGTAGTGAACAACAAACCAAAATACCGGAACCATTGAGCATTTATAAACAACTATCAATGCTGAAATTGAAATCGAAGAGAGTCTACTCACATGAACCATATACAAAGCCAAATACATTCACCATCATTTTCAACAATGGAACTATCTATTCTTACTCTTTAATCTATACCCCACGTCCTCTTCTGATATTTCTATCCCTCTCCCCCAACCACTCTTTCCCAACTTATTTTCCTCGACACAATCCCATAAAAGTCACCATTGTTCAGAAATCAAACTTGAAAGTATGGATTACAAAGATATAGCAGAAAATGGGACAAGGAGCTTCCACTATGAAGACTACAATAACAGAAGGGTGTTCTTGAGGAGCTATCCTCTTTATTGTGTAGAGGAAGACGAGACAACCATTGATGAGATGGTCAGCACCACTAGCAAGAATACTGAGAATAAACGGTTAAAGCGGGCAATCCTATCAGTATTTTACTGGAGTGAAGTGAAGGGTAGGTTCTGTTATTGAGGAGAGCATAATCTCCAGATTTTATATCGTGATCTGTATCCATGTCAGCTTCAATGCCCCTATGGCTCTGATTCAGCTGAAATTAAACCTTTTTTTCTGCTTCCACTTGGCAATTGTCAGAGAGGAAGTTCAGCGCTTAATTCAGATACTAGGATTTGTTATTATCATGCAAAAACTTCATCTTGCTAAATTAACACAATTGCACGACATAAAAAACTCCCTAAAGGCTAAATATCAGACAGCTAAGCACAAGTCAGTGTAACGGAGATCACGATTTCTAGCATCCTAATTCCTAGGGCAAGCTATGCATGAGTTCTTTGGGATCTTAAAGAAAATTCATGACATGATGCATCTTCTTATCGTGTTACTAGTAGCTTTCACTACAGAATATCCATGTAAATATAAAGAGACAGTGCAGAGAGTATAGTTTGCGACCCAACTGCCTCTCCATTTTTTATCATCACGGAGCTCAAACATCTTCCCTGACCAAATCCTAATTCAATGAAGACAATAACAACAACACGCATAGTATGGGAAACACAAATCCACTGGTTTACAAGAAATGAAATCATGCCTGAACTATGAAAAGAGAATATAACTTTTAAACCACGCACATATTCTCTTATTAGACCTTGATATGCATGGGAATGCACCAACAAGATGGAAAGCTGCCAAAGAAGCACTCGTCCAAGTTCACATAGAAGCAGCACGAAACCAAATTGAATCCAACACAATAACACAAACAAATCAATGACACAAACAATCAAAAACAGAGAAAGAGTAAATGAAATAATCAAAAAGTAAGACCTTTTGCTTCCATGCTATCTGTTAAAATCAAAAAATAATTTAATATCATACATAATATTGATGCTACTATCTATATATAATTCATTCATAATTCATGGACGAATATAAAAACAGCAAATAGAATGCATTCATCACGTTGTAAAAAATAACAAAATCATCACCTACTAACATAACAATAAATTGGAAATTAAGAAGAAAAAATCACTTGTACTCAAAAGTTGGCACAGGTGGTGCATCAAAACTCTCCAAAATCTCCGTTTTACTACTAGCCGCCGTCGATTCCTTCTTCTTCTTCTCTCCACCAAACCACCCACCGAACCACGAACCCGACTCACCCTCTTGGGCCTGGCCCATGGGGAACCCTCCTGGCCCACCACCAGCCATAGCAGGGATAGGATCTTCTTCAATCATGATAGGCATGCTCTGTTGATCGCTCATAACCTTATTAAGCATGATCCCAGCTCCTTCTATCAGACCCAAAAGAACGCCACCAAATGCAGCAGACCGAGCGGAGGCGCCGAGCCCTTGCCGCATGGAGAGAAAGCCTCCCGTGGCGGCGCCGGAGATGATTGAGTTCCAAGGATCCTCCTTCTGACGGAGGTAAACCATCGAACAGTCGAAGGCGGAGAAGAGGCCTCCCCACACTGCGAAACTGCCTCCAACACGCGGCGCATTCATTCGAACGGCTTGTGTACCGCCTACAAGACGTGCACCGCTGGGAGAGTTGTGGACGCCTTTTATGAAGTGGAAAGCCGAGCCGCCAACAGCTCCCATTCCAAAAGCGCCACCAATGTCGTCCAGAATCCGGTCTGGACAAGGCTCTCTAGAAGTCTCAGGCGTCCCCATCGATCGAAAGCTGCCCGCCGATTTACGGGTTCTTTTATTAATAAATTAATTCTGGATCGTGAAAGAGAGGGAACTAGCTTGCTTGGTCTCCTTTCTTCGGCCTTTTGTAGTCGCTTTAGTTTTGGGCTTTAGTGTCCAACCTAACAATAGGTCCGTTAGGAGATCTATAATCTATTATTATTATTATTATTATTATTATTATAATAATTAAAGGATGGGGGTGGATTAACAATATTTATTATATTATGACTTGTGATGCTTCAAATAAGATAAAAATAAGATAGTGCAACTCCAAATAAGATAAAAACGTAACAACCTTTGTAAATATTAATAAATCTAAAAATTATTATGAGATTTATTTTGTTGGTGTTCGAGGACAAAAACAAAATAAGACACAAACACAAGTAATATAAAGACAACAAACTCGAAATTTTACCAACAAATAATCACATAAAAAATTTCTATTATTGAGTATTTTATATATGTTTTTTTAATGATGATAATAATTTAAATAAATTGATCAACCATGTAATAAAACAAACGACATACTGGTGGAAAAAATGCTCTCTACAAGCATGCCTTGTCGAGAAACAACGGAGACAACAACAGAGGAGGCTGATCTTCTAACTCGATTAAGTAAGAAGGTGAAGATTAGAGATACCAATGAATTAATAGGAGAAACAGGTGGGAACAGTTACATTGATACACTCATAGGCAGCTCCTTTTTGACACCAGAAGTTGATGAGAACATGCATGAAACTGAATGCAATTCAGAAGATGAAATAGATGAGAGTGATGAAGAGGATTGCCCTGTGATCAAACTCTCGGCTGAGGAGAAAAAAAGAATCAGGGCATCATGGACACAAACTTTGATCATCAAACTTATGGGTCGGAAGGTGGGATACATGTTCCTCATCCAACGACTGAAGAATATGTGGAAGCTGAGGGGAGATTTTACCTTAACTGACTTGGGGAATGATTTCTATTTGGTTAAATTCGCCAACACAGAAGACAGAGCACATGTTTTATTTGGAGGGCCATGGATGGTAGCAGACCACTACCTAACAATCCGAAACATGGCACCCTAATTTTGACCCGTGTGAAGCCTCAATTGACAAAGTGGCAGTTTGGGTGAGGTTGCCAGACTTGGCTATGGAGTATTATGACAGTGCAATTCTATGGAAAATAGGAGACAAAATTAGGAGAACATTGAAGGTGGACCGAGCAACTGCAGTCGGTTTGAGGGGCAATTTTGCTAGAATTTGTGTGGAGGTTGATCTTACAAAGCCATTACTAGCAAAATTTAAGCTAAGAAGGAGAATCCGTAGAATTATGTATGAAAAGCTTCACTTAATATGTTTCAATTGCAGGCAATATGACCACAAAAATGAAAATTGTCCACAGGGAACACAAGCAACACAACCAGAGCAGGAAGAAAATGGAGAGGAAAATATGCCTGAAGTACCTGCAGAGCCACTGGTAAGACCAGAAATTATAGAGTCGTTTGGGAGTTGGATGGTGGCAAATCAGCGACCTCGTTGGCCGAACAGAAGGACGGATAACGAACAAAGAACAGAATCGGGGAAGAGCAGGATTCAGGCCACAAATCTTGGCATTACAAGATCAGCAGTAAAGGAGAATCAACTGAACGTATCAACAAGATTTAATGCCTTAATGGTTATTGATGATGGGGCTGAATCAAAGGGAGCGGAAGAAAATGAGAAAAGAAACGAATGGGAGAAGAAGGAAGATAAAAAAGGAAATGAGGAAAGTAAAACAATTAAGGCAATTGGAGGGATGCTGGGCCTCAAGGAGACACGGTCCGTGAGGGACCCAAGAGGAAAAAAAGTGGGCTGGATAAATGGGGCTGGATCAAGGGAGGGGAAGACAGAAGATTGGGTTGTGTTTCGGTAGCCCAACATAGGGGCAAATGGGTTGGGCCCAGAACAGAAGGATAAAGGGAAGGAAAAGGCCGAATGCTCTATGGTGCAGTTGAATTTTAACAAAAATCATCAAAACGGGACAGAGGTTGCACGTGAAATTTTACAACCAGAACACATGCAGATTTCGACGCCAACAAATAATTCCTTAATTGGTGGTGACCCAGTCCTTAGTCAGCCGATGGTGAGGGATTTAGGGCCAGAACCACCAGATGAGGTTGTAAGGATGGATGTTAGCCGGGATGAGGATGCGGAAAATGAACAGATGGGAAAACAGGATGGAATTGAGAAAGACAATTTGATGGAAGAAGGAGAGGTCCGGGGGACTTCTTTTTGTTGAAGAAGTAGTTCTTATGACTGGTATGAATTTTATCAAAATAATTTTATTTATGAATTTTATATTTTGGAATTGTAGAGGGGCAGGAAATAATGGATTTTGTGAGGTGACGCATGATATGAGGAGATTATTTCGATGTAATATCTTTGGCAGTGGCGGAGCCTAGGGTCAATGGGGTAAAGGCGGACAAAATTATAAAGAAATTGAATTTTGAAAACAGTTTTAAAGTGGAAGCGCAAGGGATGTCAGGAGGTTTATGGTTATTGTGGAATCAGTCGAGAGTTAATATAAAAATTCTCGAGTCTTCAAATCACTTTATACATGGTGCAGTGAATGAAGGGAGCATAGGCGAGTGGGTATTTACGGTGGTATATGCAAATCCAAATATCACCTTAAAGCAGCAATGCTTTGAAAAAGGTAGCTCAGTTGGCAAGAAATATTAAGACATCGTGGATGGTTATTGGTGATTTTAATGAGATTTTGTTAGCTTCAGAAAAGGTGGGGGGAGCTCCTGTTGACTATAGGAGAATCGCTCGGTTTGCTGATTGGGTTCAGGATTGCCAATTGATTGACTTGGGTAGCAAGGGTCCGAGGTTTACTTGGAGAGGGGATGTGCGGAATGGATATGGCAGAGTTTATGAAAGATTGGATAGATGTTTTGGCAATCTGGGATGGAGACAGCTATTTCAGGAAGCCAATGTATTAGTCCTTCCAAGAGTTCGATCTGATCATCATCCAATTCTAGTTGAGCTAGAAGTAATGAGTGGCAGGGCTAATGGTATAGCCAAACCGTTTCGGTTTGAAGCAGCGTGGTTGCAGCACGATGAATTTACAGATTTCATAAAAAATAACTAGGGAGACAAGAATAGCAGTGCTAGAGGCTTTGGAAGGATTGTCGACTCAGTTGAAAGTATGGAATAAAGAGGTGTATGGTAATATTTTTCAGAGGAAAAGAAGAGTGTTGGATAGGCTAGGGGGAGTCCAAAGAGCTATAAATGGTAGAGATAATCCTTTTTTAAACAGGCTAGAGGAGACTTTGTCAGCTGAATATCAGCAGATTCTTCGACAAGAGGAAATCTTCTGGTATCAGAAGTCACGATGTCAGTGGCTTTCGTTTGGGGATAAGAATACTGCTTATTTCCACACGAAGACCATTATTAGAAGACAGAGAAATAAAATTAAGGCGTTGAAGAATGAGCAGAATATTTGGGTGTGGGAGGAGGAGAGTTTAAAGAAGATGGTCACGGGACTTTTTATCAGAATTTATTTAGGGAGGATCATGAGGAGATGGCGGATGAAAGAAGATTGGAGAGTCTTTTTCCTATGATCGACACCAGGCATGTAGATCATACGATTTTTCCGGTTCTGGATGAGGAGATTAAGGCGGCTATTTTTTATATGAAGTCGTACAAGGCTCCTGGTCCAGATGGGTATCAACCCATTTTTTATCAGTCTCAGTGGCAGGTGGTGGGCCAGTCTGTTTGCAGATATATTAGGGAGGTTTTTTCAGGAAACACGGACTTGTCTCGGATCAACCAATCATTTTTGGTCCTGATTCCTAAAGTTCAATTACCTGAAAAAATACACCAATTTCGACCAATTGGGCTTTGTAATGTGATTTCCAAGGTGGTGTCTAAGGTGATAGTGGGGAGGTTAAAAAGACCCGATGCCGCGATTGATCGATGAGGTGCGAGTAGTTTTGTGCCGAGTCGGCATATAACGGATAATATCATCGTGGCCCGGGAAATTATTCATTCTATGAGGAAGATGAAAGGCAAAAAGAGGTTTTATGGCCATCAAAGTTGATCTTGAAAAAGGCCTATGATAGGCTAAGGTGGAGCTTCATAAAGGGAGACCCTTAATTGCTGCGAACCTCCCTAATGATTTGGTGAGGGTAGTTATGGTTTGTATTGAAACTACATCTCTAAAATGTCATGTGGAATGGTAGGGAAACTCAGAGTTTTCGTCCCAGCAGAGGTATAAGGCAGGGTGATCCACTATCTCCTTATATTTTTGTGCTATGTCTTGAAAGATTATATCAGCTAATAAGTCAAAATGTGGAGGATAATAGGTGGAAGCCCTTTAGTGTGAGGAGGAATGGGTTGAAGATTTCTCACTTGTGTTTTGCGGATGATATGCTTCTTTTTACTGAGGCAAATTTGGAACAGTTAGAGAGAGTGCAGAGCTGCCTGGATATGTTTTGCTCAGTTTCGGGTCAGAAAGTTAGTGCTGCTAAGACAAGAATTTTCTTTTCCAAGAATGTGTCGGTATCCTTGGCAAATGATTTAGTAGAAGAAGTGGATTTCAGGCCACAAATGATTTGGGTAGATATTTGGGGGTTCCACTGCTGCATCAAAGAGTTACTAAGCAAACATATAGTTACTTAGTCGAAAACATGCAAAAGAGGTTAGCCGATTGGAAAGTGAACAACTTATCGTTGGCCGGAAAAATCACTTTATGCAAAGCTATCTTAGCCACCATCTCGTTATACCCAATGCAAGCAGCAGTGATTCCAAAGCATACTTGCAAGGAGATAGAAAAAATATGCAAGAGATTCATTTAGGGGCAAACGGAAGGTAGAGACAAAATTTACCTTGTTAACTGGAAGATTATTTGTAAGCCTAAGGAGGAAGGTGGATTGGGTTTGCGGGAAATGGATACGATGAATGAAGCTTTCATTATGAAATTGGCTTGGGGGATGATGCAGGAGAAGAGCTTGTGGGTAAAATTCCTAGAAGATAAATATATGAACCCTAGTAGGGGGGAAGTTCATCCGGTGGCTAGTGCTAGTGTCTCGGTGCTATGGAAGGCTATCTGTCGGGAATGGGATACAGTGAGGCAGAATGTTAGCTGGCAATTGGAAAATGGAAGACATATTTCATTTTGGAAAGATAAATGGGTGGGAGATTATGGCCCTCTTATTACTCTTTTAAACCCAGAAGCGAGGGTTAATATGCTTCATTATACAGTAGCAGATATGGTGGATAATGGGGGAAACTGGAAATGGGATTTGTTCGCGCATTTACTTCCTATTCACACTGTGATGAGCATTACTGGTCATATCCCTCCTATGTAGGATACTAGAGCGGACTCTGTGGTTTGGGATCATTCCTCAAATGGGCAGTTATCAGTGCGAACCGCTTATAGAGTTCAGGAGGAAGGAGGGGAGATGGATAGAGACTCTTTGTGGCAGACTATATGGAAGTGGAAAGGATTGGAGCGGATTAGAGTTTTTCTTTGGACGGTAGGCAAGGTAGTCAAAATCAAGATTTTGACACGGATCGGAAAGGGCTCTGAAAAATCGGATCGTAAGATCGGATCGTAAAATCGTAGAAAAATCGTACCCGAAATGTCCGTACAAAAATTGTAAAATCACAGCTAAAATCGTGTGAGAAGAAAAATCGTAAAATCGTTTTTAAAATATTTCTGAATACAAAATAGCATAATTATGGACATAAAACTTAATTAGTCTAGGTTCATACATGATGTAAAATTACTTCAAAACACACTACAAAATAATTATGTCCCTAAAAGTTCATAAGTTAAAAACTAACAAATTTAAAACAAATCTTCAGCTGGCGTACAAGTAATTGTATATTTTTTTATGATTGTTATATTTGAAATTAATTAATGTTATTTATTATCTTAAATTAATAGAATTTTTTTAAAATTATTTTTTATGCTAACCATTTTTTATGCTAATTATTATTATTATTATTATTATTATTATTATTATTATTATTATTATTATTATTATTATTATTATTATAAACCTCCAGATTATTATTATTATTATTATTATTATTATTATTATTATAAGTTCATAACCCCTCCCCCTATATATATTATTATTATTATTATTATTAATTTATAACAACCCCCGGTAGAAAGTAGAAAGTTAGAAACCTCTTTCTTCTTCTTTTTTTATTATTATTATAACTTATCCCTAAATGCCTAAATCCCTCATTCTCTTCTCTCAATCTCTCACTCCGCCGCACACCCTTCTGTTTCAACTTTCAAGTTCAACTTTCATGTTTGGTTGATGGAAGAGGAAGACAGCTTTGAGTGCCGTTACTTTCCCCCTCCATGCTTGAAGTTCATTCCTCCGTTGTGCTTTGTCTGTCATCTTCTTTCTTCCCTTCCTCGGGCACAGTAAGACAAAGAGGGGGTATTTATTTTTCATTTGGGGAAGAGAACGGGTCTGTGAAATGAAAGAATGAACATGATTTTTCGTTTTTCAAGCCTGAAGTGAAGAGCGAAGCCCGAGCAGCTGGGATCGTGAAATCGGACCGATCCGGTCCGATTTCACGAGTCAACCCGAGTTTGACCGATTTTGATTTTTCTTCCGGTCCAACCAGGTTTGCTGAGCCAACTCGCAAACTCGTACGAGTTTGCGAGTTGACTCGCGAGTTTGACTACCTTGACGGTAGGCCACAATGCTATTATGACTAATGAAGCAAGATGGAGAAAGAAGATGACAAATAATAAATATTATGGTCGATGTGTCAATGAAGTAGAATCGGTTATCCATGCGCTTCGAGATTGCCCTAAAGCTCGGAAAATTTGGGAGGTTTTTATCAGGGCCGAGGAGAGAGGGATATTTTTTAGCCAAAATTGGTATGCATGGTTGGTTTCTAATTTAGCTCCCAGAAAGGAAAGCTCCCGATATGGTGATTGGCATCTAGTTTTCGGTATAATCTTATGGTATATTTGGAAGGAGAGATGCACTACAACATTTGGTGGGGACCAAGGTAATTGGTATGGGACTGTTTTGGCTATAAAACGGATGGTTGAAGATAGTAAGAGAATTCAGCGGAATGGAAATGAAAGTACAGCGGAGGTTGCTGACATAGGATGGAAGTATCCAGCAGAAAATGGATCAAGCTTAACGTGGACGGATGCAGCAAAGGTAACCCAGGGATAGCTGGTGCGAAAGGAGTAATCCGAGATCATATGGGAACTTGGATCGGGGGGTTTGCTAGAAATATTGGAATTTGTTCGTCGGTAATGGCAGAATTATGGGCAATCTATGTGGGGTTAAATTTGACTTGGGATAAAGGGTTTAGGAAAGTGGTTTTGGAGTCAGATTCCATAGTTATAATTGGGCTAATTAATGGGAGAGTGAGAGCTGATCAAAATTTTAATTTGATTATGCAAATTAAAAATATTTTGGGTAGGGATTGGGAGGTTAATATTTTTCATGTTTATCAGGAGGCCAATTATGTGGCTAACTGGTTGGCTAATTTTGGGCTAACTAGGGACTTATTAGTTAGGGAGACGGATTCTATAACCGATCCTCCGTCAGGGATTTATCTCTTATTGTATTATGACCTCATTGGGTCTACTATTCCGCGTTTAATTTAGAAGGGCTTTCGCCCCGATATTTACCAAAAAAAAATAATTTAAATAAATTTATGTCAATTTAAAATTCATATATTTTATCAAAAACTCGCACTTTTCACAAATTCTGAATGGATTTATTATTTTATTCAAATTTATATTATAATAAAAAAAACTCAGACAATTAATATTTTTTTATTAAAAAAATATGATTTCAACCACAACAAAACGCGGGTAAGTATCTAGTTATTATTTAGAGTTTATCTTAGAGATCAACATATTAAAATGATTTAAAATTTATCTATAAAATTAAATTTTAAAAAAATAATTTTTGAAAAGCATAATTGGCATGCGCCCCAAACACTCGTAAAGGTGAAGACCTAGAATAAAAATTTTTAAGACATTTGAAATGAATTTATTTATTTTTAAAATAAAAGGTGCAATAAAATACATCTTATTTTTATTCATAATACCTTCATCTTTTCTCAAAACAGTAATAAAATGCTATCATAGGGATGTTTCAACAGTGAACAAAGAAATGGATTTAATTTTATATACGTAGTTTCAAATTTGAATATTAATTAATCATATTTTTCAAGTTTATACTAAGATAACTTGGTTTAAATATGAATAGTCTATACTAAGTTTAAATCGAAAACTACATATTTTACACAAAAAAAAGAATGCCAGGGACATAGAGAGCAAGACGGGCCACACAAGCTGTTAAGTTCCCGTCTGGTTTGGTCTTTATAAATGAAAAGTTCGAAATGGCAATGGAGAAATCAGAACGGAAATTTAAATATTAAAATGAAATTTAAATATAAATATTGTATTTGAAATAATAACAAAAATTCAGAACGTAATTTAAAACTTTTAACACCTTATTCGATGAAAATAAATAGCAATTAAAAAATAATAATTCCATCCACGATGCTAATTGTAATAGTAAAATCAACAGCAACATACACCAACCATCACAATTCTACACTTCATATGAACTATCCATTTGGCCGTGTACGTGCCAATAATGTGTAGCATGACAAATTTAAAAAAAATGATTTTTTTTATTTTTTATTCTTTATTTAAAATTAAAAACAACAAAATATTTTAAAAACAACCCCACCACTCTCAAACAAGAAATTTTTTTATTTTTACTCATTACTTTAAATTTAAAACAAAAAAGATTTTTAAAAGCAACTTCACCACTCTCAAACAAGTAATCGGGGATGCAGCAAAAATTTAATCACAACTACACACATTGAGGCAATCATTCGAATTATAAAATGAATGATACTTCCCAAAATGTCACCTCAAACCACTTACTCTATTCCATTCCCACTCTATTTTTCTTGGATTAAAACAAGAATGATTCGCTTAGCTTTCGTCAAGAGAAAGTGAGGGAGCACCTTCAACAGATAAACTTCCATCACAGACAAAAAAAATCAAGAAAAAACTCGAGTTGTCTCCATGTCATCCTGCCTTGCATGATGACAAGCTCGGTGAACCAGCATTCGGTCAGGTCCTAACCTAGGACTCCTAGGATGTCAGAGACCCCTTTTGTTAGGAAAACCTATCGATGAAGAAATTCAGAGTGGACGCTATCCCACAATATCGTAACGGAAGAGCATTTTGGAAGCCAGATATATATCGATGATAAGATATAGTTGAAGAGAGACTATCCATATGGACCATATTGGAAGTCAGATACAACAATCCACCTTCACTGCTTGAATTAATTAATCGGACTCCTATGTTTCTAGTCCTAGAATCATCCTGTCCTCTAATGACAATTCACTCTCTCTCCCCTATTCACCCAGTTCTCATTATTCCCCGACAAAATCCTATAAAAGCCACCTTCACAGTCATTAACATCATAAGCATGGATTGCAAAGACATGGAGGAAAATGGGGCGAAAACAAGGAGCCTTCGTTTTGAATTTGAAGGCTACAACAATAGAAGGGTGTTTTTGAGAAGCTATCCTCTTCATTTTGGAGCAGAAGATGAGAATACCAATGAAGAGATGGTTGGCACCACAAACAAGGATACTGAGAAGAAACCCATCAGGAGGATGTTCTTAGTAGTAGTTCAATGGGGTGAAGGAAAGGTTCTAGTTTTGAGGAAATTCAAGCATAAGCTCCAGGTTTATATCAAAGATTGTATGCCTATCAGCTTCAAGCCCCCATGCGGCACTAATTTCTGTTTAACCCCAGCATTTTCTGTCTTGTCTTCATCAAAACTGTACTGTTCACACAAAATATATAATATGTATCCAGCAAGTTACATGTATCAATACAGAATTTCTAATTTCTCAAAAAGTGCAGAAAACAGGATTCCTCTATTCATTACAAGCAGATTCTCTCTCAATCATTGATGTATAGATGAAAAGAAAACTGGAAAAGAAAGAAAATCCACACATCAACATGGTTCAGTGTGCAGAAAATCTCAGAATACTATTGGCTAACATACATGAGCTATCATATACCTAAACAGCATCAGAAGATGAAGTTTTCAGGTTAAGTCATTTTCTGCAATCCCCTCCACCAGCTCGAGGCAAGGCATAATGTCAACAAGACAAAAGAAAGAGGCCAGGGGTGATATGGTATACACTGATGCTTTTCTATAGCTAAATCCAGCAGAAAATCCTTTGGAATCTGGTGATAAATCAGGTTATTAAAGAGAATGCACCATCAATAAACGTGTTGCCAAAACATGCCATGAAAACATGTTTATAAAATGAAGCCAGACAGTGTTCTCAATTCAATTTTATGACACAAACCATTTCATCACGGGTGACAATTTTACCCACAAGAAAGAATGATGGAGCTTACTTCCACATACTGAGACAACATATTTATATCTCAGAAAAAAATTATCGACACGCCCATTGTGATGCATCCTACAGCAACCCAGGGGCTCAAGCGTTCACCTATTTCAGCAATCACATGAGAAAGCACCAGAATGTTAGATAGTTGACCATATCTTAAATTACTAAGGATCTATAATGATATGTTTTCCATTCTAACTTTCTTCTTCATGGTTTATGTGATTATTAATTGGACAGCAGCACTCGACTAAAAGTGGAAATTATCTTGTCATATTCCTCCATTCTTTTTTAAATATACAACTCCACAGTAACTAACTTCAAAATTAAAACCTTTAAATTTGGCATTTAATTTTATTGCCCGCACCAAATGCTTTTAACTTGATAAATTTTAGCAGCCATGTTTAAGAACCTGCTTCAATTGACACAAAATTCCAAGGGATCCAATTATGAGGAATCCCCCCTGTACTCTTTTTTGGACCGAGACTCCTTGGACACCCCACCACAATCTTACAAGTGTCTGTCTCTCTTTCTCTCCTCATTACCTGTCCCAACCCTACTCACACCCAACTGTTAGCAGGTAAACCAATACCCAGATACTGTCACCCTCCGCAAAATTAATTTCACCCTTTTTATTTATTGCAAAAATAAAAACCTTAAGATATTTTCATTTTTCTTGCACTTAATATATTAAACAAATGTTGATAGGGCACTTTGTTTTCACATCCAAAGCCCAATAAGCACACGATGCAAATTACAGTTCATCTTTGGTAGAATAAAGTAATAACAATGGGTAATTTCTTTATGCACTTAGTTATATATGTATGTGTGTGTGTTTCTGGAACTTCTCTTGACAAATTAAGTCCACACTGTTAACTAATTTCAAAGGGAGGAAAATAAAAGGAATTAGATGATATGCCCAAAGAAAGCTAAATGGGCTGTGGAATATTCCACTAATTGATGGCAAAGAGTATTGATAAGAAAGCATACCTATTCTGGCTGCCTTCCAAAAGAAACCACGAAATCTGTCAAAAGGCGTATGACAGCAGTTAGTTCCACAATATCTCTTGTTAATAGTAACTCACAAATCACACCAAACATGGGAAAAAAAATATTTTTTGTATAATGAAGAGTATATTGGGAGAAATAGCACAAATGATAACCTGGAGGATTATAGATAACTGATTTCACAAAGTTGTACATTCAGCTAAACAAAAAGATAAAGAAGATGCCTTTTTTTCCCAGGGGTGCTAATATGCCTAAAGTTTTGGGCAATCCCCTCCCTGCTGTTTTACATGGGAGGAGGGAGGATTGGGTTTAAGTTTTTCCAACCCAAGAACGGATAGCTATGACTTAACTTCAAACAAGAGTAATCATTTATTCCCAAGACACGTGCCTGGTCATGTAGTTCCAAATGCTATGATCATTATGTTGTTGATAATGACAGCAAATTAGAAGCCAGACACATAAAATCTGCTCTTTGTTCACAGTAGCAATCCTCTAATCTCTTGTCACAGATTTGATAAAACCTGACCATCTTGTTTCATGTGATCCAATGTTGGATGTTCAGCATATTGTTTGTGATGGTATTCATGATCATTGTTGATGTTGTCTTTGGTTTTCTTTCTTTCCTTTCTTTCTTTCTTTATTTTGTTCTTTACCGTGGTCATTGGTAGACTACCATGTGATATATATATCAAGTATTCCTGTTTTTCAGCAATGCTATACATGAATGAACCTGAACAGCACAGATTAATGCACAATGCTTTTAAAAAAGAAGTGTCTTTTCCCACTTCACCTCTTGTTTTGAATTGGAAACCGGTCAATTTCACAACAAGGATGCAAGAGCCACCTCTGACCATTCACAACATGTGAACAAATCCATTTATTTTGTCTTGTTCCATGGACTGGTGGAAAGGAAGTAACTAATGGGGCTTCTCATGTTCCACTCACTGAAACTTACCCTACTGAAGAGAAAATTTAATATGTTCCACGCAAGAACTGATAATCAGCAGGTTGACCAATGATACTAAACATGTTTCACTGAGGAACATAGCACAACTTAATAAAACAACACTGGGAAGGCCTTACATTTTCAGTGACGCCACAGATATAAATTCTTTGTGGATCTTAGAGCCTAGAAGTCCCTTAAGCAGTGAACTCATAGAATTGGTATCTCCAAGGATCAACAGTTATGTTGTGCATGCAAACATGGCAAGCCATACTGTTTGGCATTTCAGGAGTTGTAGTTTTAGGTGATTTAAAAGTCCTCTTTGAACCTTGTTATTTTTGTTGGAGTGCTAGCATGCCCAACATGATTATTGTGAGCTTAGATGATCATGTAAGACCTAATAGCAGCACAAGAGTATACAGCAGCAAGATGGGGAAGGTTAGATTGTAAATCTAGCAACATCATTGAGTTTGGAAGATCTAGCGGGCTTTCAATTCATATGCTAAATGAAAAGGTTTAGCACCAAAGATTTACCAAAGCTTATAGAATCTTACCTATGCGTGCATCTATTTTATACGGCATAAAATGAGTGGTGGAAATCCAGGTATTATTTCATTAACATTGAAATCAAACAATTTTACGTCATTGAGGAGGATAATTCATAGAACTCAGGATGTTAATGCCACCCACTTGAGACTAATTAGCAAAAATAGAAATAATCATTAGAAAACAAAAAAAAAAGGAAGAAAATGCACATGCATAAACCTAGATCTCTAAAAATTGTTGGAAAGGAAAGGGAAAAGACAGCTGACACAACCCAGCTTCAAATAATCTAAGTTTTCTTGACTATAAACATAGCAAGCCAGCGTTGTGGTACAGTGCAACTATTTTTTTACTGTTATAAGCAATCAGCAATGCACTCTTCAAAGTCCAAACATCTGCTACACACATATAGACCCGCAGAAAAAAAATAAGTGAAGAAATGGATATACCCAGTTCTCTGTTCAAGGATTGCTGGAAAGTGCATCTTCACAAAAGTGCATGTACAAATCCCCAACAGCACAACTGTCAGAAAGGAATGGAAATTGAACAGTGCCGACTGATAAAAAAAAGTGAAAAAAAAACGTCAAGAAAACAAGCAATTACAGGTTAGTAAGAACAAGAACATAATTTGATTAAATTTTTACCATTTCTTGCTTTCTCTGATGAATATGGCTTCTCTTCCTTCGAATCTGCAAGTTACAATGCACCTGCCTAGCAAACTAAATCAACGAGCGAAGAGCGCAAGGAAATCGAGTCAATCTCTCGAAAGATCAGGGTTTCTTCAGAGAGAGAAAGTTGAGTTAAAAATACCTTGCAAAGCCTCCAGATTTCGGATCTTCAGGATTCGCAAATGAAAAATCGCCCGAGAATCTCTTTTCTTGCTTTGATCCGGGCCTGGATTGTCGGCCCTGCACTACAGCAGAGAAATATTCGTAAATAATCTGTGAAGTCAAAGGTGATTTTGATCTGTGAAGTCACAGCATTCTTCTAGCTTAGTCCCTATACTTTATCCTTAAGCTTTTCTTTTGAATTAGGATGCTGTAACTGCTCGAAAAACTCGTGTCTTTTGTTTTATTAATTTAAATGTGTGGAATCAATTCACTGTAACTGAGAAACGGTAAGAAAACAATTACAATAAATTAGTTTTATCTCAAAATAACAGCTTAGTCCATGGTCTTCTTAATTTTGATATCGGGATCCTTGAACTCTGTTTTTTCACTTGCTAATTTTTGTCTAATTTATGTTGCGTTTTACCGTGTACACAAAAAAATTAGATTTTAACAGCAAAATTATTATTTTATCTCTCGAGTTGAAAATTTTAAAATTGATAAATATTATAAAATCTTATAATTTGATATTGCGGTCCAAATGTATTTCTAAATTTTTTTTTAAAGTTTTGTTTTGGTTTCAAATTAGTTTTTTATGTTTTTTTTATGTACAGATGATAAAATTAAATTTTAAAAATAAAAATATATATTATTTTAATATATATACAAATAAAAAATATTTTCAAAAACTATATTTACAAATAAATTATTGATTATAAAAATAATAAAAAATAATAGCGTAAGTAATCCTAAATACACGTCAGATTTGATACTCTCGTTAGATGTAAACATAACGATTTACATATTGAATCATATGTTTATTAATTTTACTAGAATGCCCTTCACTCCCTTGTTGACTGCTCTAGAAAAGTCTGTAAAAGAGAGATTTTTCCTTGAGTATTTGTTTTTGCATTATAATTCATTTTTAAAAATATATTAGGGTTTTTTTAGATGTTTTAAAATGATTTAATGTGTTGGTATTAAATTAAAAAGAAAAACATATTTTTAATTATTAAATCGTATCTCTGATTTATGAATTTAAAAAATATTTAACAGTGAGTATCGGCACGTGGGGCATTGGTGGACAGCACAGCCTCTGGTATTCAAGGAGCCCAGAAAAGAAGGAAGAGTTATGAAAAGTAGAAAGAGATCTCCCATGGAAACTGGAAATAGAGATCTGAGTTACAGATGAAGCTACTTCCGTACCTGCAACCAAAAGAAAAGAAACTGTATTCTCATTCCAGCTATACCATGAAAACTCGCCGGACCTGTCGAAAGTTTCAGGCTAGGTTTCGGAGTCGACGAGGCTGATCCGAAGCAATCTTCGAGCCACCTGGCCTTTCGAAAAATCAACCATAGCCAGAAATCTTTCTTCCTCGAAGAGAGTGACAGCTAGTTGCCGGAAAAGACAGCATTCCTCCTATGTTCCGATCCTTTCAAGATTTTCAGATACAGTTTTCATCCTTGGACGGACCTCGGAGTCAGCTTCAGTGCAGGCAAGGGCGACGTGAAAAACAGCAATCACCTCTTTTTTGGCATGAACTTCTTGGAGCAACAATGGATCTACCATGTCTGATAAAGGGTTTTCTTCTTCAAAACCCTTTCTCACCCACTTCACCAAGTCTGGAACCTCTATCGAAGTGGACGCGGATGGTGAAAGCTCTGGAGATTTTCCAGTAAGCAATTCAAGCAAAACAACTCCAAATGAATACACGTCCCATTTTTGGGTTGGCCTGTTACCCGAAACACGAGCCTCTGGAGGACGGCAGTTGTCTGGTCGCTCTGTTTGAACTGATTTCAAGTATGGGAGAGCTTCACCCATGAAGCCGCCGGAAGAGGAGGGATTATTGCCAGTGATGGTGATCAGTCGGTTCAGGCCGAAATCAGAAATGTAAGGTTGGAATTTGTTGTCGAGGAGAATGTTAGATGGCTTGATGTCTCCATGAACAAATTTTCTTGGGCTGCATTCGTGAAGGTAGGCTAAGCCCCTGGCTGTTCCCTTGGCAATTCTCAGCCTGGTTGACCATGAAAGACTTGATGGCTGTCCATTTCTCCCTGTAAACAAACCCTGTTTATTAGTGGCAATAACTTCATGGTTAACAATGGCAAGCAAGGATTCAGAAAATGATCAACACTACGAGACAGAAAAAGAAATTACAGATCATGGAGATTATGCAAAGTAACAACTAGATCCTCTAGTGAAGGTTGCTCTAACATGCAACCAGACAAGGTGTTATAAACAATAGTTTGTTCATGATTTAAAAATTTACAGTAAAGGGCCGTTCTATCAATTTTTTGGAGAAAAGACAGAAAAAAGAGTTAAAAAACTCACTCTTTTTGGCTAAAACTTTAAGATAAGATGGAGGTGGACGAGAATTGAGGGGGAAATTTGAAAATGCATCTACGAAGAGATTTCCCTAAACAAATACACCTACGTTTCGAACAGAATAGATTTAACAGTAAGGACATTCTGTAGTTTTGCCTACAGCTAGGCATTTATTGAATCATCTCAATGAATGCTCACCTAAAGGAAGAATTGGTGGGGACAGAATGTACTAACGCATCACGCTGTGATTGGAGATCCTGGAATTCCAAAGCATTCCATCATCATCATCATCACCATTCACCACGATGAGGGACCCACCAGCTCGACGCATCTCGTTCATAAGCTACAGTGTCAACCTAACCTAAGCTTTACTTCCCATATTCCATTGACAGATGAAAACGAAAAAGAAAAGGAAAAAGAAAAACCAACCCCTCTCTTTTTTAACCTAAATAAACTCTTCTTCCAGTTATAAATCCAGCAAGTTAGGGACTAGTTTGGTACATAAATGAAACGAAAGGCCAAGGAAAGACCAGGCATTGCATTAACAAGGGAAAGGGACTGGTGAGTGTGAGGTGCTGACTACATAGAACTAGTCCAGTAAAAAGCACCACAACTGGGACCTGGCTATGGGTGACTGGGTGGGCAAGAGTGAGTGAGTGAGATGCATCATGACAGGTGGGTCTCATCATAATGACCATTCCCACGTCTAGTCACTGAAGCCAGTTTACGACATCTAGTTGAAATTCCCACGATAGAAGGGAACAGGTAAATATTGGCTAAGACAACAATATGCGAGAAAACTGAAACTTTACCCTCTAAAAAGTATTTTATTATCATGATTTAAATTTAAAATCTACTGTATAAATTATAAATTCTTTATTATCACCTCGTATCTTTTATGAACAAAAACAGATGCAACACAGGTATTTTCTAGAAAACCACCTATCCTAGTACTACTTTTATCCAAACACATTTAATTTCAGAGTTTTAACGAGATCCGATGCATTAGTACTTGCTGGTATAATCGCATCAAAATAGAAAATACAGAAAAACTGTGGTGTGATACAAGGTCAATGACCTTTCATGGAGGATAAAAGCCTCTGCAAAAAAACGTAGGAACAAAGAGAAGGGAAGCATACCTCGAAGAGCATTAGCCAAGTTGCCATTGGAGATGAAATCACTGATTAAAAGCTTCTCGTCTGGAGCCCAATAATAAGCTCTCAACTTGACAACATTTGGATGCTTGACCTTTCCAATAGCCTGCGCCTCCGCTACAAACTCTTTATACCTCTGCTCTCCTCCTTCGCCGAGCCTCCTTACAGCCACAGGGATGCCATTGTCAAGCACTACTTTATACACTATCCCTAACCCACTCTTCCCCAGCACATAAGCAGATGCTTTTAGCAGTTCATCGAGCTCAAAAGTGAAACCTTTGTCGATTGCCACAAGCTCTCCTTCTGGTTTCCCTCTTCCCACTTTTTCCTGATCTTCCAAATCAGACTCCTCGATTCGAAGCCCATTAGCACAATAACATAGCGAACACATGTGTGACGTCTCATTGCCACCGAATTTTCTTTCTCCTGTGCAGCTACAACCATTGGAATCATCCTTCTTTTTCCAGTAAATATATACAATTACTAGACCAAGAAACGCCACACCGACCGCGTTAGCTACTGAGATTAATATTATCAAACCGGGACTTAATCCTTTTTTAGGATTATTATCAGAAACTGGTGTTGAATTCCGAGTTCCCGGCGAGCTCTTTGCAGGGTCCTTACAGGATTTATGAAGGGGAAACCCGCAAAGCAAAGGGTTATCGAGGAAAGCTGTCGGTCCTTGGTTTGCAAAAGACCCTGTTTGAGGTATCTCGCCGCTGAAATTGTTGCTTCGCAGATCAAAACTGACAGTAATAGGTAAATTTCCCAGTGATTTCGGAATCTTGCCCGATAAATGGTTGAAAGAAAGATTTAAAGTATTGGACAAAGACTTAAGCTCACCGATATCATTAGGAATGGATCCATTGAAAGCATTATCAGAGAGATCAAGCTGCACTAAATTATCCAATTCTGGCCAAATCCCAGCTGGAATTGGAGCAGAGAATTTATTCTTCGCAAGGATCAATCTCTGCAACTGCGTGCAGCTATTCAAGTTTTGAGGCAAAGAACCAGACAGCGAGTTGTTGGAAAGATCAACATTTTGGAGACGAGGGGGGTTACAGATTGAAGGAGGGAGAGAACCAGAGAGATTGTTGCCGTAGAGAAAGAGACCGTGAAGTGAAGTAGCGTTAAACAACTGGTCAGGTATTGAACCGTAGAAGTTGTTGCTGTGAAGATTAAGTCTCCGAAGATAAATTAAGTTCCCAAGCTCTGATGGAATATAGCCACGGAGATTCTTGCCTGAGATTGCAATGCCCACAACATGAGGGTCTGGCAATCCAGTTATGTTCATGCACCAAACTCCGGTCCAGCGACATGGAGTGGGGTCATCTTCGTTCCAGTCAGAGAAAGCAGAGCCAGCTGATGTTTGATCAACGGCTGATTTTAAGGATAGGAGTGAGAGTCCATCAGGCGTGAGGGAGTGGCTTAGTTTGGTGTTAGTAAGCAAGTGAAAGTAGAGAAAGGCCAGCTTTAACAAGAGTTTTTTCTTCATTCTTCTTGTTTTTGTTTTTGCTTTTGCTTTTGTTTTGGAGAGTAGAAATGTGTTTAATGAGGAGGAGGAGGAGGGAGGGGGAGGGACGGAGAGAGAGGGGGGGATTTACAGGAGGAGAGAATATAAGAAGGAAGGAAGGAAAAGTGGTGGTGGAAGGTGTGGGGTGGTTGGGGGTGAGAGATTTATGAGGGGAAAGAGACTTGGAAAAGACGAGATTTTGATTAGAATGGGCTCCACCTCCCGCCACCGAGGAGAGAGCGGAGAAGGGAGTTTCTCCCGGAGAGAAAGGGAAGGGAGTGGAAGCAAAGCAATCGCAACTCGCAAGTGATTCGGAGAGTTTGGTCTTTTGCATGATGTTGACGTTTGTGTTGTACGCTGCTTTGTTTTTCTCTGTCTAAAACTAAGCTCGGAAACGTTGAAAATTCTCCCTTTCTACAATCTTGTCTTTATGCTTTTTTTACGGCTTGCTCTCGCCCGAGTGATTTGGCCGAAAGAATTCATCTGAAACATTGAGAGGCTACAGACATGGTTAAATTCCGGCTGCTGTTTTTGATTGCTTGATCGCCGATTAGTTTCATCATCATTAATTGATTTAATATCTCGATAAATAGTTTATTTTTATGAAAATTGAGGGAGGATTTAGATATACACGGTCTATATTTCTCATATTAAATGTGAATATAGATTACATTATAATAATTTATTTTGTGAATATATGTTTTAATAAAAGAACTTTTCTTTTTATATTTTGAGAAAATAACGAAATGCAAACTTTTCTATTTATCATTAGCTATAAATATGAAAGAACAGATGACTCCTTTACTCTACAGTCCCCTGCAGTACTGGTCTCCAAAATTCTTGTAATGGGCCGAAACAAGTGCTGCTGTTGGGATTTGCAAGAGTCTTCTTTCCCTGAGGTAATATCTCCTGACAAAAGACCTCAGTACCCCCCATCCCTGTCAAGAACAGAGGAGATGAGACTTTAACAGGTGACCGGAATGTGCAGAGCTTTGTGGTCAAGTTACAGATGCTTCATCCAAGATGAAAGTGAGAATTGATCATATCCATCCATTACATGGGGATCTCATCGAGTCATCCTAACAGATGGACCAGATCAGTTCATGAGCTTGAAGGCGATTATCCAGATAAATTCTTGCTAGAGAAGTCAACATCCAATCCATGAGAGGTAATTTGTCATTAAGTTATTAAAATTGATCCTGTTTGATATGACTGGTAGATGGCCGGTCTCACCTCTCATCGAATATATGCATTTACTAATCCTTAATCCGTCCAATAATTAACCAAAGCTTTCCACCTCCACGTTGCTTCTCAGATCAATCTGTTTCATGCAACCAACGCCACTTTCGAGCATTAACATATTACTAGCATAACAATAATTACTTGACTGACACTCCTGTTTCATGTTTTCATGTACTCGTCCGGTTGGTTTATTATTAGCTTGTAGTAGAGGCTGAGTGGTTTTAATTATTAATTGTATTTCGCAGATCGTTTGAGAGAAAGTGAGGAATGATTATACCGCACCACCCTCAATCATGAAAACATGCTTAGAAGCTAACAAAGAGAAAGACAGATGCTCTTTCCAGATCCCATTATTGTTTGCTTATTGATGTTTCTTTCTGACTTGTTTCAAAGAATCAGAGAGATCGAGCTTCATTTAGACTACAGGTGCAGGATTTATTTTATTACACACCCAGGTGAAGGCCAGGTACTTTTGTCGGAACTCGTAAAAAAATAATATGCGGGCTGTTGATTTTTATCCCTTTACACATACGACATTTAAAGCATCGAATTACACTAGTTTTTTTTTTTTTTTTTTATGGGAGGAAACTCTGTTTCCTGAAAAATATATTATGAAGATCCAAATAAACGAATAAAATCTCAGCTATTTCAGATTTTTACAATGGTTAATATATTCTGACTCGAACTCAAAACCCTGTTGTGCAAATCATAAACCCTTTTCATCATGTCACGCTCCTTGAGGACAAATTACACTAGTTGTTACTTGTATAAAAGCATATCTTCACATTCCTCAAGTACTAAATCCAATATATTTCATCTTCAAGATTTTAAGCACAAGAGAGTTTGGAAATACTAAAGCTTCCATAAGGAGAGTTTAATTAGTAGTTTGAAATGCCATCAACAAAAAACAACGCTGAAAGAAACAGAGCTACATTTTGGAAAGAAGAGCAGCAGGGCCCTCTTTTATGCTTCAACCATTCGGTCCGGTTCTGGTGCTTCGGTTGGCACAACTGGATAATATTTGTAGTGGAGCTCCGAGACATCATCACCAGATAATTTCTTCCATCCATCAGGTCCCACATAATAAACTGTTTACAGAGCACAAATTGAAACCATAAATTAGCTCATGAAAGCATGCATATACACAGAAATGCAGTAGCAAACAAGCGTGGGGGGTAAGGGAAGGGAATGGGGAGAGTACCGCTTGCTACTCCACCACTGGCTCCATCACGGAATGTTGCATGATAAATAGCTCTTCTGCCCAACTCTGCAGCTTCTTCAATTGACATATCAGCTCGATACCTGACAGAGGTAAAAAAATATGTTTAGCATAAACTGTGCACTATATTTTTGTAGCAAAGCAATGCAAGTGAAATGGTATAAAACTTCAGAGAAATGTGTCGGGCCATAGGCAATCCACTTCCCAATCATTGTTTTTCAGGATTGAATTGTCCACATCAAACAAGCATGCTTCTTATGCTCTCAACAGTACAATCCTAGTATCCTGTTTCTCAATTCTTGAGCATCTTTATAATTTTTTCTTTCTTGCAGAAAATACATGAGTTCTGCAGATGTATTCAACATCCTGTAAGCATTTATTTCACTATTTGCCGGTGCTTCTTTGCTCTTTCTTTCTTCTTCATTGTCATATTTTCCAAGTGTTTCCATGAGATGTTTCAAGCAAGATAAACTCAAGAAATGGGCTAGTTTCTTATGTAATTCACAAATGCATAAGAAAAAAAAACTATATTCCACCAATACTTCTACCAGCCAATAGTCCGTGTTAAGAAAAAAATTATTAAAAAAGAAAGTGCACTCACCCACTATCCAGTACACCATATGCATATGGAGAACCAGATCCAACAGAGAATCTTGTTCCTTTTAGTCTTCCACCTTCACTGTCCACGTAATATAGACCAGGACCCTGCAACAAAGAAAAGATAAACACAGGTTATGCAATTTATTACAGGAAAACATGGCAAGGTAACATTCACAAGTCTTTACCGTTTCGTCCCAACCAGCAATCATGGTCCCAACAGACAAGCCCATTCCACGGTAAGAGAACAGAATGTTTGCCAGAAGTTTTGATGCCCCTGTAACTGATATTCTACGCTTGTTTGTCAATTCATGCAGTCGGCACTGAATTATACCATAAAATTCCATTAGCATTGAGCATGATGCACACAATTACAAGTGAACATCAAAGAATTCACATGGTTAAACCCAGAATCAATGTCAGGCAGAAAATATCACCCAGGCACAGAGACCCAAACTAAATTTGCACAACTCAGTGAGCATGCAATTGCACTTTATTAGACTTGACCACTGAATGAGTATTCTGGAAGGATATGCCTATGCCTGGCCTGACAAATCATTGCCCTAAGGTCTTGCAATAGATAATTTACTTGAACATGGAATACTCACTTCAGTGAAAAACATATATCTTTGTCATACAACTTCACTTCATCTAGTATGACGCGGGAATGTATTAGAGAAATAAAGCATGCATTAGTTTCAGAATTTATAGTATAACAAAGTTTCTTTTGAACTAGACATTGAAAACATTGCATTGGGCATTGATAAAAAAAAATCAGCAATTGAATTGACAATATAGTCAGATCAACAAATAAAATTTTCTGCAGACTTCCCTCTTTTCCTGACAAATAGATTGCCAAGTTGTGGAGAACATCTAGCTGCAAAGTTATTGTTTCACACTTTATTTCAGAAGATATTTTGAATTAGTTTTACAGTCTTGTCAATCGCTGACCGAGGAACAAGAATTTAATAACAGTAGGTAAGACCATCAAATGTGCAAACAATAGAATATATATTAATGCAAATGTCACATAAATTAAACAGCCCTGAAGCGGTCAAGACTAGACCCAGTGAAACATGAACCACTACCTGACTTTGCCAAACAATTTTGCAAGCTGTACTCAATGCATCTATTAGGGAGAGAGGGAGAGATGGTTTAGCCATTAGGGCCTGATTATTCTCTGGTACCTAAGATTTAAAATAAAATACCACATATGCTGTTTCCTACCTGACCAGTGGAGACTTAATTTATAAAGGGGAACACTTCGCCTAAGAAATCTTCAAGCCCATAGGTTTTGCATTGCCCACAAGAATATCTAATATTAGTTAATAATTCTAGCATTGCAGGGAAAACAGAAGAGAATATTACCTTAATGCCCAGATTTCTGTGCCAAAACTGACAATCAGCAGCTCCTCCAGCCATTGTACCGAGCATGTAGGGATTGATTTCAATGATTTTTTTAACTGACTGTGATGCTGAGAAAAATTGACGAAAGGTTAAAAAAGTAGAGCTGGATACACCATGGAAAACAGCAATATTAATGCTCAAAACATCAATGAAAAATAACAATGCAAGTGATTAAGATACATAACTTGATATAAACCATGAAAAGGACCAACACTAAGTGAAACACCTATCCATCCTACAACAACAATTGAAACATGTCCAGATTTTCCTATAATTCAAGCCAGTTGATCTGATTGAGCACCTTACACCAGCAGCATTTAATATGAAAACTAACATAAGATTCCATACACATAGATGAGCGCACATATATATAACAAAACAATAAGCCACAAATTTACCCAGAAATGAATCAAATAAACATACAAACATAGCCTCCCACGCTTATTCCACGTAACAGAACCATAAACCAAAAAATTATCCAAACAAAAAAAACAGATAATAAACATACAAATGTAGCCTCCCATGCTGGCACGAGAATCAGCCGCAACAATGACACCATCCTTAAAGATAAAAGCAAGCGTAGTTGTCCCCTTGGCCGGCTTCACCATCTGTACAGCTTCCTTCTGGAAGCCATCAAACTGAAACCGAAACGCAAAATCAAACTCAACCCATAAGCAATTCTGACTTTTCCCCTCCCACACAAATCGCAAAGCATAACAAACAAAACTAAAACTCACATCTGTAGTAGTGGGCAGCTCAAAAGCTGGAGCAGCAGAAAACCCATCAACAAGCTCACTTCCGGCCGTTCCAAAGACCGAAGCAGTGGATTCGAGACCGCTAGTATCAAACTTCATTATCTAGAAAACCAAGGACCACGACAATTCAATAATTCATTTAACAGCAGTTAAAAGAAGAAAACCTAGCCCTGATTTCAGTTTTGAAAAATCAATCCGTCAAAAATAACAGCATAGTTTATGAAACATGAGACACAAGCCTTATTCTCTTATATCTGATACATTTTTATCAAATCAAAACCATATAAAGCTAAGAATCATCGAATTGAACGTTTCTAAAATGTGATTAGGGGTGCAAAACCCTGAAAATTAATGTAATATACCTTCGGAAGAGAGAGATTGCGAGAGAGAAGAATCTGTGAAGAGATCGGGTAGGATTACTGGCTACTGGATTTCAAGCTTAAGACTTGGATTGCTGGATTTTATTAGAGCTATAATCTTTTCTTGTTCAACAGGCAAGACACGAGCAGGGACGCTGCGCCCGCTTTTTATTTGGGCCTTTTGAGATTTAGTTCTGTGGGCTCTTGAGCTGAGTCTGAACTGACTTGGATTTTCAGCCCAAATCTTCAGAAATAAAATAAATCTAGGTTTTCCGGTTTAAAAAACGTTTTATCCTATCGGCTATCGGTTTGTCATTCTTTGCCAGTTGAGAAATTCTATATAATTCTTCAAAAATAAAATAAAACAATTATTGACAAATTATACATTAAAAAATTGTTCATTGGATGATAAGCTAAGTCCATATTTTGGAATTGAGGTTCAACATATTTTTCATTAAAATTTAATTTTTTTTGCTGTAAATTATTTATTTTATGAACAATATTTTAAAACAAAAAATATTTTAAAAATTATTTTTTTATCACACTGACAAATAGGCTTTAAATAACATTTAAAGATGATTGTTTGGGAGTGTAGTAAAAAAAAATTAAAAATACTTTTCTGATTGAAAATGCATTAAAATAAATTTAATTGTTATTTTTTGAAATTTATTTTTAACATCACTATATTAAGATGATCTAAAAACACTAAAAAACAATTAAAACTATATATATATATATATATATATATATATATATATATATATATATATATATATAGTTTGTTTTACATTGTGTTTTAAAAATGTTTAAAAATTTTATTCATGCATTAATTTAATTTTTTATTTTCATATTATTTTAATATGCTGATATAAAAAATATTTTTTTCATATATTTAAAAAAAAACAAATTTAATCACAATCTCGGTGAAAACACAAAAGAAATATCTAATCTGTAAGGACTGTCCTTAATTAATGTTGTTTTGGTACACCCATTTCACATCTAATCTGTAAGAATTTATGCCAAGCTCAAAAAAAAATATATTATAATTTTATTAATTGCTTCTATCTATTTCGTTTTTCAAAGTTTTTTATTTAAAAATATATTATTTTCAGTTTTTTTTATATTTTATATTGATTATTAAAAAACTTACTAATTTAAAACATATTACTGAAAAGCTTATTTGGTATTATAGTAATGATTTTATTTATTTAGAAATATATTAATGTAACATTTTTTTTAATTTCAACGTGTCAAAATAATAATATTTTTTAAAATATAAAAACAAAAATCCCAATACAATCATTATTTTATTTTATTAGGTAGGGGGACGAGTAAAAGTGGCCGCGGACAAGTTTACTTGCAAGAACCACTCGTTTCAACTTTCAAAATAAAGCAGTCAACGGAAGCATAACCTGGAGGGCTCATCGTGTTAATGATGTCGGACTAGGAAGAATGCATCTGCATGAGCACCATGCATCATTAAATGATACGTCACTTTTATAATTTAATTCCCCTTTTGCTCTCTAATTAATTCGATCATCATTACGAGGAGGTGGTGGTGCTTGATTGTGATTAATTGCCAACTAAGGCTATATTTGTCACTTTGTTTTTAAATTGTTTTTTTTTAAACAAAATATTATTACTTTAAATTAAAAAAAACAGTGTTTTTAGATAATTTTAATGTGCTGATATCAAAAATAATTTTTAAAAAATAAAAAATATATATCACTTTGATATTTTTCAGGACAAAAAATATTTTGAAAATCAACCTTAACCACACTCACATAAATTAAAAATATTTTTCACATGATATTAGTACTTCATTTCTCTAGTCCTTGTGCTCTCCACCTTCAAATAAAAAATATTTTTAAATCATAATAATTACTATATTTTCAAGTATTTTTTTAAAATAAATTGATAGAGTAAACAAACAAACAAAAAGATTTCCTTCGCATTATATTTACACCAAAATCAATAAAAATATGTTAAGGAAATGTAGTTTGTAGATTTAGAAAATACTAATTTCTACAAGTAGCTATTTTGCTTATATATATATATATATATGATAATTCTTATAAATTTAATTAAAGATTAATCTTCGAATCTAATTAATTCAACTATTAAACAAATTTCAAAAGTCTTAATAAAACATGAAATATCATGTTCTGCCATGATTTTTCTAATAACTTATTAGTTGCGTCCACCTATATTGAACTAATTCCAAAATTCTTAGAACAAATATATTATATTAACAATAAATAATTAAAAAACTACTTACTATCCTAAATGACATCATATATATGCGTGCTTGCCCTCGAATCCTTTCCTCTAGGGTTAGTAAGTTTGAATTTGCATAGCTCGACAACACACACACACACATATATATATTGCCTTTAGCTTCTGGCTTCTAAAGTTGCATTCCTTCTCTGGTATACATGCAACTGGGGGGAGCTTTGATTATGGTATCCATTGTAAATCATATATATATACTTCTAAACAATGAACATTGATATAAAAGTTATACAACTCGAATAATTTTTAATTATAGTTATCAGTGTTGAGGAATTAATTATTATAATTTTTAATTTATCACCATAAATCAGGAATTTCTTAAATAAAAAAGCTTTAAACGAATTAATTGTTTTTAAAATAGCCAACATTACTTTAAAAGATGAGTCAGGTAGTTGACTAAACGAGAGACAAGTTCGAAAGTGTAGGGCAAGCATCATGTACATGACCGAAAGCTAAAACCATGTCCTGGCTCCAGGGAGCATGAACAACGGATGCGTTGGTCGTGGAATCAAAATGGAATTTGCGCATATGATAAGTAATTAACATATCTGATTAACGTGCGACTCCATAATTCCACGCACCATGCTTGGAGTGAAACAGAACGGTCGACCAAATCCAGCACATCATTTGCGATCGTAAGGAAGCCATCGTTCAACCATTTCATTTTCTAATCAAGGTACAGATACGTAAAAGCCCTTCTCCTTGAAGCTTAGCTCACACGATGAAAATGCTTTCCCCGTATCATTTTACATTCAAGTATGGTGATAAAATTGCGAAAACTTTATATATATATATTTTTAATTTATGTTGGTGATCATTTTAAAATTAATATTGTTTATTTTTTTTTGTGTTTTTTTGTTTTTTTTTCCGGATCGAATGATTTATGGTTTCATTATTTGTGCAATAATAATAATAATTTTAGTTATTATTTTTATTGTTTTTTTGTAAAAATATTTTTTTATTCTTCGAGACAATATTATAATTTTAATTGTTGATAATAATTTTAACTATTATAGTCATGATAATGATAGCAATGCAAGGATGGATTTTCAATGATTATTTCTTATTTTTGTAGATAGAAAATTAACTACTTATTTTTTATTATTTGATTAATATGGGTGTTTTCACAATTTATATTTTGTGTTGTTGTGTTTAATTTAAATTAGATCATTACATAAACTAATTCTAATACAATGAATTTGATAATTCAGATATCTGAATCTTCTTGATTTTATAAGAAACTCGCACTTCATAGGAATTCTGCATATATTTATTATTTTGCTCAAATTTATATTATATTGAAAAAAAATTGATAATTTATATATTAGCAACCCCAAAATTTAAACCTTTATATATGAAAGAAAACAATTCTTTTAATCTTAAATCTAGTGCTAATCTAATTTAACTCGAAGGTTCTTCAGTTGGGGGGGATTACAAAATAAAAATAAAAATAAAAATAAAAAGTAGTGATTGATGGAGAGCAGGAGAAAGAAATCTAGCTTGTGACCTGCAAATCCGTTTCATCAATCTAATAACATGTTGACCGTTTAACGTTACTCGGGCATGGATACATGCGAAGATCCGATGGTCCCCCTCCTTGATTTTCTTTTTCGGAGGCGAGATGAGTGCTCGACGACTCGAGACAATGACGTCAGTCGAAGTTTGTGGGCAGTTGGAAACCTGGTGGCGCATTGTTATGGTGGACGCGTGGCAAGTGTGGAAAAAAAATATATAAATGGATTTCTTTTGGTAGAAATGCATTCCCATTTTTGCTAAACAGTTCCCACCCCATAATTGAGTGCTCTCAGGTAGTTAAGTTTTTTTTTTTTTTCTCAGTTGAGATTTTATATTAATGTTTATTTTATTAAATAATATTTTTATTTTCTTATAAATTATTTTTAACCTCAATTATTAAAATAATCAAGGAAAAAAATATCTTAATGTCAACGACGACAGATGTCGTGTCATCATGCTCAGTTAACGGGGGTGGAGCTTAAAATCAATTGATTGCCGTATATGGCCAAGAGGACTGGTGTGAAGTACACTCGAGGCCAGTGATCCTCAATTGGCTGTTGGACGCATGAATTAGTGAATGTCTATTAATGTTGTTTTTATTTAAAAATATATTAAAATAATATTTTTTAAAAAAAATATTATTAAAATTAATATATAAAATGATTTAAAAAAATAAAAAAAAAACAAATTTTTGAAAAAGGTTTTTGAATCGTAGTGCTAACAGGTTATTAGGAGGCTAGATAGAACAAAATCTATCCCATATCCATGTGAGTGAATGATGACTAGATGATAAGAAGTTGCTTTCAAAAAAACAAATCCCACTTCTTAGTGGTTATTGTTTGAAAGTTTATGTTTAGAGTGCATTCAAGATTAAATTATTTAAAATACAGGATTAAATTTAAAAATTTAAAAATAAATAAAAATTGATGTTCAATATCTTTCCAACATCTATATAATAATAAATATCGTGTGTCTCTCGTACTTGTAATTAACATCGATTCAAAGTTGAAGCTTACACGCTAATAATAAAAATATATATTTAAATCAAAATAAATGAGAATATTTATTTGTTGGAATATTTAAAGTAGTAAACGTTTGTTATTGTTGATGATAAATTATTTGTTCTCAATGTTTTATTATTTTTCACTTGTGCAACTAAAATGTTTGTAGACATGTTTTCAAGTATTCTGATATAACCACTTTCGAGACTGTTTGAAAATGTAGCTGAAATTGTTTTTTAAAAGTATTTTTTGTTTATAAGTACATCAAAATGATATATTTTTTGTTTTTTTAATTATTTTTTACATCAGCACATGAAAATGATCTAAAAACACTAGAAAATTTAAATTTAAATAAAAAAAATATATTTTTTAAATATTTTTGAAATACAATGTCAAATAGAGACTTGGTTTATATACATTTCTAAATAAGATATTTGAACCAAAGTAAAATGACTGAATTATCAAAACATAAAAGAAATCTTAATATCTTGATTTGAGAGGAAATCAAAACATTAAAAAAAGAGTAGAACACTAAAAATAAGATGAGAAGGAATGTAAAAACCTAACAAAAAAATTTATGTGAAAAACTCTCCCTTCTCTTCTTTTTTTAATGAATTTTGAAAGTTTGTGATGATTAGAGTTTAATTTCATTATTATCAATCTTTAATTAGCCACTATAAATTAATGATTAAAAATAAATTATTTATGAATATGATTTTACTAGCTAAAAATTATGTTGACTAAACAAAATAATAAGCTACAATAAATGATTTTTCACAAACCATGTTCAAGTTGAGATCTTAATCAATAAAAAATAATATTTATTATTCAAATATATTATTTTATAATAAACTCAGACCCAAATTCAATCTAAATCTTAAGCACTAACATGTGTATGAGTGTAAACTCAAAATTCACTTTATTTTCAACCTCTATTCTCTAGAAGCTTGAGTTTTTTTTGTTTAATTATCTGATATCAGATTTTCAATTATCAATAATTTATTTATATCATGTTAATATTACATGTCAAAAAATTAAATTAAATTTCAATATAGTTTTTAACATAATATATTTGTTAAAGAAAATTTTAAAACAATCAAAATAATATTTTTATATTTTGTATGGTTGAAAATAAAATAAAAATATGTTTAAAGTATATTTAAAAATTTGAAGAACAAAACATTGATTTCGATTGAATTTTCATAAAAATATTTTTTCTGTTATTTCTATTTTCAGATCATGTACATAATAATAATAATAATAATTACAAAATATATTTATAAAAATATATACTGGTTAAGAAACATGTTAAAACGAGTGAGTAGATCTATTAAAAGTTTTTTTGGCGCGTGGGAAAAAAAAGGGGAGCGAAGGGCCAGGCGTCGTGCCTAACCCACTTGCACCAAACCAAACCATAAATCAAGCGTGTCGAACCCGTGTGCTCACCACCTTTCTTGAATGAGGTACGACACGTAATTAATTAATTAATTGTAAATGAACTTGAAAAGATATATTAATGTATTTTATTGTTTATGTAAATAGGAGAACACCATAAAAAATCCAATTATTTTAGAGTTGTGGGGTAATTTTGTAATATCTTATCATTTTAGCTTTTTTTTTATTGTAACCCTTGAAGTTATAGATAAACAAAATAGGAGTATCTCTATTGAAAGAGTTTTGTATAGCTTTCGTGTCTGGTTAATAAAATTACAATAAATAATAAATAATCTAAAAAAAAAAAGAATCATATATAGATCTATTTGAATCATCAAACAATCTAATATTAAACTTATAGAAGAAAACCCACGATAAATAAAAAAAGGTAATTTTTTTTTATAAAAAGAAATCTCTGGATTAAAAGAAAAAAAATAAATAAATCTTTTTGACATTGTTTAATCTTGAAAACTTGCAATTCATTGAATCATAAATTCGAGTTTAATCAAGAGATTTAATTGTTAGTAATTTAATTTTTAATGATAAAATCATCAAAAAAATAATTAAGAAACTTGCGAAAGCATTAAAAACAATAACGAGGATAGAATTTGAGAGGAGAAACAACCAAGGAGGGTGATTTCTTAAAAACAATTATGAACAAAATAAATAGCAATTAAAACAACGAATACCAAATTTGAAAGATTAAAAAATCAAAGAGGATAAAATTAAAAAAATATATATGTTTTGATATATTATTATAAATAAAAAATATCATGGAAGAAATGGGAAAAAAAGTCACAAAGGGCTGAATTGAGTAGAAAGAAACCTATAAAGTAGGAAAAAAAAACCAATAAAGTGATTAAAAATAAAAAAAAATAATTTCAAAAAAGATAAAAAAAATGCAAAATCGTGTGATTTTCTTAAACTTGACCCTATCTCTAAAACCTATAAGGTGTGAAATTCTAAACTGGAGTTCAATCAAGAAACTTAATTCTCAATAAAATTACTTTTAAATCACATAAAAAATATCAATAAAAAAACAACAATATGAAGAATAAAGATAAAATATGACAAAAAAACACAAGGATGGTGAAATTTAAAATAAAAATGATACCAAACAAAATAAATCACAATTGAAAAGACGAGGACCATATTATAAAAAGATTAAAAAATCACAGGGGTAAAATTAAAAACATACTTGTAATTTGATAGATTATTTGTAGATTAAAAAATGGCAGTTGAAATAGAAATAATTGTTTCTGTGATGGTCAAATCCCAACTTCGTGGACACCATTTTTCCCCGGAGAAATAATAGCGAGGTACGATCGTTCACCGGACGAGACATTTGAGGCTGGGATGGAGGAAATTACATCCCCATTTTCTCGTGGTATTTTCCTTTCTGTTGAAAATGCTTCCATCCAGAATAAACATTTTCAATCCACTATGATTACCGGGACAAGTATTTTGTCGCCCAGTAACCAGTTCGGATCCAGGGCATGAAATATTTAATTTACGGCCAATCAAAAGTCGGTCTGTTTTTTAATTGGCAAGGAAAAGTCTGTTATTTTTTAATTGAATATTTTCAGACAAGCGAAGAATTTAATTTTCAGACAAGCAGGACTCTGGCGCGTTCAATGTGATAGCTCCTGACAAGAGGGTGTCGTATCCACTGTTGTTTTTTAACGGCGAGTGGACGACCGCGTAATGATTTCCCACCTGTTTTCATTACGTTTTGAATTTGTTTTTGATTTTTTTAATTGTAAATTAATTTGTATATATATATATATACAGTGTCATTTATTCAAAATTATAAAAATCCAGAATACAAACTATCTATTTTTTAAAAAATGAAAAAAAGTGAAATTGATAAATATCTATAGCATTGTTTTTAATATACCCGTCCATATCATTAAACATAGCTGTCATTCCACGTGAGTTCAAACAAACCGCATTATGGTGATTGGAAAAAAAAATGCTCTCAAGAATAATTTATATTCATGAAGAAAAATAAAAGTAAAAAGCAATTACTCTTATATAGAAGATATAATAAAATAAAATCTTAATATAATATAAAAAAGATAAAAAAAAGAATTTAATCGGGCTATTAAAAAAAATGAATATCTAATATTAATTGGCGGCAATGCTATCATTTCAAATAGTAAAAGAGGGCGACTCGCAAGTTAAAGAAGCCAGTGGGAGTGTCATTAGTAACCAGACGAGTGACAATAGCAGCGCCCATTTTCTTTTCGTTACTTCTTACTATATGTTTGCGGGCATCATGAGATATTTTTCACCGTTGATTGGGGAGAAAACTACAAAAATTCCCTGAAATACGGATCTGGCGGTGAGCAGTCACTGGCATGTTAAAATCGATGGTGGAAAACATGGCCACGGCCACGGTTAACCGTGGTGAGCCCCGCATTCTTCACGACTTTCTGCTTCCGTCCTTCCGTGACGGAGACATCCGCTGCCAATCAAACTGGAGAATTGTCATCTACGAAAATACCCTCCTCCTCCTTTTATTCTCAGGCCTTTCCCTCTCACAAGCTATTGTCTCGCCAATTTAGGAGGCAAACCGTCGCCTTTTCTCGTGCCACCACCAAGGTAGGGATGGAGGAGTTGAGATTTAGCCGGTATATCGAAAAAAAAATGATTTTTTTTTATTTTAGATTATTATTTTTTATGTTTTAAATCATTTCCATGTGTTTATATTAAAAATATATATTTTTTTAAATATTTTGATTCATTTTTTAATGAAAAACAGTTTAAAAAATATCTGCAACCATACTCCCAAACAGGTACTTAAGGGGTGTTTGACTTTATATTTTAAAAACTTTTTTACTTAAAATTAATTTTTTTAATATGATGATATTTAAAAAATAATATTTTAATATATTTCTAAACAAATAAACTCTTACAAATAATCTAAACACCATTCCAAAAAATGCGCGTACTTATATGAACGAGGATCTAGGTGGGCACGTTATTAGAAGACAGGACCAATCAAATTCATGGCCTCGATGGACTCTAGTCTACGATTACAATTATTGACTGGTGAGGTGGGCACGGGCTATCGGTGTCCATAAAACCAGCATGTGCAAATTTTGTAATTTGGCAACCAGATTCTGTGTACACGTCACCTCCTGTCGGTTGCTTCAATTTAATGCGGTGTTATGTCCCCCCCCGTCATTGCTCGTTTTAGCCACGGTTGTTTCTCCTCTCTGTAATAAAGAAAAATAGTAAATATATACAATACCTATTGCTGTTTAATATTGTGTTATAGAATGCTTTTAAAAATAAATAAATAATTTCTATTTTTTAAATTCAATATATTTTTTTAAAATATCAAAAACTATCGTACTCTTTAGCAAGACTTTAATTATTTATTGTTAATTGTTTTTTAATATCATCATTAATGATTTGTTTTTTTTCTTCATGTTGAATGCGATTTTCTTTTTTTTCTTCTTTTCAAATCCATATGTTTTGATTTTATTTTGAAAGATTATCTTTTCAAGTTTATTCCTAATTCGATCAGCTGGTTGAGATTTTTACATTGTTATTTTTTTTTGGGGGGGGGGTTTATGCAGTGATCAACCTGATGATTCATGTAACGAGTTTTGAATTGAGCTGATTCTATTTATTTTTAATTGTTTTTTGCCCCTCCGTATATAAATTAATTTTATTTTTACTCAGTTTTAATTCTCATTCTTTCAGATATTTTCTTAATCCATTTTTTCCCAATTTAGCTCCTAGTTATTTTCTTTCATTTTGTTTTTAACCATATTGTATCTACATTGTTTGATATTTAAATTATTTTATGATTTTATTTTTATTTTGTTATTTTTCTATGGTTGCTTTATAGCAGGGCAATTATTTATTGGGTGTTTTTTTTTTTATAAAAAAAACTCATTTGATATTTGAGTATTAAGCCCTTGACTTTATTATTTGATGCACTTTTATTTTTATTGTGTTATTCTAATCTTATATCCTAAGCAATAAATTAACCCAATTAACCATGGTTGTCTTTTTTTTTCCCCTTCTATTAAGTTATCCCGAATACATGCTAATCGTCATTTTTTATGATTTATTTTTTTGTTTTTAATTTCACCATTTTCGTTCTATTATTTGAGCTTAATTTTTAGTTTTGTCTCTTTTCGTCTCAAATTAATTTTTATTTTTTACTAAAGAGATTAATTAATTTAACCTGGTTCCTCTCAAATTATGTTCGCTTTAAAATTCATTTGGCGTCGCGTGGTCTACATACATAGCAACACTAAAATAAAAAAATATTATTTAGGAGCGCGATTGAATTTGTGTTTTTTTTTTAAATGTTTCTTGATCATTTTAATGTATAAATGTTTTTTTTAATAATTTATTTTATTATATGTACGAGTAAAACATATTTTAAACATGACAAATTATGAAATACAAGCACAGTAAAGGGGGTGGCAGTTGTGCCAACGAGACGTGTCTTATTGATATCCACCAATCACTCTAACCAAAGTTTACCTTGAAGTGAACAATCTGAATAATTTCTATACAAATGAGATATTTGCAATTTTACTTTCCTTCATGGTCGGCGCATTAGTTACTGTTCCATAATATGTTTTTACTTTGTTTTTAAAAGTATTTTTTATTTATAAATATAGGAAAAATGATATTTTTTTTATATTTTTTAAAAAATTATTTTTTTACATCAACAAATTAAAAATAATATAACAACACTATAAAATTTTAATCTAAAGTAAAAAATAAAAATAAATTTATTTTTTTTTTCAAAAAACACTTTTGAAATACAGTGATAAACACCCTCTTAATCCCATTCAAATCTATATTGCTTTTTTTTTATTTTATAAAAAAACTCAAATATCTTAAAAGTAATCAAATTAATTTCTATAGTTATTCGAGTGTAGTAAAAAATATTTTTAGTCTAGAGTTGAATTAATATATATATATATATATATATTAAATTATATATATATATATATATATATATTTATACTATTAAAAAAAATTTATAAGTTAAATTAACATATCAATCAAATCTAATTAAATAAACTACCACCATCCGTATTTATCTTGAAAATCAGATCTCAAATAACAACATATAATTCAGGCTACTATAGTATAAGTATAGGTATAGGTTTGGGGTAACTGTGATTATACATACCATTTTTTTTTAATTTTTATATTAATATTTGTGTTTGGATCACTTAACTAATTATATAAATTTAAAAAGATTTAAAATTATAATTATTACCCTCGAAATTTAGATACCATCATGTTCTTACCCCTGGACAGACTTCTCATTGCAAAATAAATATTCATGAGCCTCAGAATTGAAAAAAGTAAAAAAAAAGAAGTTAAAAAATAGTAAACGGTAGTCGGTAGCTGCCGTGGCTGTAGAAGGAAGGAAAGCGCCAGGGGTGGAGTAAGTGTGGCGTAATCGCGTACAATAAATAGTCGTAAAAAGAAAAGAAAAGAAAAGGACAATATTGTAATCTGAAGCATTTATGGCAGCTCTGCTAATCGACAAACAAAGGGGTCGGCAGGTGTCGGCCGGCGAACGTGGGAGTCGACATAATGAGCGGCGAAAATTCAAACCAAACCCCCCATTTTTCCCATCCCTAATTTCAAAAACAAGACTAACTAACTTTAATCTAATTTATCTCACTTAATTATTATTATTATTAACGGTAAGTGTGAACCATTAAGTATTATATATATTTTTATTTTTTTTACCATTGACGCCCACCAGACCCAAAATATAAAATAAAAAATCGTCTCCTTTCCTTCGTCTTTCCTTCAGAACACAACCGATTTGAGCTCCATTTCTAACGAGATGGGATTGTACAGATCTTCATAGAAACCTTACCGATAACATCCTCTGTCCCGTTGATTGTTTTTTCCTCTCCTGTAAATGCTCTTCTATAGAGCCTCCCTGACTCGCCCAGATTCTCCCGGTATGCATCTTCATCTTCTTGTTTCTTAAACCAAACCCTTAGTTTGAGCTTTTTGTTATTCGTCACCACTTCCCCTTTTGAAGTGCTTCTGGTTTGCGCAAATCGTGTTTCAATAAGTTGTTTGGTGGTTGCTACGATTGGTGTTTTTTTTTTTCTTTGCTTATTTTAGAAAATGAAAAGAGATTATGATGTTCATTTCTGCGTTTCTTATCCTGGCAAGGGATCTCGAAGTCATTTTCGATACCAGCCTTTCTTTCTTTTTATTTTTTTCGATTATGATTTCATATAATTGGAGGCAACGTTTTTGTTTTCTCCTTTAGCTTCTCCATGCAATGTCTAAATCAATTTATGTTTGTTCCTTCTGAATTCTCTTTATTTGCTTTATAATTTGTTTTTACTGTTTTCGAGATTTGGTGAAATGTGTTAATCAAATGATGTTGTTAATTTTGTCCCCTTGATAGAATGATGCTAGATGTGGCAATTATTATTACTGTTACTTGTTTCCTTTACAAAAACTGAACGATCTCCTTCTGTTTATTTCCATAATGCTGTTTAAAGATTATTAAGTTTAACTATCCACTTACAAAGGCAGGTGTCCATAAATAAGCGCAAACAATGCTAGATGGTATTTTTTTTTGGCATTTTTTTGTTATCCAAGAAAATAAGGGCATAGATTTTGGCGTATTATTCTATTTAATTAAGCTTAATTGAGTTTGTTTGATTCGGAAACTTAGGAGGGTTTGCTTTGTGCTCACTGATGTTTCTTGTTCATGTTTCAGTTGATATAAACTTGTACTGTAATTTTCCACGGTGGATGTGAATTATGGATATTATCGAGGTTGAAGAAAATTTGTTTTTAGCAAGTGATGCCAAGGTACGAATTTGGTATTCTCTCGTAAGAAAGTATTTGGATTTGGTGTTTTTGTGTACTAAGCTTAAGAAATCACCTTTACCATCTAGGCTGGGCAGCCTGTTTTTTGTTTCTCTACTTTTTTTCTTCGATTTTAATCGTTTTCTGATATACATATGAAAAATGCAATGCCTGCTTTCATAAATATGGCACTTGCTGTTTATGGTGATTGCCCAGTAGACTTGGGTTTGGAGTTGATGTGCTCCTGGTGCTTACTATTTTCTCTCCTTTTGCTGAAAGTTATTTTCTTTGACATTTTTTCCCGGTCATTTGGGGGTGTCTTTTTTACTACATAAATATTTTAAATGTTCATATTCCTAACTTTTTTTTATCCCATGAAAGCATGTTTACTAAATTGATGATATCTCTACATGTTTTCAGCTTCATGGAGAAATGTGCAAGGAACTCTATGTAGTTTATTGCAAAATATCTTCCATTTTCCCATCCTTGGAAGCAGCAAGACCTAGGAGTAAATCTGGCATCCAAGCATTATGTTTATTGCATATAGCCCTCGAGAAAACCAAGATCATTCTCAAGCATTGCTCAGAATGCAGCAAACTTTACTTGGTAAGATAGCCCTTTTTTGTAGATGAACTAAAATTTGCTTGCCTTTCCCTTTTTTTTGTGGTTTTTTTTATTGTACTTTGTGATTTCATTTTTCTGATGGAATTGCTTTTATGAAACAGGCTATAACCGGGGATTCTGTCCTCTTAAAATTTGAAAAGGCAAGATCTGCTCTTGTAGAGAGTCTTAGGCGTGTTGAAGATATAGTTCCACAATCAATTGGATGCCAGGTAGTAATTTCCTTCTGAAGTCTACTTTTGATAAGCCAATGTGAAAATGATATCAGCAATAAATTGGTCTGTCTAAACAAATTGATAACAGAAATGAAGTATCAGAAGTGTGATTGCAGAAACTTCTTATATTCGTATCCATGCTGTACATCAGAAAGAATTCAATCATTTCTATGTATTAAGGTCATCTGTAATGATTATATTAACATATCATGGAAATTATATTGAATTAATCAAAATGTAACCTGACATTGATCTGTGGCCTTTTTCTTTCCTTGTTTCCTGTGCCTGCATAGTTTAAAAGCATTTTTTGATCCCCTTTGTAATTTCAAATCTTGTCAGATTTTGGAGATTGTAAGTGAACTTGAGAGTACTGAATTCTCACTTGATCCGTCGGAGAAGCAAGTTGGTGATGAGATAATTGCATTGCTTCAGCAGGGGGGGAAATTTGATAACAGTAATGACAACAACGAGCTTGAATCATTTCATCAGGCTGCTATTAAAATTGGTATTACCTCTTCTAGAGCAGCTCTTTCAGAGAGAAGGGCTCTTAAAAAACTTATAGAAAGAGCTCGTGTGGAGGAAGACAAGCGCAAGGAATCAATTGTGGCCTATCTCTTACATCTCATGAGAAAATACTCCAAGTTATTTAGAAGTGAACTTACAGATGACAATGATTCACAGGGTTCAGCACCTTGTTCGCCAACTGTTCAGGGTTCTCTTGAAGATGGAGGCCCTGGTGGCAATGGCCATGCCTTTGAGCGACAGCTATCAAAGCTTAGTTCATTCAATTTCAAACCAATCTATAGGAAATCTGGGCAAATGCCTCTTCCACCTGAAGAATTGAGGTGTCCTATATCATTGCACCTGATGTATGATCCAGTCATCATTGCTTCTGGACAAACATATGAAAGGATCTGCATTGAGAAATGGTTCAGTGATGGGCATGACTCCTGTCCAAAGACTCAGCAAAAGCTTTCTCATCTCTGTTTGACTCCTAATTATTGTGTAAAGGGTCTTGTTGCTAGTTGGTGTGAACATAATGGAGTCCCAGCACCTGATGGTCCCCCCGAGTCTCTTGATCTCAACTACTGGAGGCTGGCAATGTCCCAGTCTGACTCGTCCAATTCAAGAAGATCAGTGGAGAGTGTCAGCTCTCGAAAGTTGAAAGGGGTCAAGGTAGTTCCTCTGGAGGAAAGTGGTCCCATTGAGGAGGCTGCAGAAAAAACTGAAAACTTGTCTCCGCAACAGGAAGATTCCATGCTGGAAGACGCCTTCGAGGACAATGTATTTGAAAGATACCAGATATTTCTTGAACATCTTGAATGGTGATGAAGACTTGAAGAAGAAGTGCAGGATAGTAGAACAAGTGAGGCTTCTGTTGAAGGATGATGAGGAGGCCAGGATTTTTATGGGGGCCAATGGGTTTGTTGAAGCTCTATTGCAGTTTCTAGAGTCAGCTGTGCAGGCCAGGAATCCAATGGCTGAGGAAGTTGGAGCGATGGCTCTTTTCAACCTTACCGTCAACAATAACAGGTGTGTAAAGTCTCTAAATGTCAAATTAACATGTAGTAGTAGTGATAGTACTATGAAATATTCAATTAGGTGTTAGGATCATTATTAGAAACAAGAGGTGTTAGAAATTCAGAATGCTTATCTTTTATAAAACGGACTAGAATGGAGTTAGTATGTAGAGATTAAGCGAGTGACACGTGCTTTTTATCAATGGAACCATTACAGATCTTCTTGTCGATGGAGGAAATCCTGCTAGAAGTAAGGAGTTAGGTTCTTGAATCATTTTCCATAGATCTGTGAATTGTGAAAATGTGCCAAGAATTTTAGCATAACTGATTTCCTTTTCCACTATTCCATTCCAGAAATAAGGAAATGATGCTGGCTGCTGGTGCTATCCCATTGTTGGAGGATATGATTTCCAACCCTGACTCTGATGGATCAGCAACAGCCCTCTATCTAAATCTCTCCTGCCTTGATGAAGCGAAGTCCATTATTGGCTCAAGTCAGGCCGTCGCCTTTTTAATCCAAATCCTTCAAGGTGAAGCTAGAGTCCAATGCAAGCTCGATGCCCTTCATGCTCTCTATAACCTCTCCTCCCACTCCACCAATATTTCAAATCTCCTCTCAGCTGGCATCATCAGCGGCCTCCAATCCCTTCTCGCAGTACCTGGTGATCATTCATGGATAGAAAAATCCATAGCAGTTCTGATAAATTTAGCTTCGAGTCAATCAGCAAAAGATGAAATGCTGTCTACCCCTGGCCTAATTAGCGGGCTGGCAACGATTTTAGACACCGTTGAACCCATAGAGCAGGAGCAGGCTGTTGCGTGCCTTTACGTTCTGTGCAATGGAAGTGAGAAGGGTAGTCAATTGGTCCTGCAAGAAGGAGTGATTCCTGCGCTGGTCTCAATCTCAGTAAATGGGACCACAAGAGGGAAAGAAAAAGCACAGAAACTTCTGATGCTGTTTCGCGAGCAGCGGCAGCAAGATCAACCATCTGCCGACGTGTGCTGTCAGCAAACCGAGAGTAGTTCCAGGTCCATGCCCGCTCCTGAATCAAAGCCGCAATGTAAACCTGTCCCGAGAAGAAAGATGGGGAAGGCTATAAGCTTCTTCTGGAAGAGCAAGAGCTACTCAGTTTACCAGTGCTAAGCTGGTGTTGTAAGTTTCTGTTGTATCTGTCTTTCTTTTGTCCCTGGGGCGTTCTTTGTTTTTGTTTTCACAGAGAAGAAGAGATGTACAGGCCCTTGTAAGCTACGGGTTTTGTTTTTTCATTTGCCATCCTCTTCTCTTAGTAATTCATGTACAATATATGGAAATTATAATGGAAGAAGCCTTAGTAGATTAACCTTTCAGATTCAGTAAAACAACTCGTGTTGTCTTCATGCCTGTAATTTTTGGAAGGCCAAAAATCCCTTATCACCTACAATATCTAATATTGCAGGACATGTGAAATAAATAATTGTACCTGTTCATCGTATAACTCGTCAGCGAGGAATCATCACGCAAGATTTTCTCCCGCTCATTCATCAAAATTAAAAAGTCAAGCAAATTAATGTTGGGTTTTTTAAAATCCAAGGTTATGTTAATAATATATATTAATTTACTATGGCCAGCCCTTCCAATAAGGAGCCCGTCTAGCTCAGTTGGTAGAGCGCAAGGCTCTTAACCTTGTGGTCGTGGGTTCGAGCCCCACGGTGGGCGTTCCTGTTTGGTTTTCTCTTTTGCTGCATCTGCGTTGGACATCATGAACCAGACATTGCTGGGCTTCCAGCAATACATTCTTTCTCTTTCATGCTTTCGTCATCTCTAATAGCGGATTGGATCATGTGCTTTGTGCTACGAGTTTCTTCACCGCGAATAGTGGATTGGATCATCTGCTTTGTGCTCTCCTCTGAGTTCTGAATGCTTTCACTTTTCCCCTTCTCCAGTGCATCCTTACATGTGGATTTCACTACTTTTTCCAGTGCATCCTTGTACGTGAATCTCAAAACTCCGGACTAACTGCCTGAGATTCCGAGCCTGACGTTGCCGATATGGGAGAGAAACATTCCTTTGTTTCATTTCCATCGTGATCCTGGAACTCTGTTATGTTACTATTTTTCTTCTTGAACAATTGTCTGTTCAATACTGTTGTTTTTTACAGTTTATATGGATCGCGATCTTCTTTTCTTTAGCAGTTTCTGATCCCCAGTGAGTCAGGATAGATAACAGATAGCAGATGACAGCGCCCGATCTGGAAATGGAATTTGGTGGAATAAGTAAGAAGGGAAACTTGTTAACAGCAGAATCATTTTTTTCCTGGAAGGGTTTCCACAATTTGGACGAGCTTGTCAGCTTTGTTGAACACATATCTTGATGGTGGGAAAATACCGTCAGCCGTTCTTTCAAGGGCTAATATTATATGATCGTCCACAAAAGAGAGGATTTCCGGGAAGAAAACGAATCTGACCTGATCACCTTCTTTGTCACTAAACCTAACGGTCCCGTTAGTTTCCTTGGCTTCTCTGTAAGCTTTCCGAGTGATTTCCATGAAACGGACGACGCCTACCACTCGTTCTGCAGGTTCCTGCTGTTGATTCCTGAGAAATTCAATCCAAACATGTCAAAGGGGTTGGTTTCTTAATTTCAGCAATGCCATTAGATCTAGCTAAATTTTAACAATCCAGATAGACATTTTTTTTGTAGTAGATCTATTTCCCCTGATAGTTTCAAGAATTAGAGTTGAAAAAACCCAGCCAGATACCTCCATTTTTGCCGGGAATGATAGAGAACAGCAGAAATCATCTGATCAATAAGATCACCGGATTGCAGTATCCAGTTTATCACCCAGAGAAGCTTATGCATGGCTAATTATCTCTACAATCTTTACGAAGATAAGGATGCAATCACGGTTGAAATTAACACTAATTAACTTATCATCAGCAATAATTCCTTCGCAAACCACCTTGCAACAGCTTTTACCAATGAATTAAATTGAAGTTTAAATAATAATTAAGAAATTAAAAACTAGTTAATCATAGAACTAATAAAACTGATGCTGAGGGAGAGAACGCTGGAAATGAGACCCGAACGCTTATTCTATTGTTTTAAATTCTTTTAAAATCACTTTTGAGATTAATTTTCAAATATTTTTTTTGTGTTTTAAAAATGCTTTTAATTTTTTTTTTTTATGTTTTTAGATTATTTGATATGCTGATGTAAATAATAAAATTTTAAAAATAAAAAAATTATTGTTTTAATGTATTTTCAAGTGAAAAAGACTTTAAAAACACAACTATTATCGCAATAATAAACTACCTCTAAGAGATTAAAGAAATAAAATATAATTTAATGTAAAATTCAATATCCGTTTTCCTAAAATGTCATCAATTATAAAATACATTAAGTATATACAAAAATAACATGCCTTCGTATCTAAAAATAACATCCCTTAGCAAAGATTTTATATCCACCAACAGAGCATGACGAGGATGAAAAGATCACCGGCGATCAAATGAACCGCCGCGTCTCCACCATCACCTGTTCAAATCGGAATAACGACGCCATTTTGAACTCCAAGTCATGCGGTATTAAGCTCAGATTCCACCCAATGTAGCCATGGAAACCTGCAATACGCTCCCCCTCCTCATCCCTGAAACCACTCATTCCAGCACTATCTAGATTCCCCATAGAACTTTAGTAAAACTACAAGGAGCCTTAATCTCAGAAACCAATCTCGGCAGTTTGGACTCTCTCCCTGCCACTTTGATCTGCAAACGCAAGACTACAAGCTGAGATATCCTGAAACTTTAATAAAAAAATCCGATGCCTGATGCTTTTCAGCCCAAACATGTTTTTCACAGGGATTGAGGTTTTTAATTTGTATAAAAAAATCATGTTATTTAAATAATCAATAATAAAATTCTGTAATTTGTATTTTTTAAACAAATACTACAAAATTATAATGCAAGTGAATATCAGCGTCCACCCACACCGAGAAAGATTCTTGTGAAAGAGAGAAACCAAAATACAGTTGCACTGGAAGCATGAACAGCTTGAGCAAGACGACTGCGATGGTGCTTCAAAAGAAAGGAAAAGGGAGGGCATGGAATTCGATTCTGTGATTGATTCTTTCTTTCTATCGCGCCCCCACACCACAACACTGTAAGAAAAAAGGGACCACAGTCCTTCTCTCATCACTCATTTTCAACTTCACTCTCCTTCTCAGGCGATCAATAATTTTATACATTCCATTTTTATCTAATCGAATCGAACCCACAACACGAAACCAAACCAGTGGCATGTCAAAAATGCTCTTAAAATCTTCTGCCTACCTAGTAAATAAAACAGGAGGTCTGGTCCTCTCCTGTTTGGATGCGTTTCTTTCCTACTCGCAAAATGCCCACACCGGAAACTGCCCTCGGTAACTCTTGCATCATTCAATTTTCTACTAATCATGGGTTTCTTCGAAGATAAGATTAAAGGAAAACCGTGCTTCGAGGAATTAAGCGAATGCTTTTTTTTTCTTTGCTCTCAAGTTTGGTTTGAATTCTATTCTTGACTTGCGGTTTATGCTATTCTCTTGCTGAGTTTGGTGGTTTCCATGCTTTTATTGATTTGGGAATTGCTTTTTTTTTTGGAAAAAAATAAAGACTCTCTGATCTGGTTTTGAATTGATATGGATTCTGGCTCAGGTACACTTTGTCTTTAAAATTTCTTATATTTTGCTTGAGTTCTGTAGAACCCTTATTTTTCGCGAGGTTGAAAGCGAGTAGCTTTTTTCATTATATGCTGGGAACTCTTCATATGGATGGAAAATGCGGGCTGTCTTTTTGGATTTTAAATGGTGCCAGCCTCATATAATGGCTTTAGCTTGAATTCTTTCTTTAATTTTTGTTCTCACTGTTCTATTTAAGCCAATGAAGCCAAAAAGGATGGTTCTTGACGAACATTGATTGCTAAAGCTTACAATTTGATCTGTCTTAACGATTGTTTTTTGTTTGCTACGATATTGATGGGCTTTAGGAGACAAGAAACATTTTTTTCATGTTGGCTTTAGTGGTTGAATTTGATTAATGATGTTTTATAGCATTTCATCATTCGTGGAAATGACATGAATGGGTGCGTAATAAACTTAAATTCGGAAGATATGCAGTGGCCAAAGTAAAAATAAGCAGCATGTGTTTATAAAAACACCAGTATGCCCGTCCTTTATCTTGGTCTGTGAAAGATTGATGCTTTTATATGTTTGATCCGTGCAGGCATACCTGGAGATGGAAGATGTTTGTTCCGGTCAGTGATTCATGGCTCTTGCCTTAGGGCTGGGAGATCATCTCCAAGTGAAAGCCTTGAGAAAGAACTAGCAGATGAGCTGAGAAATAAAGTACTAAGTGAAAGCCTTAATTTTTCTTTTTTGCATTCTTAGCGTTGGGTCATTGGTTGCTGCACTGTTTAATATTTTTTAAAATTTTATTTTTTGATATCATCACATTTAAAAAATCTAAAAACAAAAAAATAATTTGAAAGCAATTTTTTTTCTCAAAATTTTGCCAAACAATATGTGGGCTGCGTTGCCAAACGCTACCTGAGAAATGTTTTGCTTTAAGAATGCTCAACTGTAGAGTATGATTTTGTGCGTGTATTTCCATTTACTGCATACCTCATTACAGAGTAGACTATTCCCATGCCATTTTCCCAAATTTGATGAGAGTAAAATTTGCTTTCAAATCGGCTCTCTTATTGATTATTTTTTTCTGTATTATTTACACTATTAATTTCCTAGTTTTTCATTTCTGATATAGTGTTTTGGCCCTCTTACTAAAATCCTATGGATCATTTCTACAGGTTGCAGATGAATTTATTAAGAGGCGGAGGGACACTGAATGGTAAATATACTTGAGGATCCTTGGATTTTTTTTATCAAATCCTGTATCATTTCACTGCATGGTTTTGCAGAAACATCAGCTAGCAGGTCCGATTATTTGACAAGGGATAGCCAACTTTTATGCACAACTAACAGTTATGCATTCAGCATGAATATTTTCTTTTGGTTTATTTATTTATTTATCAATGAACCGATCTCAATAATTGGCAGTGGCCTTTTCTTGTTCTTGTCATTCAACAATCCTGATGACTATCTACCTACTCATTCTCTAGCAACCAGTTGAAAGTTTGTGCATTGGCAGGTTTATTGAAGATGATTTTGATACTTATGTTTTCCAGATGAGACAGCCCCATGTCTGGGGAGGAGAGCCCGAGCTGCTCATGTCCTCACATGTCCTGATGTAAGCTGCTCCTCTCCCACTCTATGAGACATTAAAAGCTATTTTTTTTCGTTGTTCTACACTTTTCTAAAGACATATAATGTGAATACATGCTTTATTCATGTTCAACTAGGTAATTTACTTTTGTTTTGGATTTTTAAGACTTGGACTTGTTGCCACTGAACTGAAGTGTCCTTGATAACTGTTTCTGCAAGGCACCTCTACTGCCACTTGTCACAAACTATATTTGTCGTGAACTCAAAATTATAATTTATTTGCTATGTAAAACTGAAGAATCAAATAAATGTGACCCTCTTCTTTTCAAAATCCGCTGAAATGCATGGGATTATGTTTCGTTTTAATTTCCTACTTTGTAGTTAGCCATGTTTATTAAAATAGTTTAAAACGTTCTTGTTTGATGTCGTACACTATTTTTTTTTTCTAGGATGCCAATCACTGTATACATGCGAGATAGAAGTTCTGGTAGCCTTAAAATTATAGCTGAATATGGTCAAGAATATGGTAATGAGAATCCTGTGCGTGTCCTGTATCACGGTTATGGGCACTATGATGCATTGCCCAGTCTGATTGGTGGTGCTCAATCCAAGCAGTAAGATCTCTTCCCTTTTAGTTTCATTTCTGCCAGAATGCAAGTACTTCATCAGCATTCTCTTTAAAAGGTTTAAGATGGTTGATGTGTTTGCTTGTGAGGATATATTTTCAGAGGATTTCTGCACATCCAGGGACTAAATTTTTAAGAAAAAGGTTCAGCTTATGTGTCAATTGACTTTCGAGCTTTGCTGGGATCTTTTTAACTTAGATATATTGTAAATTTAAAGTTTCCTCATCTCTGTTAAGCTACAAACTGTTACGCTAAAGGGAATGTCTTCTGGGATTCTTGGCAGGTTCAAGAAAAGATGAAGAAATCACAATCTGGAATGTAATGCTTTTCTAGTCAGAAGATTTCTCTTTGCATGGTACCTGAAATTATCTTATTCCTTCATGAACTTGAAGTTATTCTATATGAATCTCACTTGCAGGACTCGATGGGAATCACAAGATGCAATTGCCCCTTATATAACTTTTCCAAATTTTCATTAAGAAAAAAATGTGATGAAAAGAATCTGATGAACTGGTTAGATTACTACGCCTGTGAACTGTAGTTCTTAACATGCACCTTATGACTCTTCTACTTTTTCCAAGTGGGTTTTCCCCTTGGAGCTATTTTAAAATTCTAGCCAGGCTTTTAAAAAAGGGGCATGCCTTGAAATACTTTTAGTCATAATCAATTATATCTGAATTCTTGAACATCATGCGATCAATGATTACATTTTGCAGGGTCCCAGTAAATTGATGATCTGATTTGTTTAATTCTTTGAGATATATGGATCAATATATTTACTTCTCCATCCTCTTGACTGGTGGTGAATGCAATATATTTTTTCCCTTTCTGCGGACTGGGGTGAACAAAAATTTATTGTATTGCATGGGATCCGCAATGCTATTGCCAAAACAAGCGCCAAAAAACCTGGATAAATAAAAAATCCTATTTTAATCCATCATGCATTCCTGAAGGCTATCACGACTGCCTGGCGGCAGCAATAATGGATCTGCCCCTCTCCGGCACTCTGCCTAATTTTACAAGTCCCTTCCTACGATCCATCATCTTTCATGGAATACCTTGCACGCTTAAAAATGATTAGACCAGAGAAATTGGAGCAGGCTTGGAATCAAAATCCCTTTGACTGCTATCAAGTAAATTGAAAATTCAGGAAAAAACCTGGAAGGTACATGGTGCTGGATGGCAGGCAGGTTTGCACATACAGTTTCGTTTGGATGCTCGAATTAATATTGGGTAATCGATGAATGGAAAATGATGCATGTTTTTTGCTGTCTCTGGTTGATATCTTTCATATTGTCTGAGGCTTCAAACTTATGAGATGTCAGGCTTATAACCTGTAGAAATGTGACTGGCTTGAAACTCACACTTGTAGTGAAAATTCAAAAGATAATCAGGTAAAATAATCATCGATTATTGTGTTCTCTGATGAAATCAAAATACAAAATTCACGGGTGTTAAAATTAAAGAACCTACACAAAATCCATACATGTATATGTATACATATTCATGTGAGAGAAATGAATAAGACTATTCACCATCCTTCCATGCCTCCCGTAGGAGTTGATATCTAACAACTTTTCGGGCTGCCTTTCCATTTTGGATCCCGATTCCATGCTGTACAAGTGGGAGAAGCCTTGGAGTTTTCAATGATGGATGGCATGGGTGAATCCAACTCATCAAGCTCATCATCGCTATTGTATGACTTTCTAAGCATTGCTGACCTGCTCCTCTGCAGAGTTTGGCCTCCCACCTCTCCTGTAATATTTGTTAGTGATGCTGCAGGGGGTGGTGAGTAGATTGTGGGAACTGCAATGCATGGGAAGTTTGTGATGGACCCCTCCCCAGAATCAGCAAGATCCTAAATCAAGATGAAGCCAGAAAAACTATCAAGTTAGAGTGTTGCATAATCAAGAAATATGAAAGTAAATATTCTTTTTCAAAAAAGGCAATGGCTTTTCGGGGTGGAATAACCTCAGAATCCATGGTCTCAAGAATCGTCCTCTGGGACAGGGTCAGGGTTGAATTCGTCTGGGACAAAATTTGTCGAGAACCCTCTTGATTACTGGCGCGCCAAATGTAGGGCAAACCTTCAGAGAAAATATAGTCAAACATCGAATGTGGAGAAAGTAGTTTCTAAAGAAGAAAAAAATCTAACAACAAGAGGGTAGGGAGGATAACAGGGACAAATCGTTAAGGAATCATCTCGCCTAAAAACTTAAGCTGTTAGGTGAGGTTCTAAGATATAATATATATTATTCTCTAACACAGATCACTGAAAATATTTAGGATTTACCTCTTTTCTAGCTGACCTATCTCCGAGGATTTCAAATGGAAGCATCATGAGATCACTCAACGCATTCAGAAGTTGGAAAGCCTTGAAGGATGTCTCGCAGTCACGCCTGTTGCTATCAAGTTCATCCTTCTCTTCTGGAGAGTCATTATCATCAATACCGAATAAATCTGTGAGCCATCTGGACCAATTTCCAACCTAGTGGGATGCAGACAGAGGGTAAGATCCTTTCATCAACGAGAGAAAAACAAACGGTTCCATTATAACGAGTACAGTTGATGTAATTCACAGTGTTATTAGATTAACATCAGCAAAAGTCTTACTGCAAATATTCAGTGAATGCTTGAAGAAGTGATCTTGAATTGGAAAGGAGCATATATTCATTTAGGATGTATTTAGAAGATTTCTTACTGCTTCCATTGTTGGCTAATCTGTGCAGAAGACTTTTCAGAACCAAGTATACTTTTCAGAATACTTCTCAGTGGTGAACTATGTGAAGAAAGCTTTTTTGTAGGAAAATAAGGTTTATAGCGTTGCACTCACTGACCATGTAATAATATCGCAAAAAACCAATTTCAATGAATGCATGCAACCTGACCCAACAATTGTGTCTGCTACTCACAGCATTTTTCAATTGTGCACCAGCCCCAAAGCTTGAATTTCCAGCTGGGATTGGAAGAACCTTAGGGTCACTGATGGGGTCAGAAACAGGATCTGTTGGCATCTCTTCAGCTGATTCTCGAAGTATAGCATTGAACATGGCCACGTCCAGTCTACCCACCAGCTGTTCCATTACCTAGAAACAGAACTGCGAACTGTCACATTTCTGCGGTTCTACCAGAAAGCTTCCAAGAGTATCATTATGCCAAAATAGATTACATATAATAGAAATTGGTCCACGGATTTTCAAGATGAAAAGCATGGAACTATTATATCTTTTGATAGAAAAATAAGACAATCAAGAGCCAGCATGGAATCTTCTTTTGTAGGAAAATGAATTACGCGAGAACAACTTGTACATGGATTGTATCCCTTGAATTGCACGAAGCCAAAAACTTTAATTCCACTGGGAAAAAAAGCAATGAATTATGTAAGATATTTCACTCTAATATATATTAACGAGATCGCTGTCTGAGAATAACATACCAATCTAGACAGAACAGGCAAGCAACCACATTCATGCCCCCCAGCTCGAACTGGACAAAGCCTCTCACATGCATCCCTGAAAGCCTTCTTCCATAAATCAACAGCAAAATTCCCCTGTTCTTGATCACCCAATCCATACCTCCTAGAACTGGTCTTCCTTGATTCTGAGCTCTTCACAGCTGTGGACTGCATATGTGGTGTCAGAGTCTGAAATGCATAGAACAGAAACCAATGTGAGGACATTCAGTTGTACTACAATCTTCATAATTGAGAACCTTAATTGCTCGGTAATGGAGAAGAAGGGACCTGCCACCAAACTGACTCAACAATTCGGGAGAAGATCCAAGCTTCGACCTTCTTTAATGCTGCAATAAATGGCTGGGGATTCTGCCCACTTGTCAGAACTTTCTGTTCTATCAGTTTTCTCTGCTTCACTAGGAAAGGATTCATGCCTGCCCTTTGGACCGCCATTGTTATTGATGGATGGTACTGCAGCCAGCTGCAACTTCTCAGCAGCCTGGGCTACAATTGCTCTTAGCACAATTGAATTTGACAACCAGAAAGTTAACCTGGTTATAGGAGGTGGAATGTTCAGCATAACATCCAAATAAACATAAAGCTTTTGATAAATCCAGGGAAAAGTTTAGGAGAATGATGGAATTATTTATCAAGCGGAAAGATGAAAGCTTACTAAATGGCATCCAATCAGTGGTCAAATCAAATTATTTCACAACATACCCTTGCATGAACAATTTCCACCACTCAAAGGAACATAGACAACATAACTGGTTTTAGTGTCAGTAGTTAATGGTGCCTCTACTATCTATTTTGTAAATCATAACTAATATTTCCATCCATAATGGTTCTTGTTAACAAAAATCAGTGAAACATTATTAACTGGCTAGGTTTGTGCAATGAGACGTTACCTTGGAACATCATTTCCACATGCTTTAGAAACCAAAATTAATCCTGAGATTATAGCTCTAGCTGCATTTGCCCTCTTGATCCAGGGCTTTGCCTTGCAAGCATGGATATAGAACCTTGAAAGGCGCCTTGCTGGAGCTAGGACCTTGTTTATAGAACTTCCATGCTCGGCAACAACCGAGTAAAGGCCAACCTCAACAGCCGCAGCTTCTATCAGCTCTTCCTCAAGCATTTTGACTTTCAACTGCAGTTCAACTTTGTTTCCAGAAAAGTTTCTTTCTGTTTGTTCTTCCCTTTTATTTGGTGTATAACTCATGTGAAATTTATTTATTTTTTCAAGAAGATCAATTTTCTTTTCCTTTTCCATTAGCTGTGACTTTTTTGTGGAGTCTCCTTGCTCAGAAAGATCATCCTCGGCAGCAGCTCCACTTAACTCTTTCTCATGTATTTCAACTTTAGAGTCTGATTCACCTTCGTTGTCAGAGAAACCTTTTCTTGATTTTTCCCTCTCACTATGTTCATAACCCTTGATCCCTTTATTAACATTTTCATAAACATTAATCTTCTTTGGCTTCTCTGTCAATTCTCTATTGAAGAAAGGGATCATCGCCTTCAGCTGAGTGAAACTGTAATTGAACAGACTTCAGATGCTTCAGTTTATCTCTACGGGCACCCTGCACTCCAATCGCTGTTCTGTTGAGTACAAGAGTATTGCTCCTTAATTTGGCTTGATTTTTTGACGCGTCTTCAGGTAATTGACCAACTAATTTTTCCTCCAGATAAGGTTTCTTTACCTCTAAAATAACTGAACCTGAACCCTGTTCCTTGTCATCCACCTCATTTTTCTCATCCATAATATCACCATTTAAATCATTAGTTGTAGGATTCTCTGGTCCACTTGTTTCATGTCTCCAGGCTTTTCTATCAGCATCTTGTTCAGTACGAGACTCTTCCAAGCTTACACAATTTGAGTCATTCACCTGACTACAGTCATCTGACAAAATGTTATTTTCTGCAAGATTATTTACAGGATTTAGCAGATTTGCGGGCATGTCTGTAGGCAATGAAGGGAGAAGCTGTTCCATTCGGATGTTTGAGTCCTTGAGATGCTGAGTTCACATCTGGGTTTGAAGGTGCTACACCTGAGGGTAATGCAGGCTCCTCATCGATCCTTCTTGTGCCACTGTTTGCTGTCGGTGATCCCCTTCTGCAATTTAAGGCAACTCGCAACTAAGTTTACAGAGAATAAAAAAGTTTCATGCAGGCAAATGGTGGTTCTGGCAATACGTGAAACAGGACTGGAAATGTATAGAATGGATTATAAATTGATTACTACCACCAAAAGCTACGAATAAAGATGACTCGTTGGAATTGAATCCATTTAAAGCTGCATAAAGCTATCTTCAACGGTTAGAAAATGAGGATATGCCATTGAAATGAGAATGCACATGGAGCTTGATAGTGTATAATACATTTTCGACAACAACTTACCAAGAATAAAATGGTATTAAAGAGTACCTTGTCAGATTCACCCGGAGAACCTCCGATAGACTCCAATGCAGAAGAGGATACAGTCAGTGATGAATGTGGGGAAACAATATCATCATCATCATCAGTGAATGAGGCAATCTCAATTTCATTGTCATTCCCTTCATTTGCCACTTCTGAAACAGTTTCACTTTCATCCTTGTCCAGTGACACTTCTTTTGACAGGCTAGACTTATCTCTGTCAAATGCCTGAATATTTACATACAGAACTGCTGGCACCGTGCTCCTAGAAGGCTTCTTGAAATTAATTGGGGCATTTATAGTTACAGCATCCGTGATGATTCCATAATCTGCGAGGTTCATGACTGCAGATCCCAGGAGTTGACCTTTCATTGCCTTGTCCTTTCGAGATTCATAAAATTTAAACTCTAAGTAGTTCTTCAGGAAACTGTCTCGAGCAGTGCCTTTTCTAGACACTTCCTTCCATAAAGTAGCTGAAAGCCTAAAAGACTCGTCAAATTCAACTTTCCCATCTCCAGCATTAGAACTGAAGGAACCAGAACCCTGATCACCATTCTCCCATTGAAGCAACAAAGATTGAGCTGATTTAAGAGACTGTGATGGGGGCCAAGGCTTGATTTCCTGTACATGAATGATGTAATCAACTTGCACTGAAGTGCCTTTTCGGCTCTTTGATCTAAGCCCGAGAACCATTTTTTTTCTATGGAGAACACTGGTTTTTCTCTCTGCGAGTCCAATCAATTACATGCCTGTAAATTGATCACACCTTATGCAACTACAATTCAACACCAAAAAGATCCAGAATTCAGCATACATGCTCAAAATGTGCAGGAAAAAAAGAAGCAGAAAATCAAAGGCCTGTTAACAATCTAATTTCAAATAATCATGCAATGCATTGATTGAAGTTGAAATTAAAAAAAATGGCGGTTGAATATATATAAGAAAGGAAGGAAGGCAGAGAGAAGGTGGGTAGGTCTTAACATTACAAATTAGAATCACAGACCATGTGATGCTCTCAAAATAAAAAATGTATTATTCCATGTCCCTGAAGAGGGCCTCCACAGGTGATAATATTTATTATAGCCAATTGATGAAGAAAATTCTCCCATTTCATTTCAAGAGAGAAAGAGAGAGTCAAAGGGTAAGAAACCAGATCAGTGCTTCAAGTCTTAAGAAGAGAGTTGATCGATGAAAATGCAATACTCAACACAAGCGAGGGAAGAATGAAGAAAAATCAAGATGATAATAAATAAATATTGCAAGAAACCACTGAATGGCAAGCAAGCATCAGAGAGAGAGAGAGAGAGAGAGAGAGAGAGAGAGTCCAAGACAATAATAAAGACAAACCACTGATCACTTCATCGAAACATTAACGTATTAACCATGTTCAAGTCATCATCGGATCCAGATAAAAGCAACCCAAAACAAGATCAAGACAATGCAATCAGAAAACAAGAATCAAAGTACTAAAGACCAGAGTTATGTATCAAAATGAGCAACATATATGTACACTATCTTCTTCCTTTCAGTACATGAAGCTGAATGTAGAGTTTGCTGGTGCAAATGACCCAAGAAACACAGAGAATATAAATATAGTCGTAGTAGCTGCGCAGAAGAGATGATGAGAGCTAGGAATAAAGTTTTCTTTGTCAGAGATGGCATGATCGTTGAGGTTTCTTTTTCGGTAGTTAGGGAGTCTGAGTCAAATGTGAAAGCTACAGGAAAGCAAACGTCGAAAAATCAGGAAAGGACGCCCTGCCCCAGAAACAACCAAGCCTACATCTACAATGGTCAACTGATCAAGCCATGAACTTCTCTTACTGGTTTTCTCTGATGAAGCCTTGGCTAGCTGCGTGCACAGCAGTGTTTGGACCAGAAAAGAAAGAAAATAACTGGAAGATTTTCCTTCATTAATTCCCAAATACTGCAACTCTTTTAACAAGATAAAATCATCATGTGTGAATAATAGAAATGGGAGAGAGAAATCAAGGCAGCATGAGTTTTCAATTTACGTTGGTAGGCTGTCATCATTATACAGTACTACACAATATTCTCTTATTATTGGTAGAGGGGTGGGCTTGCCGAGTACCATTTCTTATTTATTAATAGTGCAGTAATATTTGTTTTTTTTTAAATATATTTTTAACAACGAATAATAAAGATAATGTACTAAAAAAACAAACAAACTCCGGGATCAAATATATAGTTTCTTCATTAATTTTTGATACAACAATGAAGTTTGAGCAGCGTTTCTATTTATAAAATCTCAACGAGTTAAACGTTGCCGGTTCATCAGTTTCCTTCTCCGTGTCTGCTGCCGCCTACAGCCCATCTAAACGCATGGTCTCTACTCTGATAAACCCTCACTGCCACCTGCAATTCCACTACTGCGAAGGTCACTCCGACGTGGTAAGAAGAACCCCAGATATGATGATTGACCGCGAGCTGCATGCATCAAGACGTGGGGGAAATCAAAGGGGACGAGGTCACGTGTTCATGGCCAACACTTACCCCACGATGAGCGGTTTATTGCTTTTTATTATTTGCTTCAGTTATTTGCTTCTGTTATTTGAATTAGTATTTGCTTCTGTAAGTGATTCCCTAGCTTTTAGGAAGTTTGTTGAATTATGGCTTATTTATAGATTGACAGCAAAACAAACAGGCAAGAAATATTTAGACATTAAACACTTTACTTGTATATGTGGTTTCGCTTTCACCCGAAGAAAGCCATCAATTATCACGTTACCTTTGAAATCAATCTTGGAAGGTTTATCATTGGTATCAGAGCCACGGTCTGGGCTAATTATCATGACTACCAACAAGGAACGTATTGAGAATTTAGAAGCCGGACTTGGGGGATTGCAAGAGGGTGTGCACAGAATGGAGATGGGAATGGCAGACAAACTCATTCAGCTGGAAACCACGATCAATCGCCTGTCTGAAGTGCTGTTGACCACCAGGACGAATGCAAACTTGGACATCCATGAACCAGACCCATACCCCCGTCCTGCGAGGGAGAATCAGGAAGCACCTCATTTGGTTGTGTCTTCTAAAACAGCCAAACTGGAGTTTCCAAGATTTGAGGGTGGTGACCCAACAGAGTGGTTTGCGCGAGTAGACCAATTCTTCGAATTCCAAGCCACCACAGAAACGCAGAAAGTCATGCTAGCATCATTTCATTTAGAGGGTGAAGCTAATCAGTGGTGGAGATGGATGAGCCGTACGTTTCGAGAAGAGAACCGAGCAGTGACTTGGGCAGTGTTTGAAGAGGAGCTTTGGGCTCGTTTCGGGCCCACGGATGGAGAAGACTTCGACGAGGCCTTGTCCCATATCAGACAAGATAAATCACTGCGGGAGTATCAACAAGAATTTGAGAAGCTGGGCAATAGAGTTCAAGGATGGACTCAAAAGGCCTTAGTGGGTACCTTCATGGGTGGGCTAAAATCCGAAATTGCTGAAGGAATTCGGATGTTCAAGCCACGAACATTGAAAGAAGCCATTAATCTTGCGAGAATGAAGGATGAGCAGCTGTTGCGACAAAGAAGGTTCGTGCGACCAACCCAATTCAATCGCCAGCCAAATATTGCTCCCGTGATTGCCAGTGATAAGCCAGCCTTCCCAGTCAAACGACTATCTTGGGAGGAAATGCAAAGGAGACGTGCCATGGGATTGTGTTTCAACTGTGACGACAAGTTCGCAGCAGGCCACAAATGTCGAGGCCCTCAATTACTGTTATTGGAGGCAGCAGGTGACAACAACAACTTGAGTTACGAGAAGGTGACAGAGGAGAAGCCAGAAGAATGTGTTGCCATAGAAGAACCGGAGCCTCAAATTTCATTGTATGCCTTGACCGGATGGTCATCCCCAAAAACAATGAGGGTGACAGCCCATCTAAACGCATGGTCTCTACTCTGATAAACCCTCACTGCCACCTGCAATTCCACTACTGCGAAGGTCACTCCGACGTGGTAAGAAGAACCCCAGATATGATGATTGACCGCGAGCTGCATGCATCAAGACGTGGGGGAAATCAAAGGGGACGAGGTCACGTGTTCATGGCCAACACTTACCCCACGATGAGCGGTTTATTGCTTTTTATTATTTGCTTCAGTTATTTGCTTCTGTTATTTGAATTAGTATTTGCTTCTGTAAGTGATTCCCTAGCTTTTAGGAAGTTTGTTGAATTATGGCTTATTTATAGATTGACAGCAAAACAAACAGGCAATAAATATTTAGACATTAAACACTTTACTTGTATCTGTGGTTTCGCTTTCACCCGAAGAAAGCCATCAATTATCACGTTACCTTTGAAATCAATCTTGGAAGGTTTATCATACTCACAGATTGCAAGATCCACGTGTATCGCAATCGCTTCTTCTTCTTCTTCTTCTTCTTCTTCTGATTTGGTGGGTCTGTATGGAGGTTAAAAAGTCTTTGGGATGAAACTTCTGGATTTGAATAGAAATTTATAAGCTGATTAACTTCATGATGTGTTCTCCGCTTGCTTTATCAGTTTTCTATCAGATGTGTGGTGAGGCGGAGAGTCCTAAAGCTGGTGGAGAGGAACAGAAAGGTACCGGAGCCGCCTCATCAGCTCGAGGAAACCTGGTGGCTTTAAAAAGGTTCCAAAAACAAAACTGAAACTACTATCTGAGGCAATATGCAAGTTTCAAGAACTCGAAACACCGAGAAATAGAGAGCCGACTCAGCTTTCTCTTATTCAAAGACCTCATGATCGTTTCCCTTCTGTAATGCTCGAGCACATCTTCCTTGTGTATCGAGTCTTTGACGTCCAGATAATCATCTGTACCGTAAAATATATCTCCACCCACCATATCACATTTTGAACAGTAGTTTTTGCAAGACATCCTGTTGGTTTGTTCCGCAAAAGAAGAAGACGAGAAATAGATATTAGAACAAGGAATCAGGGCTTCACCTCCTCCTCTGCTGCAATCATCACCATTGTCGTCACAGCTTGGAGCTCTTTATCTGGCCCCTGATGAAACTGCCCAGAAGAGAGCTAAATAAAGAAAAGATAGCGTAATGGTAATAAATAAAGCAGGTGCACCAAAAAGATGCTTGCGTTTTTTAGTATGGAGCTCTTTATTCTGGCATCTAAATAAGTCCTCTGCCCTTGAATATACGATTAAACTTATCAGCAGCCAGTAACAATATATATATCCTGATCCAAAAACATCAAAACTCGAAAAATTAAGATAAAATACATCCGAATACTGGATCTTCGCATATTTAAATAAAAATGGATTGTGATTTTTTTGTTCAAATTTAAATTTAAAGAAGAAAAGAGGTTTAATTTGTTTCATGAAATTGTTTCATGAAAATTTAGGATTGCGGGAATATATTAAAATAATATTTTTTTAATTTTTTAAAAATTATATATATATATATAAATGATTTAAAAACATTAGAAAATTTGAAAATTCCCTGTTAAAGTTATTTTTTAGAGTATTTTTTGTTTAAAAATATATCAAAATAATATTTTTTAAAAATTTTTTTTGACATCAACATATCAAAATGATCTAAAACTATTTTATTTAAAATAAAATAAAAATAAAAAAATTTTATTTTTTTTTCAAAATTGTTTTTTAAACGCAGTGCTAAATAGCACTCATTTAAAGAGCATTTTGAAATTTTGATTTAAAGTTGTTTTTTATATATTTTAAGATTGTTTTGGTATATTAAAAGAATAAAATTGCAGTTTAAAAAAATTAAACAAAAACATAAACAAACTAAAAATAAAATAAAAAGGATTTAAATGAAAACCAACATATATAATTAATTAGTTTCAATTAAAAGACACAATTGAAAAAAATCAAAATTTCTATTGAAGAAATAAATAAAAAACTAAATCAAAAGAACATGGACTAAAATAAAACAACCATAACACATGAAGGATTGCCATGTATTTTTCATCAGCAGAGAGAGAAAAAAGAGAAAAAAATCATTCACCGATGATTTATCGACCACTTTCGCTACACGCGCCGCACCAAGAGATAGAGGACAGGGCGACACACACAGTAACATAGTGATTAAGCACTTTCCACGACAAATAGACGTCGCACGTGTCGCCTGAAAGGCACGTGCACGCGTAACACTACCGACGCGTCCGTACGACGCACCTGCAGTAATTCCAAAAATAAATAATAAAAAATTCTATAATTATCTATTCACTCATGGACCCAACGATAACTACAAAAAAACCTAACATGAAAGTACCATAATGCCCCCCGTTTTAGGCCTTTGTTTTTGTCTTTATGGGGTAGGTTCGTAGTTTCACTATATACGAATATATGAAAAATGAAAAATGCCCTCCCACTGTTCCTCATCCTTTTTGTCAACTTTAAAGGGTAAAATGATAGTTTTCACTATACAATTTAAAATAAAAAAATACTGGAAAACCCTAAATAATATGAAAATTTCATACATATCCCCCAAAAATATCCAAAATGCACCCAATACAAAAGGGTTAAATTTTTCAGTCCGAGAAAATAAAATAATAATTTTACTTTTGAAATCTACAACAATATGGGCATAGGGACAATAAAACATCAACAACTTTTATTAATTTTTTAATATAATAGTAATAATAATAAAAATGATGTCATGGATAGCCACGATGGATGTGTGATGCCATAAAAACTACCATATATTGATAAGTAAATTTAAATGCATTATTTTAAGGGGTGGGGGGGGACTCCGCATGCGATCTGAGCTAGACAGGCGTTGACGTTAAGAGACACGTGTACAAACTGCGGTGGATCTGGCGGTGGAGCTTAGCAATTGGCTTCCTTGCTTACGTTACCGTACTAGTTTAATCGAGGCATCCAACGCCTATTAAATTATTTCCCATAACTTAATTATTTTTCCAACCAAGCTTAGTGACAAGGATTGAAAATAACAACAGACGGCACTCGTCATGCCACGTCAACTTGCTTAAAACAATTTAGTAGGACGGCCAATGATGTCAATACCAGAAAAAAATGTTTAAAATTCATAAATATTTTTCCAAACCAATTTTTTTTAATATAAATTTGCAAAAATAAGAAAATAATTTCTATTTGCAGAACAAAATTAGACTCGTAATTAGTAAGTCCCCATATAATTAGTCTTAAAGCCCTTTTTTTATACAGTGCAATTCTGAATATAACTAGGATTTGTTTGTTTATGTAAACACCTGTATTTTTTGGAAAAAAAATATTTTTGTTTTAAAAATTAATTTATGTATATATATTTTAAATTATTTTGATGTGATTAAATTTAAAAATAAATTATATATATATATATATATAGTGTATTTCGATAGTTTTTAAAGTTAAAAATACTTTAAGGAATAACTATGAATAATTTGGTGAGAATTATTTACAAAAAAAACATTTTTTTTCCTTATCATAAATCATAAATGGAAGGAAAATACGTCATAAGTAGTGACTGTACATTCCAATGGAAAGTCGCGGGATTCAAGCGAGATGCGACTAACACCATTTTCAACTTGAAGCAAGGCAAGGTACAGCATACACTTAGCAGCAGGAGTTCGTCACCCTCAAAACTCCCTCGTCCTCTCTGTATCTTCCACCATCGTCACAGCAACGATTCCCGGCCGATAAGAAAGCCAGCAAGAAATAAGGTCTCTCCTCTCTCGATCTATATTAGCTTCTCTGATTTTCACTCTGTGAATTTTTATTTTTTGTGAGATTGGATTGGACCGACTTGGAATTTTGATAAAATTAATAGGAGCTCAGAGGTAGAAATGAAACTGATACCAAGAGAGGTGGATAAGCTAGGACTCCACAATGCTGGATTTCTCGCACAGAAACGCCTTGCTCGAGGCCACAAGCTTAATTATCCCGAGGCCGTTGCTCTTATTGCCTCTCAGGTAATTTACCTTTCTATCTTTTCTGTCCGTGTTCAGTTCTAGCACAACAGCTTTGACTACGTTTTTATGAATGGAGATTAATTTTTAAACCAGTTTTTTTTTCCTTTTTCAAAATAAAAATAGTGTTATTTATATTCTGAATTTATTTTTTTGCTATAATTTATGAGAAATATAGAGGCGCCCAACGTCTATGGTTTTCTTCTTTATAGATTTTGGAATTTGTTCGCGATGGTGACAAGAGTGTAGCGGAATTGATGGACATTGGGAAACAGCTACTTGGAAGGTAGGTATAATGATGATGATGGTGATGATGATATTAGAACTAATGATCAATTAATATTTGTTCATGTGATCCAATCTTTCTTTGATGGAGTTGCAGATGAGATGTCTCGTTAAGACACATGCTCCTCCTGTCTGTAATATTAGTAGATATCTAGGATTTCTCCATAACAGTTACTTACCTGTGATTCTCACTAATGAGCCGTGGAGTGGAACTTTTGAGAGATCCTGTTTGTTTATTGAGTTTATTTCTAATTTGGATTTCTGTTGATATGCTGTTTACACAGGAGACAAGTTCTCCCAGCAGTTCCACATATTCTCGATACTGTACAGGTATTAAGAAGCTTCATTAAGTTATAAATACTTTTGAAGTCATGTTTTATGGACTTTATCAGTTATCACACTATACATCAATCCAAATTCTCTTATGAGGATACCTACTTTGTGCCTCAATGAATTATGAAAGAAGATGAGGATTTACTATTTCTTGTTTGCGAGTATGAGTATTGTTAAAGAACCATCTCACCTAAAAGCTTAAGCTTATAGGTGAGGCCCCAGAATATGATTTATATTATTCTTTAACACACCCTCTCAAGTGAAAGCCCTTTGGGCTTGAAACTTGCACAGGCTCACATCACCTTGTGCTTAATTTTTATCAAATAGAATGGGGGTGGTGAGATTCGAACTCGTGACCGCTGGGTCAACAAGGCTCTGATACCATGTTAAGGAACCATCTCACCTAAAAGCTTAAGCTTATAGGTGAGGCTCCAAAATATGATTTATATTATTTTCTAACAAGTATAAGTGATGCCTCGGCACAAACAAACAAAAAAAGGATAAGAGGATCAAGGGTATAAAAAATACTGTGCATTGTGGTTTGAAAAGTGGAAACCTGATAGATATTCTGCTTATGTATTGATACTTGATGAAAAGATGATGCCAGAATATATGGTGTCAGATTTTTTATCAAACTTATCAACTTACTTGGTTATTCATTATAATCTTCCTTCAAATGCCTTATTATGTAAAACTAATTGTAGGTTGAAGGGACATTTCCTGATGGGACCAAGTTAATCACTGTACATAATGCGATTGCTAGTGAAAATGGGAATCTGGAGCTAGCTTTACAGGGTTCATTTCTTCCAGGTAAGGGCTTACCTTGGGGATGTGCCGTTGTTTGAAATACTTTATTAATGAACCTGATCTGAGAATCAGAGCTTCTAGTGAAGGTGTTGTACCTTTATACTTAATGAAGGTTCAACTTCAAAATAAGCAGTATACAAAACCCTAGATTTTTCTGAATGAAAGTTTTTGTACTCTTAATGTTTCTGCTGTTGCTCACTGTAAGTTGTTGTCTTCTATTCTCTCTGTTTCTTTCTTATTTGTTTTATTTACAATGCCATACTTTTCCTCTCTTTTTTTTTTTTATCTTGTGAGAACTGGTTATACAATATTATTCACATTCCATGTTCTAAAGCCATAAGGCTTTTTCTTAAGAAGATCATTGTGCATATTTGAGGAGTGACTTGGGAAATATGAAAACAAGATGCTAGGGTTGGTCGGTAAATTAGAGAGCTTAGAATCAAGTTATTTTTAACTTGAAAGAAAATTTCATTCCTATATCTCGCTTCTCATCATCCTTGCATTTTACTCTCTTCAATCTTCCATGATGTGGTCTGAACTTGAAATGCTCTATTATGATCCCAGCTTTCCATGCACACTAGTGTAGTATTATGTGAAGGCTAGTTTGTACGAACTTGATGGAGGGAAATTATTCTGCAGTTCCTTCTCTCGACAAATTTCCTGCAATAGAAGATAATGAAATTCCTGGTGCAATAATCTTTGGAGACGGGAATGTCACAATTAATCTTGGAAGGAAAGCAGTAACCCTCAAAGTCATTAACTCCGGAGACAGGCCAATTCAGGTGCTCTTGCTATTTGCTATTATAGGCGTTCCTTCCCAGGATGCCCAGCCTCTATGTGACAATAAATTAAGCAACTGCATTGATGCCTTTTCATTATTATGTTTGTCAATGATACACCGTTGTTTCAGGTAGGCAGCCACTATCATTTTGTTGAGACAAATCGGAGTTTACTTTTTGATCGAAGAAAAGCACATGGCATGCGCCTGAACATCCCGGCTGGGACAGCAATACGATTTGAGGTTGAAATTTGTAACTACCACTGAATTTATCATCTTTTCTTGTTCCAGTTATTTAATTTCAGTTAAAACATTTTTCATTATCTCTATCTGTCACATTTAGTTTTCTTACAGAAATTGTAAAATGTGGCATGTTCTTGAATGCTTAGAAAACTTGGGTGCTGGACTGCTGGTAAATTACTCAACTTGAAAGTATTCTCTGCGTGGTGATTTGAAATGTTAATGTGTTCACTGTGGGTAGGAGTTAAATGATGCATGATTAGGAGAACCCATCCAGCAATTGAAAGTTCCTGGCAAAATATGACAAGATAGTCATAAGATTTTGAAAGCATACTTGTAGATTAGCATTCCAAGGTAGAAGTTGATATTAAGATATCCCAACATATTAGGAGAGATGTTAAAATAGCCCCTCTTTCTCTTTTTTTGGTTGAAATCTTGTGGTATAAAGATGGTTCTTAACTTGATATCATCTACTGTAGTCTTATCTATATTTCTAAATCAATCCTGTTGTTGCATTATCTGTGATGTACTAAAGCTTTTTCTACTTTGCCAGCCAGGGGAAAGTAAAAGTGTTATGCTTGTAAGCATTGGAGGTAAAAAGGTGATCAGAGGTGGAAACGGCATTGTTGATGGGCCTGTTGATCATGAAAACTGTACTGATATTATGGGAAACATAGGGAGGAGAAAATTTGGGAATCTAGAAGAAGAAAATGCTAGGTTTAGAATCTCTTACCTAGCAATTCAGCTGCTTGTTGCTTCTATTCTATGTTATCAAAAGGATTTATTGATTACCGTAGTCAGCCACATTGATTAAAGATAGTGAAGATAACTGACTTTTTTGCAGTGAAGGTGTAATTGGAGAAGGCTCTGCATTCAACAATACAATTTCTCGTGAGGCTTATGCTAACATGTATGGCCCTACTGCTGGTGACAAAATTCGTCTGGGTGATACCAACCTTTATGCTGAAATTGAAAGAGATTTTGCCTTTTATGGTGATGAATGTGTCTTTGGAGGTGGAAAAGTTATAAGGGATGGAATGGGCCAGTCATGTGGACATCAACCAGCTGACTCCCTTGATACTGTTATAACAAATGCTGTGGTCATTGATTATAGTGGAATTTACAAGGCAGATATTGGTATCAAGGATTATCTTATTCGTGCTATTGGAAAATCAGGAAATCCAGATGTCATGAATGTTTACTCTGATATGACGATTGGGGTAAGCTCCATCATGTGATGTCAGCCATGTCAATGACTCATTTGCTCCTCCTTTTTCTTGTTTGTCTTTTATAATTGGATTAACACTAAGGTTATATACAATTAGGTTAACACTGAGGTCATTGCGGGGTGAAGGAATGATTGTAACTGCAGGTGCCATAGACTGTCATGTGCACTTCATATGCCCTCAACTCGCTTTTGAGGCAATATCAAGTGGTGAGCTATATAGTAGTTAGAAACACTTCAGCAGGAAACTGCATGTGTAACGGACAACACATCATATTCTTGTGTAGATGAGATAGGATAGAAAATAATTAATAATCATGTTATTTACTAGATCTCCACTTTACAATGTGCCTTCCAGTGTATCAGTATACATTATTGCCTTTATATTATCCCTGGCATTTTAGAAAGCTCCTGTGATTGCTCCCAGTCATCCTTGGGTGCCATGATAAAAGTGTTAGGCTACCCAATGCCAGATGCAAGTGCAACTGTGGGAATATGAGCCTTGAGATGGTCTGAGCAGTGGGCTATATCCTTGAACCTAAACATGAAAATTCCCTATCCCCCCCCCCCCCCCCCCTGCTATTCCTGTCTTCTCTATTTGGAAAATATAAATTAATAAAATATGCTATGTTGGACAAGTAGATTCATGGATGAAGGTTCAAATAAAAGCATATTCAGAATCGTTTTTGAAAATTTTATTGCACACATTTTCTGTATTCTAACTTAAAACGAACATCTGGACTGTTGGATATCTAGAAATCTTGTTTTTCATCTTTTCTTTTAGTAACCTGGGTAAACCTGTATTGCATTAGATGATGAAAACTGAAATGAACACCTCAGGGTACATATAATAGATATCTCATTCCACAACTTCAAAATTTATGTAGGTGTTACAACACTTGTGGGAGGTGGAACAGGACCTGCTGATGGGACACGTGCAACCACATGTACTCCCGCACCTTCACATATGAAATTAATGCTGCAGTCTACCGATGGCCTGCCTCTAAACTTTGGCTTCACTGGAAAAGTATGTTCAGATTTTTTGTTCCTTTTTACCTCCATATTTTCTTTCTCTGTATTGAACACATCTGAAGGATAGGCATCTCATTTTACAACCTTCTTAGTAATATGAAAAATTGTTGCAAACCCTGAAAAGACTCCGTTACCTATTTTTCCGCTTCCATTGATCACATTTATTTAATTTAGGGTAACGCGTCCAAACCCGAGGAGCTACATAAAATCATCAGGGCTGGAGCAATGGGACTGAAGCTTCACGAGGACTGGGGAACTACTCCTGCTGCAATAGACAATTGTTTGAATGTTGCAGAAGAATATGACATTCAGGTCACTTTCTTAAAAGGAAAGATCAGGGAAACTCTCATGTGTTTAAGTATTTAAACCAGAATTCTTTTTTTATATTGCATTTTGGCAGGCCAATATCCATACCGATACCTTGAATGAATCTGGATTTGTGGAAGATACTATTGCAGCATTTAAAGGAAGAACTATCCATACATATCATAGGTAGATATTGAATTTCTGATTATTTTTCAATTTACAGGTTCTATTGTGACTTAGATAACAATTTATAAAGGAACAAATCTAGATTGTATCTGAGAGATGACCCTCCTCATCCATCCAGGAAAAAAAGAAGGAAAACGCTTGTATCTATTTTCTTTGATGTCCTTTCCTCGCAACTAATGACGGCAGTTTTATAATAAGATGTAAACTAAAAAGATCTTCAATAGAAAAGTTCATGGTGGATGTCATGTGTTTACTTAAATCCTGTTAATGGTATAACATTAACCATGGTCAGAGATCTCTACCTCTCTGATGATGTACTCAACATCTTTGCTTTTGAATACTTAGCTATTGACATCATGTTAACTGCAGTTGCAGGGACTTTGTCCTTTTCATTGTAGTACCTAATATCTCTTTCTTCGCATGTTTTCAATCTCCTACTTTTTTGTCTCTGTTCTTTATGAACCTCAAGTTGTTGTGATCATATAGCTTTTCCACTTACTAATGTATTACTAGCCTGTTATAACTGTTTTACCTCTGAGTACAATAGTCAATTGAACTTTTCCCCTTTTGTTAATTATTCCACTTCCGAATCTGTGATGTTTATTTTGATTCTATTTGGACAGTGAAGGTGCAGGTGGTGGTCATGCTCCAGATATTATCAAAGTATGTGGCGTAAAAAATGTCCTGCCCTCATCAACAAACCCCACACGGCCATATACTTCCAATACTATAGATGAGCATCTAGATATGCTGGTATGATGGGTTGCCAAATGTAAGCAAGTAGAATCTATACGGGTGTTTTATTCTCATTTTGTATTTCGATGATGCAGATGGTCTGCCATCACCTTGATAAAGACATTCCAGAAGATGTAGCTTTTGCTGAATCAAGGATAAGGGCTGAAACAATTGCTGCAGAAGACATATTACATGATATGGGAGCAATTAGCATTATATCCTCCGATTCACAGGCCATGGGGCGCATTGGAGAGGTTCATCAATTACTTGTTTTGATCAATGAGCATTTTTTTTTCTCTTTTGCTTCTGCTTTGTATCTTTCTTTGACAACCAATCGTGAAAACATGGGCCTTGGAAGCTTAAATGAAACCTACTCTAGCATTTTGGCAGGTGGGTTTTTACCAGATATTGATTCGGCTTCATTGCGATAGAATTAAGGATCATGAAAATTTGTACTCAGAATGATATGTGCTTAGAAAGAAGAAAAATAAAAGCTGGCATGCATAGCTTCTCGACAAATTATCTAGCTATAAACTATCTTGTGCCGATAAATCGAGCATGTTGAAATAAAGCTAGTAGAACCAAGTACCTTTAAAAGTTGATGGCTAAGTCACATCCTACTTTAGCATGGACATTATCTGCTATTTTGATTTGCTACGATATTGTTGGGTTAAAATTGGACTCGTTTGCATAATAAGCTACTGATACATCTTATAATGAATCACTGACAAAGTATATGTTCTTTAGATAATTTTACAAGGCTTCCAAAAATGGAACTTCATAAGTACACAGAAGTACAGTTTTCATGCTAGCTATTTTTGCATCAGATATACTCATGTGGAAGAATCACAAGTCTTCATTTTTCTTTTTCTTTTATCTGGCTATGGATGTGCTTGCTATATTAGTGATCAATTTGCAATTCCTCGACTGCACTATCCATGGAATTTCTCAAAGCCGTTGTTTCCTTAACCTCTGCCACACTAGCATGTAGCATATTTCTTCTTTGTATATTCCTAAATGATGGCCCTGCATCCTTAGTAACTGAGGTTCAAATTTAGTCCCATTCTGTCTTGTCAGGTTATATGTAGAACATGGCAAACTGCTCACAAGATGAAATCACAAAGGGGATTGATTGGACCTGATGGATCAGACAATGACAACTTTCGCATCAAAAGATACATTGCAAAGTACACAATAAACCCTGCAATAGCTAATGGGTTTGCTGAGTTCGTTGGTTCAGTTGAGGTATGCTAGTTTAAACCTCCACAGGCCAAAAGTTATGATGCACAAATTCTTCCAAGGGTTGAGAAACAGTTGATTGCCATAGTTCAGTTGGTACATGACAAACGTTATCAATTTCTGTTTAATCCTTCAATTGGACATTATGGTGGAATTGAATCAATTAATTTTGGAATCTCCCTAGCCTTCCATTAGTAATATATGTTTCTGCAGGTAGGGAAGTTGGCTGATCTTGTTTTATGGAAGCCATCTTTCTTTGGGGTAAAGCCAGAAATGGTGATTAAAGGTGGAGCTATTGCATGGGCTAACATGGGGGATCCAAATGCAAGCATCCCTACACCTGAACCTGTAAGATTTGATACCATTAGTACAAAATTAAGATGCATCATATGACTAATTATCACTTCGCTAATATGACAGCCGTATGAATTTTATACTTATGCTATGAAATTTATGATGAGCATTTTGGAGTCTCGTTTTTTTGGTTAAGCATGCATCTCTTTATTGACAAACTTCAGACTAGTGTTCTCACCCTGGCAATTTTAAACAAGTGTAATGCAAAAAAATAAATCAAAAAAACTATTTAGAGGATCATAACCTGGCACAGCATTTCAAATGTTTATATGATCTGAAAATCCAAGTTGATTTTTCAAATATGCAAATTAGATCAAAGAGCAATATTGTAACATTTTTGTTGCAGGTGATTTCAAGGCCAATGTTTGGAGCATTTGGTAAGGCTGGAAGCACTCACTCCGTTGCATTTGTCAGCAAGGCATGATTCCCTCCTTTTCTCTTCCATATGCTTTGTTGCACATGATATTGCTTTATATATATATATATATGAATCTTTTTTATTTTATTCTTGTGCACAGGACGCTGCAGACAATGGGATCAAGGCAGAGTACGGACTCGACAAGAGAGTGGAAGCTGTGGGTGGTGTTAGGAAACTCACCAAACTCGACATGAAACTCAATGATGCGCTTCCAAATATTACAGTGGATCCAGAAACATACACGGTAACTGCAGATGGTGAGGTTCTTACATGCCCCGCTGCCACCACAGTTCCCCTTTCACGTAATTATTTTCTATTTTAGCCATAATCACAGGTTTAAATCATCATGGTCAAATTTGCGAAAATGGTGATCCTGATGTGACATATATGGGGTATAGGATGATCACTTGTTTTTCTTATATCAAATTTGGGCCAACTGCTTTCGGCCTTTTGCACTTATTGAGAAACCTAATTTTGCTCCTGTTGGGCTCCGTATTGACATAGAAGAAGATTCTGGGCAGATGTCCCGGATATTTTTTATGGAGAAAATAAAAGATAGGCAGCCAAACTGCAAACTCGATCCTTCTAAGATTGTATTGGAATTACCCATCTCTTATCTTCATACCAGGCACATCACTCCACTATACACTGAACCAGAAGAAAGAAAAAGGGGAAGAAAATGATAATAGCCAGTGCCTGACAGCTTTTACAAGTTATGACCATGATAATTTTGTAGTTATCTTGTTCTTGATTGTGGCATAAATCCTGCATGTTGGCGCATTTTGAGGCTATTTAGATGCCTTTTAAAATATATTTGTTTTCCGTACAATATTATCACTATAATATATATATATTAAAATGATATAAAAGAAATCAAATCAAAGTCTTTTTTTTTAAAAAAAAACTTTGAAAAGTGCTGCTAGATTGTAATGCCAAACGGTGCCTTGCATAGACAGGTTTGTTTCCTTCTGACTTCAAATCTCGCAATAAGTATGGGAAGAATTAGTATTCTCAGAATATATTAAGTCGATGAGGGGAAACAATTTTAGACTACCCAAGAAAAGAATTTAATTCTTTTCAAGGTGGTGGAAGGATATGGCTTGTCATTGAACCACGAAAAACTCTTTTTTTTATTTAAATTAAAGTGATTAGTAGCGGTTTGAAGTGTTTTAGCCACCGTAATTAATCAATTCATTTTTATTTTATTTTATGATTATGTGTAATATAAAATGATGATTTAGGTACGTATTTGCTTTTTAGCTGTGGCGAAATATTTTTCATGTGTAACATAAATCTGTCTTGCAACGAAACTATAAATCCAAAAACAATATATGATCAAAATTTAAATTGAAAGATAAAATTAAAAAAAAAATCCAAACTTTATATACTAAAAAAATCAAGGGATTTAAAACTAAACTCAAAATTAAAAGAATAAAGATCAAAATAAAAACCAAATATATATTTAATTTCAGTTGAAGGGAAAAATTGAAATAAATCAAAATTTCTATACAGAACTCAGGACTAAACAAAATAATCAAAAGAGGAGGGACTAAATTGAAAATACCATAAACCAAGAGGACTTTCATGAAATCCAGGCTACAAGAGAGAGAAAAGAAAAAAAAAGAACAATAGATCACCGTTATGTTTTTGGCCATCATGAGACGACACATACACCATTATATGGAAGATGACATAGTGATGCTGGTGGCACACGATGACACACACTTCTCCTGAAAGGAATATAAGGAAGAAAATTGCGTGTCCGACCAACATGCTAATAGGATTATGCAGAAAAAAATAAAATAAAAACATAAAATTACTCAAAGACTCATATAACCAACTTTTTGGATTTTATTTTTTCTTAGGGCATATATGTATTTGTATTGTTTACAAACATTTGAAAAACCAGAAACACCTTTATAGACAACGCTTTGTTTTTATCTTATTTGAGGGTAATATGTTTATTTTATTGTTCACATTAATGTAAAAAAATAAAAAATACCCCTAGATAATCAACCATTTGTTGTCTGCTTGCAAGGTAAAAACATAGTTTTACTGTAAAAACCCCCGAAAAGACTCAAAACCTCCCCCAAAAATCAGAGAATGACAACCGGTCTCATGGAAAAGGATTAATGCCCTCTAGTCCAAGAGTTTAATTTTTATGCACCGAGAGGCAAAATAATTATTATACTATTACAATACACAATAATTTGTGTTTAATACTACAATAAAAAAAACCACACGATTTACTCTTTTTTTTTAACTAGTTAGCTGTAAGCTTGTAGTGAATTTTTTTTTGTAGTTTTATCAACTTGGATGGGTTCTCTATGTAAGATTAGTGATCCACTAACCTAGTCTTGGATTTTAAATTAAATTTGATTTTTATCTAATGCAAATATAATGCATGTTACATGGTTGACTAAATCAAATTTACTGTTATAAAATTTCTATAAAAAAATAGTGAAGCAATAATATTTTAAATTGACCTTGAGTGGATTATAATTAACTATAAGCATGGGATTTAAAAAAAAATTATGACCATGTGTAAGATAAAATGATAATTTAGGTAGGTAGGTCTATTATGTTTTAGAGATAGTGAAATATTTTAAACAGTGTCTTACAATAATTCCACGTGGCTCTATTATTTTTAGTCAAGTTGTGTGTATCGAGATTAAGTTTCTCTCTCATTTACTTAAAAATAAATTATCCTCGCTAAGACATTGATTTGTTGACCAAGCCACGTGCTTCCTTGTGGGTCATTGGTTTCGTTTAGCAGGTTCTCACATCATGCACTAGTTTCTAAAACACGTGCCCTTTTTTCCAGTAAATTACATTTCTTTTTTTGGTTTGAGATTCTCAAATGCATATTTTTGATATATAAAAATACAATGCTAGTCTGAAAAGTCTAACCATTCATTTAATTAGTTAAATCAAGAGTTTTTATGCAAAGTAAATATATATAATATATAAAAAATTAAAATATGAATACGTCTATTTGACTTGTCTAATTTTTATACATATATACGTATATTTTTTATTTTTTGTATTTTTAAATAATTTTTAATATATGGATGCTAAAAATAAATTATATATATACATATTGTTTTACTATACTCTTAAGCGAGTAACATTTAATAAAGCACTAAATATACCACGTTAATAAAATAAAAAACTCTTAATGTGGTCGGCTGTATTTTTAATATGATTTGACAGCTATAGATTTATATATAAAAGATAAGAAAATGAACTCGAATAAATAAACACGCTTGATAATAGGCCAAGAGTTTCGATGTAATTACCAAAAGTGTCTGTGCGTTCCCCATTTTTCCCCGTCCAGACAGCTTCTTTATTGTTTATTTATTTTTAGTAATAACTTTATTATTTATTATAATTTAGAAATGAGTTCTTTCTTCATCCACCATTTTTTTCTCTCCAAACACTCTTTTTATTGGAGAGACAGTTCAGTTAAACCTAGCTTTTTCGACGTCGTCTCACGTTGCAGTCCAGCTACCTCACTGGCACGTGTTTCCACGCTCCATTAACTGAGAGTGTGCAACTGATCTGGTCATACATCCTTGGAATAAACACAGCAAGAACTATAGAGACCATCGAAAGAGCAATAATTGCCATTATCAACTGTCTCTCTCACGCCGGCACTTGTCTCTCAGTCCTCGCAGTTTCACAGGCTGCAAACTCTCTCTCTGTAACGGACAAGGCAACTCCGTTGGTTCTGCCGGCAACTTCGTTTTTACCCTTACAAGTTGTCAACTTTCTTTTCATCACCATGTATGCAATGAAACGAGTATATTCTCCTTTCAAGTCAGAGCTCACTTTCCGACTATCTCCGGCGACATCCGGAGCCTGGAAAGACGGGTTTCTCTGGAAAACCCGAGTGCCATCAGGATCAAAGGTTAGCTGTACCCCCGGGTCAATCCGAGCAGTGATAAGCAGTGATGACAAGGTTTTGGAGCCTTACAGCAAGGAAGCTAGTAATAAAGAAGTAAATGAGTTAGTGATATCGAGTTCTAGTGATAATTTAGGAAAAGGAGGGATAGATGTGAGGGCAGTGATCACTATAAGGAAGAAGATGAAAGAGAAGATCAATGAAAAGATTGAAGATCAATGGGAATATTTTGTCAACGGGATTGGTAGAGGGATCTTGATTCAACTTGTCAGCGAGGAGATTGACCCTGGTAATCAGTGGAGCATATTCCATTGCTTAGAAAAAAAAATTTCTATGATCTGTTTCTTAACATTATTTGCATGCTAAAATCTGCATCAGTAACCAAATAAGTTTCTCTGCTCTCTTGTTCCTGTAGAAACCAATTCGGGGAAGAGTGTGCAGGCTTCTGTGAGGGGCTGGTTACCGAAGCCATCAAATAACGAGCATATTATTGAATATTCAGCTGATTTCACTGTTCCCTTCGATTTCGGGAATCCTGGTGCAGTGCTTGCTACTAATCTTCATGGCAAGGAGTTCTACTTGATGGAGATTGTGGTTCATGGTTTTGATTCAGGCCCGATTTTCTTCCCTGCAAATACATGGATTCATTCGAGCAAAGATAATCCTGATAGCAGAATTATCTTCAGAAATCAAGTTAGCGTTGTTTACAAGGGATTTCTTTGTTTTGTTTTCCTTACCAAGTTTTTGTGTTTCATTATACTTATGCAATGGGCGAATGCCGTACACAGGCATATCTACCATCGCGAACACCACCTGGTATCAAAGATCTACGGCGCGAAGACTTGCTTAGTCTCCGTGGCAATGGAAAAGGCGAGAGGAAGACTCACGACAGAATTTATGATTATGCTCTTTATAACGATTTGGGTAACCCTGACAAGGATGAAGAGCTTGCTAGACCGGTCCTGGGCGGTGAAAAGTGGCCTTATCCAAGGCGCTGCAGAACTGGTAGACCTCCAACCAAGAAAGGTATCGTCTTCTCCTGAGAATTTCATTTCAGCTACTCCCTGACATTCTTTCAATACTATCCTGATTTGTTATGGCCTTGAGTGATTTCATTTAGATCCAACATGCGAAACTAGAATCGAAAAGCCACATCCAGTGTATGTACCTAGGGATGAAACTTTCGAGGAGATCAAGCAGAACACTTTCTCTACTGGAAGGTTGAAAGCTCTGCTTCACAATCTTATTCCAGCCATTACTGCATCATTGTCAAGCTCGGACATTCCCTTCACGTGCTTCTCAGAGATTGATAAGCTATATAATGATGGTTTTATTCTAAGAAGTGAGGAGCTAAAGGAGATAGCCCAGATTCCCTTTATGGGAACTTTTATGAAACAGGTTCTTAGTGTGGGTGAAAGGTTGCTGGTATATGATATTCCAGCTGTTATAAAGCGTGAGTACTCTTTCTCTTCCCCCATCTTTCCTGCCTGGCTTTTCTATACTATCTTTCTCCTGTTCACCCTGTCTCTGTTATGTATGCCCAGGGGATAGATTTGCATGGTTGCGTGATAGTGAGTTTGCTCGCCAGACTCTGGCCGGGGTGAATCCAGTGAACATTGAGATTTTAAAGGTAGTATTTCAAATCTTACTCAGCTTGTCACTATTGTTAGTAGCTTTTTTGCCACTCCCCTTAAGTCTGTGAGCTACTTAAATTTTGCAGGAATTTCCAATTCTCAGCAAACTAGATCATGCCGTGTATGGCCCTCCAGAATCAGCAATCACTGAGGAGTTAATTGCGCGTGAACTTAATGGAATGAGTGTAGAGAAGGTATCTGCATCATGCTAATTTGTTGCTTTTCATGCTGCATTTACAGAAGCCAGTTTCTATTGTTCTAAATCTGGAAAAAAAAAACATTTAGTGATTCTTGCCTTTGATTTTCATATTGTTTTTCTGGTTGAAATGCTGATCCTGTTTCACATCTTATATTGTCATACTCCCTTTTGTATATGGGCTCCATTGCTGCACATTTGATATTGGTGATTGGGCAAATCATTGACTTGTTCATCAAAGAAGTCTGTAACATTAGCTGGTTCTATTATCTCTTGATTTTTCATGGCTAGATGAATTACAAAGCAAAACATCCACAGCATGAAAAAATTAAATGAAATCAGTTTGTGCTGAAGAACTGGATTCATCTTACGCTGATTTCTGATACCTGATGACACAGGCAATTGAAGAGAAAAGGTTATTTATCATTGATTACCATGATATGCTTTTGCCATTTATCGAGAAGATGAACTCCTTGCCAGGGAGAAAAGCTTATGCATCAAGGAGTGTTTTCTTCCATGATCAAGCTGGTATTCTAAGGCCAATAGCTATTGAGCTTTCACTTCCCTCGTCACCTTCTTCACCTTGCAACAAACACGTTTACACTCATGGCCATGATGCCACGACACATTGGATCTGGAAACTAGCCAAAGCTCATGTCTGCTCAAATGATGCTGGTGTTCACCAGCTTGTAAATCACTGGTAAAAGAAAAGATTGTACTATGTGAAATTTCAAAAATCAAGGCAAGCACATTTCTAACCTGTGGGTGTTTTTGAACTCTCAGGTTGAGGACTCATGCCTGCATGGAGACTTATATAATTGCAACTCACAGGCAGCTTAGTGCAATGCACCCCGTTTACAAGTTGCTTCATCCCCATATGCGCTATACTCTAGAAATTAACGCACTTGCACGGCAGAGCTTAATTAATGGAGGAGGAATAATTGAGGCCTGCTTCAGTCCTGGAAAGTTCGCCATGGAGATCAGCTCTGCAGCCTACCAGAATATGTGGCAGTTTGACATGGAGGCATTGCCTGCAGATCTTGTTCGCAGGTAGAACTGGGGTGCATTTTAATTTCTTTAACTCTTTGTTTATTTTTCATGCTTTTAGATACTTTCTATGCATAGCTGTTTCTGCACATCACTTGCTGTATTCTTATTGCCAGCCTTCTTGTAGAACAAACGGGGAAAAAAATGATAATTGTGATGAAATTTTCAGGGGAATGGCAGTGGAGGATCCCTCGATGCCTTGTGGAGTGAGACTTGTGATAGAGGACTACCCTTATGCTTCGGATGGGCTCCTCATATGGTCAGCCATAAAAGAATATGTAGAATCTTATGTTGATCACTTCTACTCCGAGCCTAACTCTGTCACATCTGATATAGAGCTCCAAGCCTGGTGGAATGAGATTAAAAACAAAGGTCATTTTGACAAGAGGAGCGAACCATGGTGGCCTAAACTCAATACTAAAGAAGATTTGTCTGGCATTCTTACTACAATGATCTGGATTGCATCAGGGCAGCATGCTGCTATAAACTTTGGGCAGTACCCTTTTGGAGGGTATATGCCTAATCGTCCTACCCTCATGAGAAAACTCATCCCGCTAGAAAATGAGAACGATCACGAAAGGTTCATCCAAAATCCTCAGCATACTTTCCTGTCATCCCTGCCAACTCAGCTTCAAGCCACCAAAATAATGGCTGCTCAGGACACTCTGTCGACTCACTCCCCAGATGAAGAATACCTGGGTCAGGTTAGCCACCTGCACAGCCACTGGATCAATGATCGTGAAATGGTGGAATTGTTCAATAGATTTTCTGCCCGGCTAGAAGAGATTGAAGGAATAATAAACTTGAGAAATAAGGATGCCCGTTTAAAGAACAGAAACGGTGCAGGTGTTCCACCATATGAACTGCTCCTTCCCACTTCAGGCCCTGGAGTAACAGGTCGAGGAATCCCCAATAGCATTTCAATCTGAAAGGTTAGCCTGGTTTAAAATCATTATAGGTGTCAGATATTGCTGCTACCTTTGCCTATCAAATACCACTTTCTTTCTCAAAGAGCTTGTTCATGTTGAAATTCCTGGACTCCAAGACTGCTGAAGGCAGAAGAGTGAAGGCTGAAGTCCACGACAGCTAAAGATTGAAGATTGAGGAGTTCACAGCAAGGTGTTAGAGTTAGATTAGAATTTATCTAGCATGTTTTTTCTTTCCTAAATAAGATCAAATGTTTGATCAAGTGTTTTAGTCTAATTGCAATTTCAATTCTAGTTTAGAAGTAAGAAACATAAGAAGCTGTAAACACATTAGAACTCTTATATAATTCTACAAGTTTTCATTATAAATAAAGAAAAAGGGAATGACAGTAACCTTAACTTGATTCTGCCCTTATTGCCGAAAATCACTGTTCTTCAATGTTCTTAATTCTGTCAAATTCCAGAATTGAATCCAAACAGCAACAGTTTGTATTCAATAAAACAGTAGGTTTGACTTACATTGACTTTTTAATTTTCTTTGATTTTCAACAGTTCACTGCAATAAAATATGAAGCATACAAATAATTCTATGGTGTTCATATTTAGACCAAGCACCTAGAGCTCTGTGAATACAGTATATGACGTTGAGAAAACAAACCAGAAAGATCTGCAATTAAAAAAAAAATAATGTTTTTAAATCTCGCCAAAATTATATATAAAAAAATTTAAATAATGGCAAGCTATCCAAGTTCTACCACAAAGTTAAAAACTATTTCATGATCGCTAAAAACTAATAGATAAACTGCAGCATAACTTGAAATATTTATTATTTAAATAAAATAAATGAAAAACCATGTGATTGAACAATAAATATAAAAAAATAACGGAATTTTAGAAAATACTCGATTGGGACAATACAAACGCTAGTATACCAAGATAAAAAGAAACATAGTTCATGTATTTGATTGAAACAAATTGAAAATTGATGTACTAACATTGCAATGTTCTTCAAGTAAAAAGGCTAGGGACTTGGGGGTAGAAAACGAAGCGATCAACCAGAGCTAGATAAAAGCACTCGATTGAACGTTTTTTAAGAGTTGAGGTATCTAAATGAAAATAATAATATTTTAAACTCACATACTCGATCGGGAAAGAGTAAAACACTTGGGGGTTGAAAACGTTTCCAAGATAAGTTAGGGACCACAAATGACACGGAAAGAAACAAACCTCAAGTTTGGAATGCCGAAGCCAAATGCCTGCCTAGTTGCAGCTACCTTCTCACTCCACACGGAGGGAGGCCATCTAAGGGAAAGTCAACAACCTTCGACGTGGACTGGCTCGGGCGGAGGTATGTATTTTGACCTTTTTGTTTCAGTCTATCAGGCTTGGGTCCGTGTTTGGTTACGCTAACATGCTGGGATTTATTTATTTATTTATTTTAATGTATTGATATTATAAATAATTTTAAAAAATATATATTATGTTTTGATATATTTCAAAATGGAAAATATTTTGATAAGATGTGAAGTGTGTTTGAGAGTACAAGAATAATTGTTTTTCAAATTGTTTTTTTTTCTTATAAATACATCAAAATAATATAAAAGAAATTGATTGATACCAATCCTAAGGTGTATGACTCAACTAGTCAGACTCTAAGTTTGCTCCTCAGAGAGATCGCCAGTTTGAGCCCGTATCGGTTAGAGCCACATGAGGTTTTAACTGGTTATTAATTTTAGGATTTATAAAATTAGTTGAGACACGCATAAACTGATACGAACAATCACATTAAAAAAAAAAGAGGTTTATTCATATCGCTGGATGTGTATAATTATCAGGTTGACTTTGTTTCAAAGAATTGATATCTAATAATCCACTCTCCATAAGAGATGGAATGCTTATAGTTTCTTATTTCTTTGATGAACCTTAACTATGATTTCAATTATTGGGTTTGAATCAATTTTGCCCATTAAACAAATTATCAATTTTGACTTTTTTAATCAGATACTATTTTATTATAATTTTTAAGTTCTCTGTAAAATGTTGTTTTAATTTATTTTTTTTAAAAGAAGATAGGTTCGGGCTTTCGCAACGTGGTCGCTCCCTGCCTATCCATCAGGTGTTGCTTTCTCTATCACGTCTTATTTACTTCCTTTCAGGCAAGCCATCGCCGTCACTGGCCCCAAGCTCTCCCCCGTTCCACGTTTTCTCAGGCCAATTTTGCTTCTTCCACCTCTCAACAGTGTTATTGACCTCCGCATGCAGGGTGTGGTGTTAGCAATTAGCATGCAGACCAGTAGAGTCCCGGCGGCAACCACCATTCAAACCTAGCCTGATAAATTCAGAGTTATAAAAAGGGATTGGAGACTTGTCCTAAAATTAAGGATAATTTGAATTAACTCCAAAAGATAAACTATGTTTTTACAATTTTTAATCAACTGCTTTCATACCCTTTTTGATATTTTTTTTCAAAAGTGTTTTTGAAAACAAAATGATTTTTTTTTATATTAAATTAAATTTTTGATGTTTTTAAATTATTTTAATGAGCTAATGTCAAAATAATTTTTTAAAAAATAAAAAAACATCATTTTGATATATTTTTTAGTGAAAAATATTTTAAAAAACTAACTCCAACTACACTCCCAAACGATCAACCAAAACCACTTAATGGTGTGATTGTTTGGGAGTGTGGTTACAATTATTTTAAAAAATGTTTTTCATTCAGAAATGCATCAAAATGATATTTTTTAAAAAATCATTTTTGAAAACGCATATAAAACTAATTTTAAAACACATAAAAAAATAATTTTTTTTTCTAAAACACTTTTAAAATACAGTGTCACACAGTTATAAGTTGAGAATTTACTATTGGGGATAAATTTTTTACTTGAATCTAATGGATTTATTCCTAAATTAATTTGAATAATTAATTTTTTTATATAATGAAATTTTAATTGATAGATAATAAATATAATTAAACTATACTTGAACTTGATTCTATCTCAACATACATGTTCATAGAACATTTATACTTTTTTAAATCTAATATAATATGTATAAACTCTAATATTATCGTAACACATATATAGATAAACAACATTTAAAAATTTTATTATTTAATATATACTTAAATATACAGTGCTATTTTATTTTATGTTAAATAATAAACATAGCGTATGCGGATAAATATCTAAAATTCTAATTAGATGAATAATAAATAAAATAATAGAAATTCAAGCAAGGAATATTATTACTGTGAACAGTGAACATTAAATTAATACAAAATAAAAATAAAAAAAGGAGTAAAATAGGTGGTCGGTCGGATATATCTTGAATGAGTCTGCTTTTGCTTTTGACCTTTTACCTTTTTTAATTGTATTCTTGACAATCAAGGGAGCCACCACACCGCCCCTGACCCAGAGACTGGGAGAGATCTCAATCTTTCTTCTCTCTCCATTGTTGCTATCTTAAACTTAAACCCCAGAAGTGCTTGCAAAATCCATGGAAGATACTCTTGTAATACACTTACAAACAGAACACCAACCTCCACCCCGCACACCTCTTCTTGATCATGATATTAATAGTAAAAATAGTAATAGTAAATCAACTCCTGATCACAATCCACAGCAACAAAGCCAAGGGAATGGTGTTCCAGTCCATAACATCAATGATGTTGATCAAGCACTGGAAAAGCTTGAAGCATATCTATCATTTCTGGGTTTCAATCAATCTTCTCTTAAGAGATTCCTGCTTTCATGGGCTGCTTTTATGCTGATTGGCGTCTTCATTCCGGTAGCACTACTGGAGCTGTCCCATTGTTCAGGGTGCGACAAATACCAGATTAAGGATTTCGAGCTTGATATAGTGGTATCACAGGCCTGTCTTGCTGCTGTTTCTTTGATTTGCTTATCACATAATTTACGCAAGTATGGTATTAGAAAGTTCCTCTTTGTTGATCGTTTTGGTGGCCATATGTCCCGCTTTGCCCTTCTCTACATTCGACAGATTAAGGTATCTTGCTCTCCTGACTAGCTTAAATTATTATATTACTCGCCCAGTTCTGTTTGTGGATTCATCTTCATGTTGTGTTAACTGCTTGTGGTCTTTGTTGTAATTTTGTCTATTTTGAATTCATAGTTCTTTTGCGTTTTAACATAGCATGATTGAAATCCGGCATAGTTAGCAATCAGGCATGAATTGTGGCTGGTTTATGTTGATTCCTCCCAAACTCTCAAGTTTTATCAGAAGTTGAAGATTACAGATTTTCTCATTTGCCCATAATTTGCTCACCTGCGTACCAAAAAGCAATATTTTCCTAATTTCTTGCCCCAGATAAAAGATTGTTTTTTCCATCAAAACGAAGATGCAAAGCATAAATCATTTAATGACTGGTGATTTAAACATGTAGCGTATAAGGCCCCCTGGTTCTCATATTACATTGTAATCTCAGCTCTTGAAAATCTGGTTCCCTTACAATTTCTCTCACTTTTTGAGAATTCACTTGCAATTGAGTTCTCATAAATCAAACTATTAACTATACACATTCCCACCAGCACAAGTTATAGTTTGTTTGACATATCATCCCTTTGGCTCTTCAATAAGATATTTCAGTCACAAGTCCAATGAAGACATGGTTTGGATAATTTCTTTCACAGGATTCCTTACGCTTGCTGATCTTTTGGTCGCTGCCATGTTTCATTCTGAAAGTTGCGCGTGAAGTCATCCGTGTCTCGTGTTTACATCATGAATCATGGTTGATGTCTACTGCTGTTTTAATTGGTCTGATTATATCCTGGAGTTACGTGAGCACAATATCTTTATCAGCCAGCATTTTGTTTCATCTAATCTGCAATTTGCAAGTAATTCACTTTGAAGACTATGCAAAGCTGCTGGAAAGGGATTGTGATGTTTTGGTTTTTATAGAGGAGCACACCCGTCTGCGTTATCATCTCTCTAAGATAAGTCATAGGTTCCGAATCTTTCTTATTCTCCAGTTCTGTGTGGTTACAGCTAGTCAATTTGTGACTCTATTCCGAATCACAGGCTACGGTGGAATTATCACTGCTATAAATGGCGGTGATTTTGCGGTAAGTGCTTCACCTCCTGCTCCTCTGTAAATTGTCTGCATAAACTTCACCTGCGGATTCAACTCTTTAAGGTCCCATCCTCAAGGGCTTGTATCAAATATGTTTTACAAGGATTGCATTCCTTGGGTTTAAATGGGTTCCGCATCTAACTTATCATTTTTAACCAGAAGAAGTTTTCTAACTCGCACTTGCTTTGGAAAAGTTTCCCCTGGTTGTCATTGACATTTTCCCCAAGCTTTCAGGTTTCCTCGATTGTCCAAGTTGTTGGCATAATCATTTGCTTGCATGCTGCTACGAAAATATCCCATAGAGCCCTGGGTATTGCATCCATAGCAAGTAGATGGCATGCATTAGCAACCTGTGGTCAAAATGATACATCTCAACTGAGAGTTTCAAACAGTATGGGGAACTTGGAAGCTGCGATGAATCCACAGAACTCGCAACGTATAAATTATTCTGAAAGCGATTCAGAGTCATTTGATTATATTGCAATGCCTACAAATATGCAGCTGGCATCCTACATGACCTCATATCACAAAAGGCAAGCCTTTGGTACGACTTTTTATCTTGCAACTTTCTCACTTGAACAACTGGAATTATTTTTGTTTTAATGAGATGTTATCACATTTTCTACACTTCTTCACTGTTCTAGCATAAATGCAAGATTCACGATTACTTCTAAAGAGATTCGATACCATACAAAGAAAAATATCACAGGTTCATTGTCTGTCCAAATTGGCATCATCTCGGTATGGGTACTTGTATAAAGTAATTGTTGCTCTTTTTGTGTATTGTGCTTCCAGTTCTGCTGTACGCTTAGGTTTAAAAGGACATGGAAATCAGAGGTAGGCATCACAATAGATGGAGTAAGAAGAATGTTCACATGCACTTCATTTGTGTTCCATAAAAAAATTGGCTTACTGTATTAAAACCATTTTCTATTCCAGAATACAGAAATTTTCAGCCATTCATGTGAAATTATTTGCCTTTGCATGTATCATTCGTAGAATGGGATCTGTAGATTGAATTCAATTGGATTGTTTGGTGAAAATTTATAATTTAAAAATCACTTTATATCTCTGTTTGAGCTTTTTATGGACGTAAACACTTGCAAGTTCTGAATCTACCCATGGATTTGAGTAACTTTTCATACATGCTTATTAGATAGCGGTAGACCTTCAAATTTTTCAGTGCTTGTATAAGCTTGGGGGTCCTGCTACTATATACTGTCATCTCAATTCTCATGAGTGGTTTATTGCAGTGCTATATTTGCAGAACAATCCTGGGGGAATAACTATTTTTGGCTGGATTGTCGATCGAGGACTTGTCAACACAATCTTCTTCATTGAACTCACTCTAGTTACCTTTCTTCTTGGAAAGACAATAGTTTTCTCTTCTTGATGAAAAATCCTACGACAAGAGCACTCTCTAAAGATCTATCTCTTCCACAACTCTGCTACCGAGAAGCCCCTCTTCAGAAGATGAACTCATCACTGCTCCCAGGGTTGAATCTTGATGGGTTCAGGGAGTCCATTTGCTGTCTATTTCCCATCGCCCACTTCTGGCATTTGATTGGTTTCCACAAATGTTGAAGTGGCGAATCGGACGGTAACCGAGGATGACAACCTATCCCCGTGTTTAGTGTAGCCTGTCTGTCGTATGCCATTCAGATGATGTTTTCTGGATAGCCTGAAAACAAAACCCATACCTGGGCAGCTAGTAGCCTGTGTAGAATTTGATTCGTGTATTTTTTGTATATACTGTGTATAAGTTATCCGAACCTGAACCTTAAAGAAATCACCGTTTAAACCCATAGTTCATTAAACAGCGTGCTCCTCTGCCATTAAACAGCTTAATGTTTCACGGGATTAGCTGGCAAAATTTTTACACCGCGAGAGCAGAAGTGGTAGAAGGAAACAAACAACAGTACTGAAACAGGAAACCCAACAATAGTATTGCACACTTATCCCTGGACCTTGCTTAAGAGCCATATGGATAGGACTATATTAAACAAAGAAAAGAACCCCCCCACCCCTTTCTTTCTCCCAAACAAAAAACAAAATCCTACCCAATTGAACAGCATGCTCCCAAGGATTAGAAGTACACCAACATAGGGACAAAACTATTACATAAGAATGCCTACAGGTACATCAACATCTAAAGGTAGCGAATATTATGAGATTAAAAAGGAAAATCTGACACATAAAGAACAAACCAAAGTTTGTGTTGTACCTCTACTGAGCCTGAAGACATCTAACAGAAAGTTCTATAAATTCCACAGCAGGTAACCTCCCCAACCTGCTAGCTTTGATACTGCAGTGACATCCACCGAAAATGTCATAAAAACATTCTGATTGGTCAATGTTCAATCTTTTCACGTCATCAAATGAAAAACAGGATGACAGGCTAGACATTTGCTCATTTGCATGCTGTTACTTGAGAATTTCAATTCATGAAACTTGATGGGTATGGAACTAATAGCGGCATAAAGGACAAAAGAACAACCAAGACAAATTGACAGATTGAATACGCAAAATGATATGTTCTTCAATTAAGGAGAAGCATGCAAAAACAAATCAAACAAATGATCTCCAATAACAAAGTAAAGTTCTGCAGGACCCGTCAACGATCAATGAAAATCAGGCAGATAGAAGGAAGAACAAGTCAATTGTTTGTATGGATGCCTTCTCACCCTTCCTCTGGTTTGAAATTACTACTTACTGCTTAGGAAAACAGTAGATCTTCTAGTGATTAAAAGAGATCAAGCTGAAAACAGCATTGTCATCATTGTTTGGGCAAACTGTGTATCATCACCAATTCAAGTCAATATCATTGGTCAACAAAGTCTTCAATTAAAAACATGGAAAAAATGGTCACGTCTATTTGCTAGGTATACAAGGGCAGAGCAACATTAGGAAAGGATAAATAGCACCACACTGCAACTGCAATTTTCCTCAAGATTCACTAGAATCTTGCACTACATAATCTTACCAATATTACTGACATTTTTCTTTCCTTCTTTTTAGATTTCTCCTCTTTTTTTCAAAAAAAATGAAACAGCTATTTCTTAGCATCAATTTCTTGAAATTCTAAGGCTGATAAGGGAAAACTTGGGCTCGAAAACTTAATATCACAGGCCAAATTAAATAACAAGGAGGCCATCCACAAGTTGCAACATTGGAGTTACAGTCAAACAAATTAAAAAAAAAAATGATTGACTATGAATCAATTGTTAATGAGTTTCCACATATTATGGATAGAACGCATAATCCAGATTCCAGTTAACATTCTGCTGATAACCAAATCAACAAATTACCTTTGATGCTCTATGGTACTGCCTATTTCTTCGTCAATGAAAAGCTGAGAACATCTCCTGGATTTTACACCAACTGTTTCTTGCAAACACAATGTCAATATTAAGGGGGAAAAAACTAGAGAGAGAAGACAGAATAAAATAGAATTCGCAGGGGCAGTAAACTAATACGGTTCTAATCACCAAAACCAAATTTTAAGAATGTTTACAATGTACCACCAAAAATATGTTACATACAAAGTTTCAGCTAGCACTGATATTTTAAAATGAAAAGCCATTGTGCCACACCTTGCGATGCAAGCAGTGTCCCAGGCGCATCCTACATGTTAACAAAGCCAGAGAGCAAAGTTAACCTGAAACATAACTCGTTGACGGCAGAAGGCAAATATTTTCTCCACCCAAATCACAAGAGGCCTGCTAAAAAAAGTACAAATAATCGGTCTGAGAAACAAGGTTCGCTACTTCCTTTCAATGGATATCTCTCACCTCAACCACATCTTGTGTCAGTAGTTTGCAAAACAGAAATTCCAAAGTTAACCAATTAATATCTCAGCCAAACAAACCACCAGTCCCTAACTCCCCTTGTTGCATCTCCTTTCTCCGCTGCTCTTCTAAAGGATCTGGACTCTTCCTTATTCTCCTGAGACGCCTAATTATAACAAGAAAAAAACCTAAATGAGTAAATAAAAAATAAATGGACTGGTTGATAAATAAATGTTCCAATCTGTTTCTCTTATAAAACACCTGTCTTGAGCATGCTGGGCAGGAAAAGTAGGCATGAAATCTTTAGACTTTGGAAGAGGAACTTCACGAAACCAGTCATGGTTAAGAGCAGCTTCAGCAGTAATTCGCTGCAAGAAAAACACAATGAGCCTTATTAAACCACAATAGCAATCAACTAAACTATTTATTCCAAACAAAAAAAAAATCAACCGACTGTAAGGCAAGGTCTTCACTTAATTTGTTATCTACCTTCTCAGGGTCATAGGTAAGAAGTTTGTTCAACAAATCAAACCCAGAATCAGAAAGCACAGGTGATCCAGTGAAGGGCGTTGCTGGAAATTTCTTACGCAGTAAGTTATACCTGAAATGAACATATCAGGTGGTTAATGCAAAATATCGTGAACGATGTGTAACAGAGAAGTGTCGCAATGGAGGCCAGATAACCAGACCAGAATCACCCAGCTGGACGCCTGGGAAAACAGCAGCAAACATAAGAACAACTGCTTATTATTAACTTGATAAAAAAAAGTTGATGAAAATTGATACTTACTGATGCTTGACAAAGTTGACCTTCACTCCAGGTAACTTGGAAAACCCAGGCCAGATTGTCTCATTTGGTGTCCCAAGGATTCGGAAAATCTGTAATTAAAAAAGCCCAGAGAGGAGTAATTAGAATGTTCAATCAATAAGAATAGCAGTGGAAATTTTAGTGATCAAGGGCAGGTGGAAATCAACTGAACAAGTTTACCTTGTATTATTTTGCTGGAATTTTAATTTACCTTGTCAAGTTGATCAACCTCTGTTTTTCCATTAAACAGAGGTTCCTTCGATAACAGTTCAGCCATAATGCATCCCAGGGACCACATGTCAATTGTCGTTGAATATTGCTTGGCTCCCAAAAGTAGTTCCGGTGCCCTGAATAAATTGAAGAGTACATCAAACACTAAGAAACAGCAAGGGGAGGATACATGTCTATATGATGCATCAATGTTAAGAGACTACACTCATCACAATCAGGCACCACAAAAAATTCCAGCACAAATAGCACAGAAGTACTTTCAAGTAAAGATATCACAAAGCAGTTGCAAAAACAGTGTGAAATCAAATTAAAAAAAAAAAAGCATGCCTATGGAAACAAGAAAACACAAAAAGGATACCTAACACTAAAATAAAATAAATCAAACAAAACTACAAGCCAAAGATATGCAAGTTGGAGTACTACATGTGCAGTTCAGCTTACCTGTACCACAGAGTAACCACCAAATGAGTGTACGTTTTCAATGGGCTTCCATATTGACGAGCCAGCCCAAAGTCACAGATCTTCAACTCACCACGATTATTCAAGAGCAGATTTGATGTTTTCAGATCTCGATGAAGAACCCAATTATCATGAAGATACTTCACACCCTCCAGCAACTGGAGCATTAAGCATTTAACTTCACTCTGACTAAATGGCTGTCTCATTGACTCCATGAGTCCTTTGAGGTCATGCTCCATGTACTCCATCACCATAAAAATGCTATCAAGGCTACTCCCTACCACAACTTCTTTAACATCAACAACTGAAGGGTGATGAAAAGAAAGAAGAATGTTTATTTCCCTAAGAGAAGTCAGTGGAAAACCTTCACGTTCTTTCTCCATCTTTACCTTCTTCAATGCTACAATTTCCCCTGTCTTCTTGTCTTTGGCTCTATATACAACACCATAAGTGCCCTCGTCTATTTTATTTAGTCTCTCAAACTCATCAACACTTCTACAACCATGAAGCATGTTTACACTTCTTTGAGGTGGACCTGCAGTTTCTGGTGTTTCACAAGAATCATCTTCACCCTCATGATCTGCATCAGAATCATTGTTATTGTGTTCTTCATCAATATCCATGTAGTCATCCCTCCCAGAATCATTCCCATGATAATCATCCCCACTCAAAGACCTAGCACAGGTGCCTCGCTCATCAGATTCTGACGACCTCCCTCCAGCCACATCAGAACCTTCTCTCTTAAAATCCTGGGGATCTGGAGTTGATGACTTGTTGCGTACCCTGGAATCCAAAGACTCCAAATGAGGAATCTTCTTCCTCCTTTTAGGAATTTCCTGATCTTCCACAATTTCACCTTCATCAACAGGAGAATTGTCGCCAGCTGCCCATCGAGAAGATGAAATATTCCTCATTGGAACATAATCCTCGTCTTCTATGTGCTTTGTTTCCTGTTCATTGTCCCCCCGCTCCTCCATTGGTGATGAAGCAAACTCTACAGGAGACTCGGATGCAGAATTGCCAGCTGATCCCTTTGGCGGTGAAGAAGGCAGAAAATCCTGGTTTACACTACTTTTAACAGGTAATATCCTTACACCACCTTCTGGAATAAAACTAGGTGACTGGTGGTATGCCTTTGGCAGGGGCGGTGGTGGAGGGAGAGCAGTCACTGCAGGGGAGCTCCCACTTTTTGATGAGTTACTCACTGCTTTGTCATCTCTATCCCAGACTATAGGAGAAAATTTCCTCTTCTTCTCCACAGGCGACCAAGTCCCATTCTCCACTACTTTCAAAACTTCAATATCTTTGTGAGCATGTGACTCGGAGTCAATTGCATCATCAGACCCACTCTCACTAGACAACTCACCTGGCTCCCTATCCGTTGCCCTAACTGAAAGCCCACACTTCCGTGGCCCATGGGCACCACCACCACCACTGCTTCCTGAATCACTTCTACCAGAAGAGGACCTATACCCACCATTAGTCACCTCTCTCTCCCTAATATCCTTCTGCCTGACTCTGGCTCTATCTTTTAATTCCCGAACTCGTCCCTTGTCATTATCACCATCGCCATTCTCAATTCCATCATGTTTATCCGTGGAATAAGCAAAATCTTCCCTTGACAGTTCAAAATCAGACTCGTGATCCCTGAATTCATTACCGTGACAAGCCCCATGTCTCCCAGCGGCCATATATCCGAAACTCAAAGCTTCACCGCACAAAACCCTAATTCCAATACCAATTGCCCTTTATTCTCGCCTATGAAACCCTAACCCCGCCAAAAAAAATTCAAACCTTCCCTAACTCTCGAAAATTAAACTCAAAACCCTAAGGCAAGTGTAATTTGAGATCCAAAAGTAACACAAAGGCTAAGCGATAAGAAAGTAAGAAAATATATAAATTCAATTCCCTGACAATTAATCTACCAGGCTCCAAACTTGCTCGAAATTCAAAAGGGGTGCAAGATACAGAGATTCGATACCCTAGGTATCAAAAAACAAGAAAAAGAGAGCCAGGAGATAAAATCTCGACCTCGAAGTGCGGTTAGGGCATTGGCGAGAGAGAGAAAACAGGGCTTACCGATGAGAGAGAAAGGCGGCGACCGCCGCTTCTGTTCTGCAGATGAGGAGGAGAGCGAAGATGCAAAGTACCCTCGATCGGAAAACAGGCCCAAAAGCGATCGCGAAAGAGTGTTTTAAAGATGCGCGTAATCGCCAATGATGGGCTGCTATTTTTTCCAAGGATAAATTATATTTCAGACCTTATAAGTTTTCTGACATTCTACTTCGGTCCTCCCTTCAAAATTTTGCGATATATAATTAGTGATGGCCTTCTTCTAGTCTAAAAACAGTTAATCAATGGAACAATAAGCCTACGGGCTATAAATTGTAGCCTAAAGGATGTTTGGAAATTTGTTTTAAAATGTTTTTGAAAAAAACAATACTTTAACGTATTTTTGTTTTTTATATTTTCAAATTTTTTTGATATATTAATATAAAAAATCATTTTAAAATAATAAAAATAATATATTTTAAAATAATAAAAATTAAAAAAAAAAACTTTTATCAATCTCTAAGATACAATGTGCATGTTTGTTAATGTGGTTAAAATTAATTTTCAAAATATTTTTCATTTAGAAATACATTAAATGATATTTTAAAAAAAAATATTTTAATATCAGCATATAAAAATAATCTAAAAATATCAAAAAAATTAATTAAAAAAAAATTAAAAAAAATATTTTTTTTTAAAAATATTTTTGAAATAAAATGTGAAACACCCTAAAACACTCTTCAATAATCAAAGTTGATAGTGTATTGTTTTTTTGTCCTTATTCTTTTGACTCTTGTTTTTTTTGTTAATGTTCCTTTTCTTTTCATTATGAATTCTCGAAATGAAAATTTATTGCTTTTGTTTAATTACTTTATTTTGATTTTATTCTTTTAATTGTTTTTTATTTTTATTTGTATATATTTTTAATTTCATTATTGAACGTTTTATTTTTTAAAATTGTGCCTTTTTTCCGTACGAATCAAATAAAAATAATTTATTTAATTGGTTGAGACTATAACCAAGCTATTGGATTTCTCTTCTTTTTTTTTAAATGAGCTTCCAACCTTTAAATATTTAAATGCCGCAGCGTAACGCGATCACCAATATCGTAAGCTCAGCACCAGCTTCACGATGGACTAGATCCAATGGCATCTGGACAAGTGGAATTCACTTCTCCACACATCACCATTAACAGATGTGTTGGAGGGGGCATTCCTTCACTTAAAAAAAATGAAAAAAAAAAAAAAAAGGAGAAAAAGCTACAGTTTTTGATTAGTTGAAAGCTGAGGTGGACGGTGGAGTCCATCTAATAATCCCTCCTACTTGACTACATGCAATGCTATGTCTTCGGGAACTAAAACATTAATCAAGACTGGTCAACTAATAGGCAAACTCGGTGCCTTTGGAACTTTAACCGAGGAAAATAACAGCCCCAAGGGGGGAATTGATAGGAAATAGTGGAATTAACTCAAAATTGAAACCAAAATCATACGTTTGGTTATATGGTTTTTTTTTTATTAACATGAGTGTTTTGGTTAGTTTGTGCGCATCTCGACTGATACCGCAGGACTTGAAGTTCATAGTCATATAAGCATCCAATGATCATCATATTAACACTATAGAATTCAAATCTGAAACCACAGAGAAACAAATTTCTTAATCTCAAGTTTTTATTACTGACCATCTACTAAATGGTCGTTTGCATGCATGTTGTTATTCACACAATAGATAGAAAAAACAAAATTGTTCATAGAAACAAAAAGTAGAGCACATAAAAAGGGTTAATCTCCTGTTAACTATATTTCAACGTGATGTTTCTCGTATATATACACATCATTAAGAACCAATTAAAAGAATTATTTCATTAATGATTTTAAACTTGGTATCATGATTCTTTTTATAACCCAAGTTTAAATGCTCTAAAAAAGGGGGAAAAACCCTTCAAACATGAGCCAACATGTGAATAGACTTTGACATGGTAGCCCAACACCCAGGGAGCATGAGCCTAGGTGTGGTAGCCTGAACCTATGGGCCCAACTTGGTGTGTTGCCCATCTTCCTTTAGGCGTGGGCTATCACGCCCGAACTCAACGTATTTAGATCTAGACAACATGTTGGGATTTATTTTTATCTCTAACGAGATCCAATAACTTGTTCAAACTTAACACTTCCATGAAGATTTCTCTAGGACATTGCGCGAGTTTCTTGATATTTTATATTGACCCAATAAGTATTATCTTGAGTTTGATATAACTCAAAATATCACGAGGATGGAATCATTGTACCCTCTTTTTTCAACAAAAAAACAAGATTCCTAGGTTATAAATGTACCACAAATTCTTTAAACTAGAGACTTGCAATCTCTTCATTTTTAATATTTATAGCATACACATTTTTTTACTCGAATGAGCACGTCAATTACTTTTTGACAAAAGTGTATATAAGATTTGGTGACAATTAATTTCAATAACCTCTTTTTCAAGTTTTGTTTATCACTCTCTTTCAAAAATACTTTTGAAAAAATGAATTTTTTTAAATTATGTTTTTTACTGTTTTTAAATAATTTTAATATGATAATTTTTAAAACATAAAAAAAACATTATTTTGATAAATTTCTAAATAAAAAATACTTTTAAAAACAACTTCAACTACACTTCCAAACACACTCTAAATCAACAAGTTCATTTTTTAATTTATCTTCCAAAACTTTTGTTCCATCAAAAGTCACTTCCAAGTGCTCCCCCCCTTTATTTTTATTGTTGCTTAAAATACTTCTATTGTAATTTTTAAACATTTAATTTACTCATTTGTAAAATAGCTTATATTTGTAATTTTTTCTTCATATATTATATATATTTTTTAATTTTTTTAATTAAACTCATATAAAATTATAATCATAAAAATGAAAAACATAATTCTTTATAAATGTAAATCTTGTTTTTTTTTCAAAAGAAAAGGTTTAATTATGATCGGCTTAAAGTGATGCTCTAATTTGTTTTAGGTTGTGTTTGGCATTGTGATTGCGATTGCGATTGCGGTTGAAAAAAAACAGTTTAAAAAAAAGCGCTTTTACTGTGGTGCAAAATAAGCAGTGAAGTGTTTGGTTAAAACTGTGGTTGAGTTGGAGGTTGAAAAAAAAGCAGTTTTGGGTGTTTGGTTACCAAACTTTTCATATTGCTTTTAACTTGTGAAATTACTTTAAAGGGTATGTATATATATATATATATATATATATTATTTTTATTGTAAAAAAGCAGATTTATTTTTTTGATTTTTTTAAAAGCAAATTTAAAAACACGGAAAATAATTGTGTTTAATTATTATTATTTTAATTATATTTTAAAAAAATTAAAATAATTACATAATTATAGAATATAATTATATTTTTTTTAACCCTCACCCACCCGATTCCCTTAATACCATTCCCATTCCCATCTTCCCAATTCTATTTACCTGCGCCGCCCACCCCCCCAAAACCAAATACACCAGACCCCATTTTCTACTTCTTCTTCTTCTTCGTTTCAGCACACTGCACATCTCTCTCTCTCTCTCTCTCTCCATGCTTGACCAATATCTTCCCCTTACAACAAGTTAAATGAACCCCTGAGAACAGAGACAAGAAAGAAAAAATATGCCATTGCTCCCTCCCCTTTTCTCTAAATCTCTACCATGTCCTTATCCGCAATGCAAGTTTTTAAGAAACCCCAAGAGAATAGTTTCTTTAAACTCATCTGAAGCAGAGGAGATATCTTCAACAGAAGATGAGTGGCTACAAAGACTCCCTGACAAGAAAAAGCCTTTGTACTCTCATAGCTTACCCTGCATTTAAGCTTGGTTGAAGGATTTGGGGTTTTATCAAAGCAAGGAGGACCGTGCTATATGGTTTATTGAGAAACCTGATTGGCATGTTTGGCTGTGGTTTGTGCAGACAGAGAAGAAAGATAAGGCTCGGATGAGAAGATAAGGTTTAAGAAGGGTAAAGAATTTTCAACGGATATATTTTAATCGCACATATAAATCGCAGATCGTCACTCTCCCAAATCGGCATAAAATAAGTACCTGTTTCCTGCTTTTTGCGGAACGCCGTTTCAGATTAAAAGTGGGCGTGGGACCCACCTCTCAAACCGGTGTTTGGTTTTTACCAAACACCAAAGTTGTGGTGCGATCTGGCAATCGTAGATCGCACCACAACGCCAAACAGGTACTTAAGCACGATAGTAATTGACAATAACAAAACTTTACAACAATGATTTTTTAAGTCTTCACTAAATAAATTTTAAAATTGTTATAGATTAAAAGGCCTAAAAATTTATGAGTGATAAAGACTATATATATATATATATATATATATCTTAAAATCTTGATTTACTGACATTAAAAAGAATTATAGAACTTATAAGTTCTGTTTTTTTAAAAAAGATTATCTATACTTTTATTTTCTTTTTTATATATCGAATATATGAAGTCGATGATTGACTAGGGTTTCTCCACCATCATTGATCATGGTATACGGACAAAGGGAGCAGAGAAGAGCAAGCAGGCCCACTGGCCACTACTTTCCTGCCACTCTCCCAGTTGATATAATGACTGACATAAATCATACATTGAAGTTTTTTTTTTTTATTATCAGACTGCTGTGCTGCACATTTCTGTGTTGCACTGATTTTTGCGCACTTAAAAGTCTTATTCTTAATTTTTCTGTTGGAATCTGATGAAGGAGAGGGTGAATTAGAATTGTGAGACAAAAAGCTTGTTCATATGAAACGAGCACAAAAATGTCTCTGCAAACTTGCTCTCAGCTACAAAAAGCACCGCCATGGAAGCAGGTTTAAGAAAAACAACTTAAAACGAGCAATTGCTTCAGCTTTTCCAGTTTACTGTACAACTAACCATTGCAAGGAAGGCTTTAGTCAAAGTGGGCAGCCCGAATTTTATTAGAGGAACAAGACCTGTGAATGCAATAGCAGAATTGAACATATGAAATGAATCCACGAGCTCGAATATGTGTATAAGAAAAGTGATATGGGAGCGGTTGGGAGCAGATGATACATGTAAATACAGTGCTGGGTTTCTACCAGCACAGGGAAGGTAACTTGAAGGAGAAAACAGAGGGCAAGTGCCCAGTCGCTCTCATATGATCTGCCTTTTCAGAAGTCTTGACAGCTTTCTCGTTCAGTCTGGCCTCTGCATTTGCGCGTTTCTCTTCAGCTATTCTCTTAGTTGAGGCCAGCTTGTTTGCCAGCCGCTCCTGTGCTCTACCTTTCAGCCTCTCAGCCTTCACCTGTTCATATAGATGGATGATACATCAGTAAGCAGACAGGCCAAATCGCATAGAGATGAAGGAAAAACTTGAGGCAGATGTGATGATCGGGGCATGAATTTGCAACCCCGATATCAAATTGACGTTTATTTGCAGCCTGTTAGCTGGATTTTGATAAAGAATAATATAAATCATAAATATCAATTAATAGCTTAAGTTTTAAGTTAAAATTGTTCTTTAACATGATATCAGAACCTTGTTGACCCTAGTAGTCACGAGTTCGAATCTCACCACCCTCATTTTATTTGATAAAAATCAAGTACAAGATAGTGTGAGCCTGTATACAAGTTTCAAGCCTAAAAGGTTTTGCATTTGAGAGTGTATATTAGAAAAATAATATAAATCATATTTTAGAAAGCTCAACTAATAGTTTAAACTTTTAGATAAGAAAGTCACAGATTTCAGTGTCGTTTCGTCAAACCTAGTGATAAGTTCTCATGGGCAATGCAGACAGTCATATGTCTTCCTTATCATCGTTTCATGGCAGAAGGAACCTAGGCGATGAGATCTGAAGCTAATGTAGGGTTTTTGCTATGAAGAAGCAAAATTACAAAAGACATCAGTGCAGTAATACTTAGGTTGATTAGTATATGATCAGCTGCTACATGCTAATTTCTTGCATTCTGGATATGTAGGAAGCCATGTGTTGAGAAAGCTAGCTACATGCTGGTCCTCATTTCTTCAAGCAAGATGGCAATAGGGGAAACACAACTTTTTTGGACCCTACTTTTGCCAGAAATTTTGAGTGCAAATAGAGACATTTCAGAAAGCAATGGATGAGAATTAATTATGTCTTGAATGGATTGGCAATCATACCTCCATTTTCCTCATTTCCATTTCTGCTTTCCTCTTCTCGTGATTTTCCCAGGCTTGGATCTTCACCTCCTCGCGCTTATACCTGCACATACAAGATGATCGACCAATTCTAAGTACATGAAAGCTAGAATTGATCAGGTTAAGAGAATGAGCAGAGGTGAAAAGTCACAGTGGAACACCTTGCCATGTATTTGGCACGCTCTGCTTCATCCCAAGCCATCGCTCTGGTTTCTAGTGCATTCATCTTCCTTGCTTGATCTGAATCCATATTCTCAGGTATACCGGAACCATTAAATTCTTGTCCACAGTGCTTTGTTGCGATGATACCCCCCGGAGAAGAAGCAGTCCCACCATTACTTTCGGTCACTGCTAAACCTGTTTGATAGCCATCATTGCCCTGCAACCGATGCTGCCCCCTCACTGGGGTGGAAGATCCTGAAGATACGGGGCTCCTCGCTGCCGGTGTTCTGGCTCTGATCGGTGTTGCTGTTCTTGACGGCTCTTGGCTTGCAATGGGGGTCATGTCAGTCCCCATGTCTCTCAAGCAGACTGATCTAACAGCATTCATTGTTGAGTTCTGCACAGGTTTGTTTATTCTCCACACCGACTCGTCACAATCTACCTTCTTTGTTTCCGCTTCATATTGATTTATTACTGAAAAGGAACACCCATTTTCTGCTTTTCCTTCATCTTCTTCACCTGAATAGTCCTGTTCCATCTGAGGAACTGGAGCTATCAGTCTCCTATCGTCGGCATTTGAGTTTCTTGGCTTGCTTTCTCTTTTATCTCCTCCCCCTCCTCTTGACAATCCCACCAGCCATTTTTGCGCATCATCCCATTTGGATGGCGTTGGTTTGCCTAGAGCTGTTCGGTGATGACCGCTGCGACTAGCTCCATTGCCTTTATGAAACTCGAAACTAACTCCATTGCTGCTTGAAATCTCCTGAGCCGATCCATGATTGTAACAGCCTTTATCCTCCACAGATCTCATTCTCTCAAATCTTCTCAGTCTCACACTCACTCCGAAGAACAAACAAATGTACGGTATGCGACCACTTAAGAAACCGAAGTCCCAGTTAACTTGCAGTGTGAGTTATGAACACTCAAACTCATATCTAACGAAGAGAAGATCCCAAGTCAGCAAAATGGTTCAGATCCTAACTTGAAATCTAAACCGTTGGCCGCATTAGATCTCTAACTGTGCACAGTACGTAAGTGAAAGGACATTGAAACATCAGCAACAGGGAATTTGGTGACGAAGCTGCTGGCAACTGGAAGAGCAAAAGAAGAACTGTTTGCTTGACCCTAGCTAACCAAAGATTGCCGGGTAAATTTCTCTGTAAACAAAACACAAAGGACATATTAAATCCACCCACCCACTCTGAGCAGAAAACCCATGGTCTACTTTTACAGGTGATTAAACACACAAATGCCAAGATGGCTGTATCAAACAAAAACCAATAATGCTCAACAGGAACCCCTCAGGGTACAAAAAACCTGCAACTTCCGTAATCAGCAGCATATGGGGGGATGGGGCGAGAGAGAGAATGGAGAAGCTAGCAATGTTTAGTGTGTCTAGCCAACATCATAAACTATCAGAGCTTGACAAAAGTCAAGAGCCAGCTAAAAAAGGCTGGGCAGGAAATTCATTTTTGGTCATGCAAACAACAGGAAAGCCAGTTACGGGTTAGATTTTGCAGTGAAAGAAAAGCTAATCTGCAGGGAATAATACCTTGAAACCATGAACTTCTTAGACTAGACTAGCAGAGCCATACAAGGAAGTTCAGATCCATTGTCCACTGAAACTATATTATTATACAGCTTAACCTCGACGGTTGAAACTCGAAAATGTATGGCGGTGGTACTGCAAAGCGGTTTCCAGCCATTTGATTACGTTTCAAACCAGTCCTATAACTACAATTACTGGCATGGTAATCCCCAGATCATTATATTTTTTTATGTTAATCTACAGCTTCTTATTATATAATGCATGAATTCCAAAGAGAGAGAGGAGTAAATTACAGTGCACTAATATGAAATGGAAGGATCAACATGAACAGAAAACAAAAGCATAGGTGATGTTCTTTCATGTTTTTGTGATTAGGGGACTGTTAACCCCAAGAGAAAGATCATATAGTATTAGTTTATGTAAATAATTAATATCTTAATTTCTTACATTGATTGCTGTGTATAGTTTCTTATTAGTGAGTAAAAAGGATGTGCTTTTCTTGAAATACGGCCGTCCTCTTAACGGGAAGTTGGATGAGAGTTGTGGGACACGTGGACGGCAGAGATCTGGAAAAATGTGAGCTGATGAGGAGCGTGCGGTCGGGCTGAGATTGAGAATGTGGGTGTTTTCTGACCTGTTCACGTGACTATAATGGGCTGGGTCTGTGTGGGGGACAAGTCCTGGGTCAATGAAATGCATTGACTGTCTGTTTTCCTTTTTTTTTTTTAAAACAAAAAACAATATTATTATTTATTATCATTACAATTGTGAACCACTTTGACCAGGTGGGGTCACTATATTGCTATTTGTTTTCTTCGTCTTATAAAAGGTTTGCTGGCCAATTTACTCATGCATACATACATACCATTTCACTATTGTGATGCAACTTATTTTTTAATTTAATTTAATTTTTTATTTAAAATTATTTTTAATTATTTTGTTTTGCTATATCAAAACTATATTAAAAATAAAAAAAAATATTATTTTCATATATTTCCAAGTAAATAGAAGCTTGAATAATAATAATGATCACAATACAAGACTTAAATCTTGAGTTTGATGAATTGATTTGAGTTAATTTATTATTATTTTGCTAGGTTGTATCAAACTATATTTAAGAAAAATAATATATTTTGATATGTTTATAAAATAAAAAACATCGAATAACAGTTATTGTCACAATATTAAACGAACTTTTTATGGTGTCTCAGATTACGGTTGATCTCATACAAGGTTTAGATTGTTAATTCGATGAATCAATTTGAGTCAATTTAAATATATATTTAAAAAAAAACTCCATCAATTTTCTTTAAACAAAAATATTTTTTGAAAATAATTTAATACGAGATAAGCGAGTCATTGAATTTACCATCTCATGGAGATTAAATTTATTTTTCCCAATCTAATTAAACACAAAACTTTCACATGTTGAATCCTTGTTATGATGACGCGATAGAAGATAAGGATTTGGCATGGCACGTGAAGAGTAATTTCAGTGGGGACCGTGGCTGTGTGATTTACTTCAGAGGGGGCACATGGGATGTATTTGGGCCTACAAAAGGGGATTTTATCAGGAGTTCCAGTTTACATTGTGGATCATTCTAAATGGGCCTAGAAAAAACGAGCCCAGATAGTTGCAGTAATTTTACATGTTCGATTTTACTGTTGGATCAATACCGTTCCGCTCCGTCCGGAACATTCAGTGCCATTAAAAATACTAAGATAAAACGGTGTCGTTTTTATCTTGGTTTTAATTCTGAACCGTTTCAAAAATACCAGCCAAACTCCAGTCGGAACGTCTCGGTGCCGTTTCGGGTGTGCCGTTCCGGCCTTAAAATCCTTCTTATTTTGATTAACTTGTGATTGTGTTTCTAATTTTAAGATTATATTTGTTTGACTTTGTGTTTATATTGTATAATTTAAAGTTAATTTATCTTGAATTTTAATTATGTTTGTTAAATTAATATTTTAATTTTTTTTCATATATATATATATATAATTAATTATATATGAATAGTACAACCCCGAAACAGCACGCCAAAATGCTCCAAAACCAAAATGTTCCGTACCAATAGAAAAATCGTGTTTCATGATTTTGTTTTTATTTTATGATGTAAAAGTAGATATTGATTTATTAAGATGTAAAAGTATTTCTTAGATGTTTACAAGATTAGTTTTTTTTTGTAGTTTAAAATAATTAAAACCTAACTTACCGGGTTTTTTTTTCTCTTAATGAAAGGTATAATACAAATACTTATTTTTTTAAAATATAATTTTTTAATTGGAAATATATAAAAATAATATATTTTTTATGTTTTAAAATTTATTTTTCGATATAATATATTAAATTATTTAGAAATATATAAAAAAATTAATTTAAAGAAAAAAATTCAATTTGCTTTTTAAAATAGTTTTCATTCAAATGCAAATACACGGTGACTGCCACAAAGTCACCTAAGATGGCACCCGATACTGTGATCGAATCAGTCAAATTTCAATGACCAATCTGTGAATGGTGGGAAGGTCATCTGGCAATCTGGGTCATGGGTTTTTTAGGGTTCATCAAAGGGTTCAGTAGCGTGTACAGAGCTAAACCAAGAATCAGAGCACACCCATCATTTTGCCAATATGGTCACTGTTACATTCAATGCAGAACCTTTTCTCACTTTAAAGATCACGACGATTCAGTGCTTCCGGTTTTGATAGTTGGTGCTGGACCAGTCGGTCTCGTTCTCTCCATTCTTCTCACAAAACTAGGTGAATCAATAATTATAATAATAATCTACAACTTCAATGCTCTGATATCTCGTGTGTCTTTGTTATTGGCTTCCAGGCAATGATAAGAACCGTAGTACAGTAAGTTGTAAAACATATGAAGCTGGCTAGTTAGGATGGATCGTTTGACGGAACATTGTATGTAAAATAAGTGCATGTGTAATGATAGGATAGTGTTTGATGTGGGGTTTCTGAGAGCTTATGTTTTTGTATTCAAAATCTTTGGCTCATTTTTTTCCCCTTGAAATGGGATTCTAAATTGCTTGAATAATAGAGGGTTCTTGGTTAGTTTGCTAGCATTGAGAATTCTGTTCTGTGATCCTTTTCTTTCTTTCTTTATTTTTGGTTTTTTTTGGTAAATTTTTGTTCTTCGAATGCTCTATATGTGGTAAATGGTTCATGCATTTGCCCTTTTTTCTCTTTTTGCTGTTGGTGTAAATGGAATCAGTTTTGCCATACGCTCTTGCTTGACGGCCTTTTGCAGGGATAAAATGCTCTGTTTTGGAGAAGAGCAAGTCCTTTTCACACCATCCTCAGGCACACTTCATCAACAATCGGTCTATGGAGGTTGGTTTTTTACATGGAATGAACGATGAATTGTGTTTGCTTAAAAGAATTCAAGATTTATGGCCATGCTATGGTTGGTAGGTGTTTCACAAGTTGGATGGCCTTGCGGAGGAGATTCAAAGGTCACAACCACCTGTAGATTTATGGAGGAAGTTCGTATATTGTACTTCTCTCACTGGTCCAGTTCTTGGGTCAGTGGATCATATGCAACCTCAAGGTCTGGTCAATTTTTTTTCATAAATAGCGTTGCCATGTAATATGCAGCTTTTTAATTATTACATAGTAGGACGACTGTATCGACTTGAGCAGAGGGCATGTTATTCATCACTCCATGATGGTCACCATATTTTATAGCATCTGCTGGTGTTTGGAAAACCCCAAGTCATAGGACCAGACCAGTGAAGATGATCAATATGCTTTTCATGGCTTTCCTGATTTTTCTTTAAAGCTTTAGAGAGATTGATTGATATTGTTTGTCAACAGATTTTGAAAAAGTTGTCAGCCCAGTGTGTGTTGCACACTTCTCTCAGTACAAGTTAATTAGATTACTGTTGAAGGAAGCTAGAAGATCTCAACTTCCTTATTTGTAAACCTGAAGGGCTTAATGATGAGCCATTCAGGGGTGGGAGAATTATTAATGGGGCACGAGTGTGTAAAGATCAATGCCACTGGTCAATCTGTAAATGTAACTGCTTCTCATCTCAAGGAAGGGAAGTACACGGAGAGAAATATTAGCTGCAATATCCTTGTTGGAACAGATGGTGCAGCAAGCACTATACGGAAGCTTGCAGGAATAGAACTGAGAGGTGAAAAAGACCTGCAAAAGCTTGTCAGTGTTCATTTTTTAAGCAGAGACCTTGGGCAATACTTACTCAATGAGAGACCTGGAATGTTGTTCTTTATCTTCAATACCGATGCTATTGGAGTCCTTGTTGCTCATGATCTCAAGCAAGGAGAATTCGTATTGCAGGTATACAGGCCTCTAGTGAAAGTTGTGAATACACTTTTGTCAGTTTAAACCGCTTTAATATGCATGCTGCACTAACATTCTGGTTATTGTCTCACAGATGCCATTCTATCCACCCCAGCAGAGCCTTGATGATTTCAGCCCCGAGGTAAATTTCAATTCATTTAAGATGGGTTTCTGGATGAGATGTTTTCATTGACCTGCTGATTGTTTTCTTAATGAAGTCAGGCATAAAGGAAAGTTTAATAACATTAGTTTGATAATCAGTAGAACTTGTGAACAATGTTGGTGCTGGACAACTAGAATGATGCTAGGAGATTAGTTTCTGCAGTATTAATATTCAGGGTGTAATTTCACTGCGTCCTCTCCATGCCAGTAATACGTCTTTGAAATGTACAACTTGCAGACATGCAAACAACTCATCTTGAAATTGGTTGGTCAAGAGCTTTCAGATATTGATGTGATTGATATAAAGCCATGGGTGATGCATGCTGAAGTTGCAGAAAAGTTTGTGAGCTGCGACAATCGAATAATACTTGCTGGGGATGCTGCTCATCGATTCCCCCCAGCTGGTGGTTTTGGTGAGTTCCCATATTTTGTGAAGTAAACAAAGGTCAAGTTTTTCACCCTGTAGCTTGCTCGTGCTTTATGGTACTTTTGTCAGTGGGATGAAAGAGTAAAAGACCATAATCACTGCCCATAAACTTATCTCTACTGACACTAGGATGATTGGGAGGCATTAGTTATAATTTCTGTGATACATATCTTGCTAATTGTGACCAGGAATTAGTACCTGTCAGATTCTTTTTGTGAACATGCATCAGATATGGTGGTCTAACATACACAGGCTCTATTGTTTATTGCAGGAATGAATACTGGCATCCAGGATGCTCATAATCTCGCCTGGAAAATAGCTGCTTTTTGTAAAGGGTATTGCACCATCTTCGATACTTCATACTTACGAAACAGAACGTAGGCCGGTATTGCTTTTGTCTTTGTACTTCTTTCCCATTATATGTTTATTCTGAACTTGGAAGGATCCTTGACCTTCATTTTTCTTCTCTCTCAGATTGCAATTTTTAACACAGCACTTAGCGTCCAAAACTTCAGAGCAGCCATGGCAGTTCCTGCTACACTTGGTCTTGACCCAACCATTGCAAATTCAGGTAACTAGAACAGCTATTTCCTTTTTTCATGCTTGGCATAATAGTAAGTAGTACTTTGGTCCTTTTGATCAGTGTAGTGAAAAACATTTTAATATCCATTCGTTTATACATGATTGACTTGATTTCTTTTCCTTTTTCTTACAACTCTCTTCAGAAAAATGAAAAAAATCATGTTCATTGATGACATGTTACTTTTTTTTTTGTATCTATTTCTGGTTTTGCAGTGCACCAAACCATTACTGATGGAATTGGTTCCATTTTGCCATCTGGATTACAGAGGGCAGTTTTGGATGGAATTTTCACAATAGGTCGTGCACAGCTTTCAGAATTTCTTCTAAATGAGAAAAACCTACTGGGGTCTTCAAGGCTTGCTAAACTGAGGCGTTTATTTGAAGAGGGAAAGAGCCTTCAGCTGCAGTTTCCTGCCGAGGATCTTGGCTTCAGGTATCCCCCATCAATAATCATATCACTAATGAAATTTTAAACTAGAGGAATTTTTTAAGTAGATGTGCATTGCAGCTACTTCCATCTCAACCTTATTGTCTTTAAAAGTTTTCAAGAATTTCTGAAGTTGACCAAATCAGACAAATTACAAGCTTCACCATTGTTTTCTAAGTTTTTAAATTTAATATCCTGCCAATTTAATTGAGAATTAATGGATGTTCGTTATCTGACGTCATTATTCCATATGGTGAACTTGAAAGATTGATAGTTGGATCATCATCTTGCTTGTCCCCTGGCCAGTATAGATGACAATTGATATAGGCAAAAGACTGACAAGCAATTCTTATTTTTCAAAAAAACTCAAATTTCTTTCATTTCTGATGTTGTTTCTTTTCAGGATAAAATGTATTTATCCCTTCCAATTCAACAAAGTTCATTTTTTTACCTGTCTGGGTTCAGGTACCTTGAAGGAGCACTCATTCCTGACAGTGACAGTGTGCGTGCTCAAGTACCACCTACTGGTCGTCGGAGGGACTATATCCCTTCTTCAGATCCAGGGTCAAGGCTGCCTCATATGAATGTGCGCATGTTGTCCAATTCTTTTAGTGAGGTATGCGCTTCCTTTTTGTAATTAGATACAATTACAATGACACTGGAAAATGCAATTTTACACTGACAATTAGACTTCGTGCATTCTGTCTTTTTGTAGGTCCGTGTAAAAATAGTTGCAAAATTAGGAGCTCTGGAACTGTATCTTATAACCTGAAATAAATTTTCTTAGCATGTTTAAGTGTCTGCTTGTATTTGCACAAGTACATTTGCATCCACCTTTTTATATGGAAACACATACTGTTTTGCATATGTCGGGTGTCTTAGCATGTCTGAGTGTTTTTGTAGGCATGTATTTCCACACTTGATCTTTTGCCTGGGGACAAGGTTGAGTTTCTACTCTTCATAGCACCACTTGAAAAATCCTACCATCTTGCCGTTGCTGCCCTGAAGGTGGCTGAGGAATTCAAAGTTTCTGTTAAGGTTTGTATACTGTGGCCTACTGATACCGTTAAAGGAGCCGAAACGAGAAGTAAGACAGCACTTGCGCCATGGGAGAACTATATAGATGTTGCAGAAGCTAAGAAATCGTCAAATTCATTTTCATGGTGGAGCATGTGTCAGATGACTGACAAAGGAGCAATTTTAGTTCGGCCTGATGAACATATTGCTTGGCGTGCGAAGTCAAGTATTGATGACGACCCAATTTTAGAGATGAAAAGGGTTTTCTCTGCAATATTGAAGGTCAATATATAAGAAACATGATTAGAAGACATAGGGATTTCTGTGCATGTGGGACGAAGTCCTCCACTTGAAACTACAATTACACTGGTGTTGTGTATATTTCTCATTGGTTGGAAAACTATATTGTGATCTCCCGCTTCTTTGTGGAAAGATCTTTTTGAGCAATTGAAGAGACATTGGTTGGATGCAGAATTTGTTCATATATGCCTCCCAAAAAGCTCACATATATGCCTCCTCTAGATTTGTGCCTACTCTGCTAGTATTTGTAGGAATTCATATGTAATAAAACACTATTCTAAACATGAATATTTGGCATTTTTAGAGGAAAGTTTGTAAATTTATTTCAGTCCCTT